>CM027664.1:20427500-21027500 GCA_015731905.1 Salix dunnii
ATCCAATCATGTTTCGTTTACAATCATGATGTAGCCAGGCTTATAGACACAAACACGAACAGTTATTGTTCTACTTAGCTTTAATTATCTTTTTTTTCTTGTGATGTATCTATCCTACTTAGCTTCCAGTTACATCAAATAATCTAGTGATTTTCTTTTTTCACATACTTCATTCCACTAGTCTCTGACCTTTCTACTGGTGTGCCTTCTACACTCAACTTTGAGAAATGGATCTTGATTGCAGGAAATGGATTTTTTTCTCCGCGGTCATTATGTAATCTTATTATTTAAATTTAAATTTCATGTTCTTAGGATAATTTGTTGATTGCCTGGTTATTTCTGGCAAAAGTCCTTTATAATCCACCCACAACAAGTTGACTAAGCTATTAGTTGACTGGAGGGTAAAAACTGTGAAAAACATGATATAAACATCTTTCATGGTAAAAACAAATCTGAACAGTGTAGCACTTCTAATGAGATGGTGAGGCATCATGTATCCTGCTTCAACTAATGAAGATGGTGTGTTTCATGATCAGCTGTGTGGGTAGTTGTTGATGTAATTAATCTCAAATTTCATGATTAGCTCGTCTGAAACCGAATTTCTTGCTCGTTTGGTTTCTATTGAGACTAATGCATTGTGTGTATCACATTCATCTTCAAGTTATCCATTTCATTCCCAGCAAAATATGAAAGAGAGAGACAAACGACGAGATTACACAATGACTGCGAAGTTTTGACTCAAGAACTAGCCTCAAGACTAGTTTTGACGGTTAAAATTGTTAAAACGGTTAAAATTGAAAGAACATGAACAGGTTGATGTGATCAGTACATCAGAGTTAAAAACTTAAACAATTAGATACTTATATTGACGGCAAAAAATGTTAATCAAACAAAAGAGATAACTGGAGCTGAAATAATATCATCCCAAGTAACTGCATGTGCCAGAATTTTGTTTATCATACTGGAGGATGCCTAAGAAGCTTGTATCAGTCGAAAATCCACCATGTTCATCGTCTTCTTCATTGCCGGCTGCATGTAAACAGTTGGACGCAACTTGAGTCCAGTGTTCATGCTAGCGGGCTTGAGTGAGGCGGGCCGGGAACAAATGATTAGCGGAGATTGGCTGCCAGCCACCTGGGCCGGAGGCCCAGTCCAAAGTGAGGTGGGCTTCCAGCCAAGCCCCCAAGCGATGGGTGTCCATTGTTCATGCGAGCGGGCTTGAGTGAGGCGGGCCGGGCTCAAATGCGTAGTGGAGGTTGGCTGCCAGCCACCTGGGGCGGGAGGGCCAGTCCAAAGTGAGGTGGGCTTCTAGCCCAGCCCCAAGTGATGGGCCTCTCGGCCCATCAAGGCTGGACAGGCAGCCCGCATATTTTTTATTTATTTTTATTTTATTTTATTTTAAAAATGGTAAAAATATATAAAAATACAAAAATTTTAAAAATATAAAAATATGTTGTTTTCATCATATTTTTCGTAAGACAATATGTTGTATCTTTTCCATGTTTTAAAACAAAAATTAGATATCGTAAGTTTACGATTATTCATTGTGATTTGGCCAAAATATCAAAAATACCTATAACTATTTTTGTTTTATGTATTAGGATGTAAGTTTACATTGTAAAGTATATTCGTAGATAACAAAAAATGCTTTTTTAACTGCGATGTAAAATTACATTGTAAAGTACACTCGCGGAACAAAAAAATGGTTTTTTTTTTAAATGCAATATAAAAATTTTAACTTAGAAAAAAAATCAAGTAATAATGCAATTTACCTTAGATAGGGTGCACTAGGGGTGATACGTCTTCTCCTTACACAACAAGTCCCCTTATCTAAACTCTCACAGACCAATAGGTTCCTAGTGACCTTAATACTAGGTGGCGACTCCTGATAATTATAATTGTAACTTTTACGACTATAAAACACACCTCATTTTCACCACACGCCATTGTCTCCTCAAATCAGGAGGATAGCGGGGCGCAAAGTATATATAAAAAAAAAAACACGGTCGCGACACCAGGTCTGGATCAACTCAGATTGTTAACCAAGATAAATAGGTTTTATTTCAATTTTTTTAACTGGGATCTGTTCAGACTTGAAATCAACTTGCCAAACCAGTCCAGGTTTTAAAAGATAACAGTTTTTCTCGACTTAGTAATGAAACTCTCTTAGAATTGGCACCACCACTCACATTTTAGTTGATTTTTATCGTGCCAAGAACTTGCGAAACTTTCCATTAACTTCAACCACACTGAATCCAGTAGTTGTAACAATGCCTGCGTCATTCATCATCCCTCTCCATTTGTTTGCTTCTTCCCATTGACCACATGATGTGTACAAGTTAGAGAACATCATGAGCTCTCCATCACTAAGGTAATTACCCCTAGAAGAAACAAGTTTTACAACTCTCTCACCAACCTCAAGATCCTGATGAACTATACAGGCACCAAGCAAAGCTCCCAAGATGGCTTCTCCTGGCTTGAATGGCATGGCTTTGATTAGTTGTAACGCGCAATCAAGATGCCTTGCTCTACTAAGAAGATCAACCATGCATCCGTAATGCTCTATTTTGGGAGATATTCCAAATTCATTTTGCATGCTATTAAACAAGTGGCTACCTTCTTGCACCAAACCTGAATGGCTACAAGCACTAAGCAAGCCAATGAAGGTAATATCGTCAGGCCTCGTATGGTTATTTCTCATCCTGTCGAATATATTGAGAGCAGCATAGCCATCACCGTGAAGTGCAAGCCCAGAAATAAATGCATTCCAACAGCAAATATCCTTAACTTGCGACTTATAGAAAACCTCTAAAACTTGCTGTATGCTTCCACATTTGGCATACATATCGATCAAAGCTGTTGTTACATGGGGACTTGATGCAAGTCCATTATCAATGGCATATATGTGTGCTTCGGTTCCTTTTTTCAGCGATCCCGAATGGGCACATGCAGATAAAACACCAGTCACTGTAAGATAATCAGGCAAGCAATTTGTATTCTTCATTTCATCAAACAAATCAAGAACCTCGCCATAAAGTTGATTTTGTAAAAACCCTTATACCATTGTATTCCATGTGATGATGTTCTTCGCTGGCATTTCCCTAAACAAACCACAAGCTCTTTCCATATCTTCACCTTGGATATATGCTAATATCATTGAGTTCCAGGAGACAATATCTTTCTTTGCCATGTTATCAAAGATACTTCTCGCAGACAGTGTCTTTCCGCTGCTTGAGTAACCAGAAATCATGATATTGAAAGATGAGAGGTCCTTCAAAGGCATGGAGTTGAACACTTTGAGTGCATCATCCATCTTTCCAGTAGAAGCGCATGCATCTAAAATGGAATTCCAAGCAACCACATCTTTGACAGGCATCTTCTCGAACACTTTACAAGCATCAGCGACGCAACGATGAGACCTGTACATGTTGAGCAGAGCAGTTTGGAAAAAAACATGGCTGGAGAAACCTGCTTTTATTGTCTGGACATGGAGGGCTAGCCCAATACAAGGACTAGACCAGCTCCCGGCTGCTTTTAGTAAAATAGGGAAAGTGAAGTTATCAGCATGAAAGCCAATTTCTTGGACATTCACATAGGTTACCATAGCTTGAACTGCATCACCATCGAGCATGTTTTTCTTGATAATCTCATTCCATTTTCGAATTTCAGGGGAGGGCAAGACGCAGTTGCAGGACAAGCCTGCCATTTTTAAATTGACAAAACAATCTACCGCGGTTCCTACGATTGCTTCTCCAGTCTCCCAAAACCTGTTCACTGCTCCTTTCTCTCACCTCTTGCAATCTAACTGATGGATTTTGCTAGACGAAAAGCCAGACAGGCAACTTGTGCGGCAAAAAATTGTGGACCAAAAGATTCTCAAGGGATAAGGTGAAACACTGATTTAAGCTGAAAGACGCGGGGGGGGGGGGGGCGTTTTTGAATAAAACCATAGTTATCGAACGGAACGTTCCAGTTTCGGACCATTTCGGCGTGCCGTTTCGGTGTCGTACTGTTCATATATAATTAATTATATATATATGAAAAAAAAAAATATTAATTTAACAAGCATAATTAAAATTTGAATTTCTTTTTATTTAAAATATTTTGGTGTTTTTAAATTATTTCGATGTATAAATGTCAAAAATAATTTTTTTTAAAAAAAAATAGATTTTGAACCCGGAACGGCACGCCCGGAACGGAACCGAGGTTGAACAGAACGGAACGTTCTGGCCATTCCAGCCGGAACGGAACGAAATTAATAACTATGAAGAAAACTGCAACTTCACATTCTGAGCTACGTTTTACAATATAAATAATATGTTTTTCTTCATTTACTTTTATCGAGGTCGCAGCGTTGATGTATATAGAAGCTAGTGGTTTCGGAAAACTGAAGAACTGCCGTGATAAACTCTTATAAATTAATATATTTGAGACAACGAAAGTTTATTGTTTTATTAAAATATTATTTAGAAATCAAGTTTAACTCAGAACCCCCCCAAAAAATATATTATTTACTCAAGATTATTAATTTATTAAACATCATTTTACTGAGATTGTACTGTATTTGATAATACGCGTTCTAATAACTTTTACTATTCAGCAAACAATTATGATTATAGAATTATGATCATCACAGCATGTCTTCTCTCTGTTTTTTTTTTTTCGTGATCAAACTCTGATTATGGAATTCCAAAATAAGACACCGTAAGACTATAGGTAGGATGCAATCATGTTAGTCCTAATTTATAATACGAAAACTATAGGGAAATGTTATTTTCAGGGCTAATAAATTCACGCTAAGCTCCAAAAACCACCTGGGTCATCTTATCTGCTTATAAATACTCCCAGCATCACAGAGAGTAACCGAACTCTATTCAAAATATTGAATATCCCCTGAATTATTAAATATTTTCAATAAATGATGGTTTAACTTTTGCAATATCCCCTGAATTATTAAATATTTTCAATTACCACTGTAATGGTGAAGTATCATCCTAACAGAGATAAAACCAACCTAAAAAGAAGTTTTCGCATTTACCCTATTCAAAATATTACCATCCTCTACATGAGCATATATGCTGAAAAATCACAACCCCCCTGCCCTCACCCCAAAACAGGAAGGCAAAGAAAAGTAGGGGCCGCATGGAAAATAAACCTCACGAACTGTCCTTTCACGCCTAGTAACCCAGCTGTTGCCCGGAGTTCAAGAACATCACGAACCATGAACCTAAACCGTGGTGCAAGTTGTGGATTTGTTGTCAGCTCCTTCATTCTGCTGAAATATACATCACTAACTTGCTGAGCTTTGGATTTTTATCAAGTTGCTTGCCTGTGGTGTTGAAAAATTGACATATTGCCTCGACATTCTCTTCAGCTGGGCACGTCTTGTTGTCATCCCCCAAGTTCCTGCATTGCACAAGATACACACACTTAGCAATCTAATCATGGCCAAAAAAAAGGACGCATGTTCCCCAGAGTTGGCAGCCTAACCATTCGTTCCTTATCCCTGCGTTCCATTTCTTGTCCAGTAGCAGTCAACTTGCTAATTTCTGCCCTCAGATTGTCATCACCTTCAAATGCCTCCTGGCAATTGTTTAAGATAATCCGCTTAAAAGTGATTTATTTGCCAGCAGGCTCATCAGATGGGAATGGAAGAAGCTTCTCGTTAAGGTCAGAACATGTGGGCTCCAGCACTGCCTTGTCAAATATTAGTGAGATAACACCCCGAAATACAAACAGCTCTGGTTCTATTATTGACTGATAATTAGAGATTACTGAAAATCTGAGTGCCTGAAGATTGTGGGAGCTCGAGAATTATTATTTATCATTTATAATTCAATCTCCATCTGCATAATCACGCGGGGAAGATTTTGCATGGAATGCACGTTCTCCTACAAATTTACTTGACAATTCTTAATTATTTTATCCCGTGATGTGAAGCATGAGTTTATCAAGTTTCATGTGGCAGTGTGTACTTTTAAGATTTGTATCTTGTAAAATCTTATAATCCAAGTGTTTAAAGCTGGGTGTTTGAAATAGTAGAAATTAATATTTTTAAAAATGTTTTATCATGAAAAAAAATTCAAAATAATATTTTTAAAAATTTATTCTTAACATAAAAAGATAAAAAAAATTAATTTAAAGCAAAAAAATTAAATTTTAATGAATAACAGATTGAAGATCGCTCACAAACATCCACTATGGTTATATTTGTGTTTCGCCACCAACGTTAACATATATCTAATATGTTTTTTTTTTTTTTTAAAAAAACCTAGATACCTTCATCAAGTTGAATATCAGTCCAATCAACCTGTGTACGCAAACCCAGGCAAAATTGCTTTCATTGATTTATTAATTGGACATACCAAAATAGGAGGGTGGTGGCGTCACAGTTTTAGACGAGGGCCCTTTGACTATTTAATTAGCTAGCTAGGTTTATGTTTTTGCTAAATTAATAACCAATTAAATCATTTTTCTTGGGTTTTTTTCTTCGAAGAAGGAGCCACTATTCATTTTTCTTGGGTTTTTTTCTTCGAAGAAGGAGCCACTATAGAACCACCAAGCATTAAAATATATCGAAGATTTTAAGTTTGGACTCTCGATGGAGACGTGCTGATTATATGCGTAAATGATTAGGCAAAACAGGTTTATCATAAAGTTGGTTGGACATTATTCTATTAATAACAAGAACATGACATGCACAAAGGACATACGAGATGCTAGCACAACCACCGGTCGATTAGTAAATTTCTCCAATTGGGTCTATCGAAGCTATAAATAATAGGGTTTTAGTTGGTCCTTGATTGAAAGGGATTTCCCCCCCATAAATAATCCTTTTTTTTTTCTTTGCATGATTATGATTAAAGGGGTTTTTGTATTGTGTAGATTATTGTATAAATTTATTGGTAGGTACTAATGTAAAAAACAAATAATAAACAAACTAGGTTCCCTCACTACTCAGGAGGTTGCACTATGGTGGGGGCTCAAAGATCAATTACGGAAGCTCAATGACACCGTTTCCAGGATCAAGGCTGTGATTTAAGATGCTGAGGTGAAGGCACAGAATAAATAGAACCAACAAATCGAAGACTGGCTCAAGAAGTTGCGTGAAGTTGTATATGATGCCGAGGATTTGCTGGAGGATTTTTCAAAACGAATTATGCGGAAACAGTTGATGTCGGGGAATGGAGTATCGAGGGAGGTACGTGTTTTCTTCTCAAGATCAACCAATGTGTGTATGGTTTACGGATGGGTCATAGAGTTGAATCACTCAGGAAGAGACTAAATGACATTGAAGTTGACGGTAAAAGATTCAACTTTGAGGTTCATGCGTCAGAGAGATATTCTCTGACTGTTGTCAAGGAGCAAACTACCTCTTCTGAACCTGAAGTAATAGTTGGGAGAGAAGGTGACAAAGCGGTAATTAAAAGTTTTTTGCTTGATTCCAACTACAAAGATAATGTTTCTGTCATCTCCATAATTGGAATGGGTGGGTTGGGGAAGACCACACTAGCTCAACATGTTTTCAATGACAAGCAAATTGAGTCACACTTTGCTATGAAACACTGGTTCTGTGTCTTAGGCGGCTTAGATGCTAGAAAGATTCTTAAGGGGCTTGTGGGTAGAGATGATGATCAGTTAGAGAGTCTGAAAAATGAGCTTGAAAAGAAAATTGAAAAAAAGAAGTATCTTCTTGTATTAGATGATGTGTGGGACGGTGAGGATGGTTCAGATGGTGAAAAATGGGATCGTTTGAAGGAGTTGTTTCCACGCGATGTAGTAGGATGTAAGATAGTGGTAACTACACGTTCTCATGTAATTGCAAAATTCACAAGCACAGTAGCACCACATGTTTTAGACGGTCTGTCAATAGGTAAGTCATGGGAACTATTTAGAAGGAAGGCATTTCCACAAGGCCAGGAATCGGATCATGTAGATGAAAAAATTAGAAAAGAGATTGTAGAGAGGTGTCATGGAGTTCCTTTGGTCATAAAGGCGATTGCGAGGTTAATGTCTTTGAAAGATAGAGCCCAGTGGTTGTCCTTTATAGTAAATGAACTTCCGCATAGCATTAGAGATGATAGCATCATACAGACCCTTAAGTTAAGCTACAATGCTCTTCCATCATATATGAAGCATTGTTTTGCCAATTGTAGCTTATTCCCCAAAGGTCGTAGCATTGATGTGAAATCATTGATTTGGCTTTGGATTGCACAAGGGCTCATTAGCTCTTCATATTCAGGTGGTATGTGTCTTGAAATTGCTGGTCTTAAGTGCTTTGAGAATTTACTGTGGAGGTCATTCTTTCATGAAGTGGAAAGGGATGATTTAGGTAACATAGAAAGTTGCAAAATGCATGATTTTATGCATGATCTTGCAACCCATGTCTCTGGTTTAGAGATCACCATAGTAGAATGTGAAGGAAAAAATACTAGTAGTGATGTGACTCGACACGTGTCATGTGACATGAAATTGGATTTGTCACAACAAATTCCAATTCCTTTGTCGAGTGCACAACGTCTAAAAACACTTATATTAAAGGGTGGCAAATGGGATAATAGGGCATGGGAGTCTATTTGTTAAGACTTTAGGCGTTTATGTGTGCTTGTTTTGAGTGACTGGGGAATTGAGGAAGTGGCACCTCTCATTGAAAAGCTCAAGCATCTTAAATATCTTGATCTTTCAAATAATAAGATGGAGGCGCTTCCTAATTCTGTCACCAATCTGGTAAATTTACAAGTGCTCAAGCTCAATGGTTGTTGGTACCTTAAGGAACTACCAAGAGGTATTAATAAGTTGATTAATCTGAGGCATCTTGATGATAATCCATGTGAAAGCTTGGAGTTTATGCCTCGTGGGATTGGGAAATTAACTAGTCTACAGACGTTGTCATGTTTTGTTGTTGCAAAAAACAGGAGTCCTAAATCGGAGATGGCAGGTGGGTTTGATGAGTAGAGTAGGTTAAATGAATTGAGAGGGAGTCTGGAAATAAGAGTGGTGGGATATGAGAGGGATTCTTGTATATCAGAATTCGAAGGAGCTAAATTGGAAGACAAACAATATCTTCAGTCTTTGACCACAAAGTGGGAGAGTATTGATATTGATACTGATATGGATTTAGATATTGATTTGTATGATAAAATGTTGCAAAGCCTCCAGCCAAACTCGAATCTTCAAGAGTTAGGAGTGAAGGGCTATGGGGGCATGAGTTTTCCAAGTTGGCTTTCAGATCTCTCAAATCTTGTAAGAATTAGTCTAGATGGTTGTAAAAGACTTGAGCATATCCCTCCCTTAGATGGAATCCCTTATCTTAAAGAATTGTTGATTTGTTCTATGAAAAGTTTGGAGTACATAGATAGTGAGGGGGTTGGAGGAAAAGAAGTGTCAAAGTTTTTCCCATCTTTAAAGATACTCTTTATATATGATTGTCATAGACTGAAGGGATGGTGGAACAAAAGTAGAGGTGAGATGAAAGATGAAAGTGATGAGTCAACAATAGAAGAAGAGTTTATAATGCTTTATTTTCCACATCTTTCCTCCTTGGGCATTTATAATTGTCCAAATCTGACTTCAATGCCGTTGTTTCCAACACTCGATGAAGATCTTTGGTTGTGGGGTAGTAGTTCAATGCCATTACAGCAGACAATGAAAATGAAACCACCAGTCTATTATTCTTCTTCTTCTTCATTTATCCGCCCTCTCTCTATCTTGAAGACACTTAAAATTTGGACAATTGATGATATGGAATCTCTTCCAGAAGTAGGGCTGCAAAATCTCTCTTCTCTTCAATATCTAGAGATCAAAGGATGCTCAAGATTGAAGTCTCTCCCACTGCATGGTCAGGGGATGCCTTCTCTTCAAAATCTATTCATCCATCAATGTCCAAGATTGAAGTCTCTGCCACTACATGGTCAGGGGATGCCTTTTCTTGAGACATTAGTTATCAGTGAATGCACAGAATTGAAGTCGCTATCTGAATCTAAATCTCAAGGGATGATACCCTACCTTCCCTCCTTGCAAGAATTAAGAATTAGAAGCATGAGTGAAGAGATGAATAGAGGATGGGGAAAGGAGAGTGAGGAGGTGTGGCCTAACATCAAACACATTCCAAATATTATAATCAATAAATACTACATTCAAAGGGAGGGTCGATACGTGGAGGGTGAAGGATTGAGATGGTGAAGTATGTGAGCATTCTTTACTTCCTTATATGAATATAAAGGTATATATTTATTTAACCTCTTCCTTATTTCCTTGATTTATTTTCTGTCACTATCACTTCATATTAGCAAAGATAATAGCAATCCAACACAAATGACAGCAATACAGAATCATAGCAGATATAACAGCAATGGTAACATAGAATCCTTGCATTTCAGCAACACAGATGTCAGCAATGCAGAATCATGGAACATCAGAAATGGTAACAAAGACAAAGCAAGGTTATGGAGTATTAAAGATGATCATATTCACAGCAACATCAAAGGAAACGTGGTTGGTGATAATGACTCCCAAAGGCAACAAAATATCTACAAAAATGGTAGTTTAACTCATAAAGGAATTCCAGGAAATTAACATACATACCTGCAATACATATCTGCAGAATAATCTTTCCCTTCCTTATGTATAAAGATGTATTAGCTCTCTTTCCTTATGTGTAAAGATATACCAGCTCATAAATGTCATCCTCTACAATGTAATATCATTTTTATTGGAAACAAGAACCTTTCTTCCCAAGTAATACAATTCTATTATGAAAATCCAGTTTTCTTCTCTTCATACTCTCTCTATTTATTTATTATCCACATATATCATCTTCATTTTTCTTTATTATTATTATTATTTCATACTCTTTCTCTTTATTTATTTATTATCAACAAATCTCATTTGATCATAGGCTTGAGTGAAGAGCTGAATAAAGGATGGGGAAAGGAGAGTGAGGAGGTGTTGCCTAACATCAAACAAATTCCAAATATTGTAATCGATCACTACTATATTCAAAAGGAGGGTCAGTACGTGGAGGAGAGTATTTGATCATTCTTACTTCCTTATATGAATATAAAAGTATTTTTTTTATTTAACCTCTCTTCTTTCCTTCCATAAAATCTCATCTTTATTTTTTTTTTATTATTATTACTACTACTACTATTATTTTTATTACTTTCTCTTTATTTATTTTATTATCCACATATATCTTCATTTTATTTTTAATATTATTATTGTCGCGACGATGATTTTTTTTCGCGCTTTGCGCCCTGCCATCCTCTAGGTTTGGGGAGACAACGGCGCGCGGTGAAAATGAGAGTTATTTTATAGTCGTAAAATTACAACTATAATTATCAGGAGTCGCCACCTAGTATTACGGTCATTAGAAACCTATTGGTCTGCGAGAGTCTTGGGTAAGATGACTTGTTGTGCCAGGAGAAGACGCATCACCCCCGGTGCACCCTACCTAAGGTAAGATGCATTGTTGTTTGACTGTTTTTTTTAAGTTTATTTTTTTACATTAAATTTTCAACAAAAAAAATTGTTCGCGAGTGTACTTTACAATGTAATTTTACACCGCAATAAAAGTTAACTTTTTTTAGTATTTGCAGGTGTACTTTACAATGTAATTTTACACCGAGATAGCTAAAACAAAAATAATTTTTAATTTTTTTATATTTTGGCCAAATTCCAACGGATAATCATAAACTGGTTACTATATCTACTTTTGTTCGAAATATGTGAAAGATGCAACATATATTTTTTATGAAAAAATATGATGGAAAAATCTTGGAATCCGGCCGTATGCACAAAAACAAATACATTTTTTATTTTTTTTTAATGCATTTTTTTTGTTTTTTTAAAAAATAAAAAAAAAAACTGGTCGGGCTCGGCCTAACCAAATGGACCGGGCCAGCCAAGATGGGTCAAATCCCAACTCAAATGGGCTGGCTGGGTCGAGAGCAGCCCAGCCCAAAATGAAAAAGAAAACAATAACACGTGAACAGTAAATGAATTAATATTGTTCATGTGTTACGTGAACAGTAAAATGGTGATCGGCCGACCACGACGAGAAGGTCACCTGCCACTGCCGCCGGGTAGAAAAGGTCGAAGTGGTTCTCCCTGTTATGGTGGCGTCGAAAATGATGGTCTGTGGTGGCCGGGAGGAGCTCTTGAAGATGCCGGTTTGTGCTGGAACCGCCGTTGCTCCTTTTCCCTGCTGCTCACCGGAGCTGGAGGTCACGACTGGGCTTACTGTTGGGAGCTGCTGGTGTGGTGTTCACGGGAACTGGCTGGAGGAGGAAGAGGGGAGCTGCTTCATGTCTGTTTTTAGAGAGAGAGGAGTCATCGGTGAGAGAGAAAGGAGAAGGCCGACTGCTGCGATGAGAGGAGAGAGAGCAAACAAACAGTGAGAGGGAGGATGCTGCCGGAGATGGAAAAGAAGATGAGGGAGACAAAAGGGTGGCTGTCAATGCAAGTTTATCTCTGCAATTTACAAAATTTGTTTGTCATCCCTGCTCGTCGTTCCTGCAAATCCCAATATTTTTTTTTCAATGCATTAACAACGATGATCTCTCCTCTCGTCTATGTATTTTTTTGTATCCCCAGTGTTATTTCATCCCCCTTTAATGATCATCCTTCAGTGTTCTTTTCTCCCCGTTACGTAAAATTCTCCAGTTTCCCCCAGTCCAAAAACACCAGTGACTACAAAATTTCTCTTCTGTTTTAATCAGCCCATGTCTTCCCCTAGTCAAAATTTTTCTCCCTAGTTTTTTTTCACCCGACTCCTCTCCCATTTTGGGTTCAATCCCCCACTTTTATAGGCTCATTTGTGCAAGGTGAGGCATGGGAAGGGTGTGATGCTTAGGAATGGTGGCTTGTGTGTTGTAGAAGGGCAAGGGGCATGGTTGAAGCATGGCTTCGGTAAGTACACGGCAGTTTCTTTTTAATAATAAAAAATAGGCTGAAAAAAATGGGGTTCTTACGATAAGAATTTTTTGACTGGAAGAATAATGTTTTTATTTTTAATTTTGGCTCCCGATTTCACCTGAAAAGTTTCGTTACCGAAAATCTCAATCTTCTCAGTTTAACCCAGATTAAGCTTCCAAACTTAATTTCTCACCAATTAAGCCCTTAATAAAATTAATTTGACCCATTTAAAGTATAATTAAGCCCTTGCACTTAAATAAATCCTTCAATTGGACTCTCAATTAATTCTGAAGCATAATTACACTTGAAATTTGACCGACGATTAAATCGAACTGGCCCATAAAAATATAATTATACCTCTTGACTTAATTTTTACATAGATTTATCCAATAATAAATTATTTTAGCCTTGAATCTGTATTTTTCTTCATTTCTAGGCAAAAAAGAGGTACGACCAGGTTTTCGAAAACATCCAAAATTTCCACATTAATTTTTCTGCCGACACTAGCCCTTTTTATTTTATTTTTGTTATTTTTTAGTATATTTTGGGGAATAATCCAGAAATTGGGTTATGACAATTATTATTATTATTTCATACTCTCTCTCTCTAACAATATATATATATATATATATATATATATATATATATATATATTGTTGAAATGATGGTAACATTTTTCAATTAACCGGGAATTACCCAACAGCCTGTCTACAACAGCCTTCAAGCAAGCATGTGAGTTTTATTTTAAGATCTCTTTGGAATGCATTTGGTCTGTTTTCATCTGTTCTTGACCTATCTACTTTGAGAAATGCAGGCATTATGAATCTCTCTCTTTCCTCCTTTTCAATCAGATCACTTGAAGATGAGTTTCTCATATACATTGCAAGAGATGCCGCAGAGAAGGTGATACTGCAAAAGTTCAGAGGTGGGTGCCTATGGAATTCTGAAATCATTACATTTAACAAGCTTTACTGCCTGCAATATACTACATCTTGCTGCGCTAATAAGGTGTGGATCCAAGATGGTTGGTGGATTGGATGAATTGCGTAGGCTAAATGAATTGAGGGGATATGAGTCAACCGAAGAAGAAGAGTTGATGATGCTCTGTTTTCCACGTCTTTCTTCCTCGACCATTTCTAATTGTCCTAATGCCGTTGTTTCCAACTCTCGATGACGTGCTACATTTGTATGATACCAGCTCAGGGCCATTACAACAGACAATGAAGATGAGAGGTTGAAGATCACCGTCATCACTCCAAGTTGAAGGAACTATATATTGGGTCAATTGAGGATCTAGAATCTCTTCCAGAGATAGGGCTGCAAAATCTCTCTTCTTTTCGACTACTATCACTCTGGGAATGTCCAAGATTGAAGTCTCTGCCACTGTCTTATCAGGGGATGCATTCTCTGCAGAAATTAGAAATCAGGAACTGCGGAGATTTAAAGTTTCTATCTCAAGGGGTATCCCACCTTCCTTTTTTGCAAAAACTAGAAATCAATGGTTGCAGTGGATAATTGAGAAGAAGAATACGAAGTGTGCGCTTTGTAAGGGAGAAGGAAATATTTATAGATTATAACTTTTTCACTGTACATGAAGGTATTTAACCTCTTCCTTAATTTAATTTCTTCTATTCCAAAGTTTAGGTATATTGATCTTAGATGAGTTGGTTAAGACAGATAAAGCATAATGTATGCGTTTTGTTGAGGAATTTGGGACTGTTGAATATTGTTCTGCTAACAATATTCAATATTGTTAGGTCTAGCTGACAGTCTGTGTCTAACAGATTCTGGTAGTATTGCTCAGGGAAAGTTTGTTTTTCTTTTTGTTGTAACAGACTCTGTTTTTCGTCTGTATGTCTTAGTGTAAAGGCCTATATATATATGGTCAACACTTATTGAATAATACTGTGTGTTCCATTCCTCAGATAGAGTGTGTGCATTTTTCAATTACAATTGGTATCAGAGCTTGTCTCGTAGTGACTTGTTCTTGGATTGAAAATTTTATGGTTAGTTTGAGGGAAGGAGAGTGAAACACCATATCAACAGAAGGCAACAGCTTCGTTCAACCGACGATTCCAAGGTTTGATGGTCATTATGACCATTGGGCTATGCTTATGGAGAATTTTATCAGGTCTAAGGAGTATTGGGACTTGATTGAGAAGGAAGTACCAATGGCAACAGGAGAAGCAACAGAAGCACAATGCAAGGTGATTGCAGATTTGAAACTCAAGGATTTGAAAGTTAAGAACTATCTATTCCAAGCTATAGATAGGAACATTATTGAGACCATTCTCAATAAGGAGATAGCAAAAAACATTTGGGACTCAATGAGCCTGAAGTATCAAGGCTCCACAAAAGTAAAACAAGCTCAGTTGTAGGCTTTGAGAAGAGAATTTGAGCTTCTTGGTATGAGAGAAGGGGAAAGGGTTAATGAATATTTTGCCAGGACTATGATTATAGCAAACAAGATGAGATCACATGGAGAGAAACTGGAGCAGAGTGTGATCATTGAAAAAATCTTAAGATCAATGACACTCAAATTCAATTATGTGGTGTGTTCAATTGAAGAATCCAACAATATTTCCACCATGACTGTGGATGAACTGCAGAGTAGTTTGTTGGTGCACGAACAAAGGATGATTGGGCAAAAAGAGGAAGAACATGTGCTGAACATTACCAATATAGAGAGGGCTAGAGCAAGGGATGCATACAGGGTAGAAGGAAAAGGAAGAACTCGAGGAACTTTTAGAGGAAGGGGTCGCAACTAGAACAGACAACCCCTCAATAAAGCTCTCGTGGAATGCTTTAATTGTCACAAATTAGGTCATTTCCAATTTGAATGCCCTCAGATGAGAAATGTTGCAAACTACACTGAGTTTGCCACCAATGAAGAAATGTTGTTAATGTCCTTTATCAAAATGGACGAGTCAACAACAAGAGACAATGCGGCTGTTGAAGATGAAGAGATGGTATTAATGATCAATGTGGAAGAATCAACAACAAAAGAGAGTGTGTGGTTTCTGGACTCAGGATGCAGCAACCATATATGTGGCAATAAAAGTTTTTTTAAAGATTTCAATGAGAATTTCAGGCAGACAGTAAAACTTGGAGACAACTCAACAATGATGGTAATGGGGAAAGGCAATATCAGACTTCAAGTTGATGGAATAAATCAGGTGATCACTGAAGTTTATTTTGCACCTGAATTAAAGAATAATCTGTTGAGCGTGGGGCAGTTATTAGAGAAGAATCTTGTATTTGTGATAAAAAATGGGATATGCAAGATTTATCATCCTAAGAAGGGATTGATTATGCAATCCAAGATGTCAGTAAATAGGATGTTTATTTTCATGGCCTCAGTAATTCATCAATCTTCCGCATGCCTTCAAACTATGATCAATGACAATTCATATCTATGGCACTGTCTTTTTGGTCATCTCAGCCTAAAGGGACTAAGAACTCTATTCTACAAAAACATGGTGCGGGGATTGCCAATGCTTGAAGCTTCATCAAAGGTGTGTTTTGACTGTATGGTGGGGAAGCAACATCAAGAAGCAATACCCAAGAAGAGTCTGTGGAGAGCCTCTCAGCAACTCCAGCTGATTCATGCTGACATTTGCGGGCCTATCAAACCTGAATCACACAGCCACAAAAGGTACTTAATCAACTTCATTGATGATTATAGTAGGAAAACATGGGTTTATTTTTTGTCAGAAAAATCTGAGGCATTTAATGTGTTCAAAAAATTCAAAACACTAGTTGAAAAGGAGACCGGTAAACTTATTTGTTGCTTGCATACTGATAGAGGTGGGGAATTCACTTCAATGGAGTTTAATCAATTTTGTAGTGTGAATGGAATAGCTAGGCAGCTCACTGCCTCTTATACACCCCAACAAAATGGGGTGGCTGAGAGGAAGAATCGCACTGTCATGAACATGGTGTGTAGCATGCTGTCAGAGAAACAAATTCCTAGGGAATTCTAGTCTGAAGCAGTTAACTGGGCAACACATATTTTGAATCGATGTCCAACCACAGCCTTAAAGGAAGTAACACCCGAAGAGGCTTGGAATGGTAATAAACCCTCAGTACATTACTTTCGAGTTTTTGGATGTGTTGCTCATGTCCATGTCCCAGATAATCGAAGATCAAAGTTCGATGATAAGAGTGAAAAATGTATTTTTCTAGGGGTGAGTGAGGAGTCCAAAGCCTATAGGCTATACAATCCAGTTTCAAAAAGGGTGATAACAAGTAGGGATGTAATATTTGCTGAAAATAAGAAGTGGGAATGGGGAGAGAGCAATGTTGGGCTGGAAACTGATGTGCTAGAATGGGGTGATGAGCAAGCTGGCAGGACTCCAGATGATCCTGAAATAAGAGAGAATGCTGAAAAAGAAGAGTCAGAATGCATAGCCACTGGAAATGAAGAAGTAGAAGGTTCATCTGCAGAATGTGCAGGCATTGAATGTGAAGCAGCAAAAGGTCCATCTGATAGAATTCGAGGAAGAAATAGAAGAGAGCCCCTGTGGATGTAAGATTATGTGCTAGGGGAGGATTCAATAGCAGATGATGGAAACCTGGCTATGTTCATTGCCTATGAAGATCCAGTTGCATTTGAAGAAGCTATCAAAGGTCAGAATTGGAGAGAAGCCATGAGACTGGAAATCAAAGCCATCATAGAAAATGAAACATGGGAACTGACAACATTACCAGAAGGGGCAAAGAAAATAGGGGTGAAATGGGTGTACAAAACCAAGCTAAATGAGAAAGGTGAGGTAGATAGATTTAAAGCTCGTCTTGTAGCAAAGAGCTACTCACAACAGCATGGTATTGATTACAATGAGGTTTTTGCTCCAGTAGCTAGATGGGATACCATAAGGGTGGTCCTTGCTCTTGCAGCACATAAGGGATGGTGTGTGTTTCAACTAGACGTAAAAAGTGCCTTTTTGCATGGAGAATTAAAAGAAGCTGTGTTTGTTGATCAACCACAAGGATTTGAGGTAAAGGGAGAAGAACACAAGGTTTACAAACTTAAAAGAGCATTATATGGACTCAAACAAGCTCCTAGAGCTTGGTATAGCAGGATTGAAGGGTACTTCAACAAGGAAGGCTTTGAGAAATGCTACTGTGAACACACACTCTTTGTAAGGACTGAAGTTGGAGGTAATATTCTTATAGTCAGTCTTTATGTAGATGATCTAATTTTTACTGGAAACAATGAGGACATGTTTGCAAGGTTTAAGGAGTCAATGAAGAATGAATTTGCCATGTCTGATCTCGGAAAAATGAAGCATTTTCTTGGCGTAAAAGTCATACAAAACCAGCAAGGGATCTTTATCACTCAGAAAAGATATGCATATGAAATACTGGAGAGACTTGGGATGTTGAACAGCAAACCAGTGAACAATCCAATTGTGCCAGGGTGTAGATTATCAAGGGATGAAGGAGGAGTGGCTGTAAACACAACAATCTTCAAGCAGATGATAGGCAGCCTCATGTATTTAACAGCCACAAGACCAGATTTAATGTACTATGTTTGTTTGATCAGTAGGTATATGGAGAGACCTACTGAAGTGCACTTACAGGTTGCAAAAAGAATACTGAGGTATCTGAAGGGTACGGCTGAGTTAGGAATTGCTTATAAAAGGGGAAAGGATGATACATTGATAGGGTTTGCTGATAATGATTATGCGGGGGACATTGATGATAGGAAGAGCACCTCTGGGTACATCTTTATGCTTGGAGTTGGTATAGTCTCATGGTTTTCAAAAAAACAATCAGTTGTGAGTTTATCCACCATAGAGGCAGAATTTATTGCAGCAGCTTTCAGTGCATGCCAAGGGATTTGGTTGAGAAGAATCCTTGAGAAATTGGGACATACTCAAAGCAAATGCACAACCATTTATTGCGATAACAGCTCAGCCATAAAACTCTCAAAAAATCCATTTATGCATGGGAGGAGTAAGCATATAGATGTGAAGTTTCATTTCTTACGTGATTTGACTAAGGAAGGAACTATTGAATTAATACACTGCAACACACAAGAGCAACTTGTTGATATTATGACAAAACCATTCAAATTGGAAGCATTTCTGGAGCTGCGTAACAGACATGGTATATGTTCAAAAATGGATTAAACTGATTGCATTACTGCAATTTAGTTTAAGGGAGGGTATGTTGAGGAATTTGGGACTGTTGAATATTGTTCTGCTAACAATATTTAATATTGTTAGGTCTAGCTGGCAGTCTGTGTCTAACAGATTCTGGTAGTATTGCTCAGGGAAAGTTTGTTTTTCTTTTTGTTGTAACAGACTCTGTTTTTCGTCTGTATGTCTCAGTGTAAAGGCCTATATATATGGTCAACACTTATTGAATAATACTATGTGTTCCATTCCTCAGATATAGTGTGTGCATTTTTCAATTACACGTTTAACATTCTAATTTTCTTTCCCAGTTCTCTAAGCAATCTCTTAGTAATGAAACTGTCTCTTAGAACTGGCACCACCACTCACATGTTAGCTGATTTTTATCCTGCCAAGAACTTGTGAAACTTTCTATTAACTTCAACCACACTGAATCGTGCAGTTTTAACATGATGCGTACACAAGTTAGAGAACATCATGAGCTCTCCATCACTAAGGTAATTACCCCTAGAAGAAACAAGTTTTACAACTCTCTCACCAACCTCAAGATCTTGATGAACTATATTATAGGGTATACAAGGCTTCCTCACATTCTAATCTATATAACCAATTTTTTTCCAATTTGATTCTTAGAAAAAACTAATTTTCATGGTGAATTTATTATAGCCTTTCTCACATTACAATGTATGGATGACTACAATGTTTTTCCATCCTCGTCTCTCTTTCTTTTAGGTGTTGCATGGAAATCAGTGGAGAAAATGGGAAGAAAAAATGGCAACCAAAGTCGTGTCGTTGACACAACAACGACATGCAATACCTTAGGAGAGAGAATTCATTGTGATGATTCCAACGTTGTCCAAGAACACCTTGAATAAAGCCCAAAGGAAGCCACACGCACTATTTGAATACGTCGGGGCTTCCTCACATACTTGGGCATGCAATGTACATCCCAAAAAAAATTTCAATATCATTCTTGATTTGTTTTTTTGTTTGGTTCATAATTCTTTGATAGCTCTTCAATTTTTTTATTTTAGTCCTTGATTCTTATATGGTTCTTCAATTTAGTTCTGTATTTCATCCAACCGAGCCCGATCAAGGCTCAGTCACGGAAAAAAGAGAGAAGGGAAAATGAATGGGTTGGATGACCACACTAGGTTGGCTCATTATGGTCGTGTCTAATCTTGGGTTTTAAATTTAACAGTTTGTTTGGGATTAATACTAAAACTTTATATATATATATATATATTTCGGATCTTGGGTCTTAAAACTTTTGAATTTGAATCATAAAATCAGACGTTAAATATTTTCATATAAAAATAGTAAAATCTAGGTAAAAAAACTAAAGTAAACAAGTACATAATGCCACCCCTCTGAAATTCTTGAAGGAGCTAAACACATTCCCTGAAACTTTTACAACAAAGATCAAGACCAACAGAAAACCCATATAAGAAATTAGTCTATAAGGAACAAGAATTCATACACTAGAGAAAATTGCACAACCCATAAGACGTCGCATGAGAAAAACAAGAGATGACAGTAGATCGCAGAGACAGATGCACTGTGGTTTCTAGGAATACTGTAGTAGATCGCAGGGACATAAAAATTATAGTTTTGTGTGTCCATGGTTGACATGATGAAGGAAAGGAGAGAAGAACAGAGAAATATAAAGAATTCGTCGTAGAGGTGTGTAGAAGATCAAGCAACGGATGATCCAGCCATAATTGTAGCAGCTAGACTAACGCATGAAACTGATCAAGCAATGACTGAACCAGACATGATTGCAGAAACTGAACTGAAGCATGAAGAAGACCAAGAAACGGAAGATCAAGTAATAGCTGATCCAGACTTGATTACAGCAACTAAGGAATAACTGAAACATAATTAATGATGTTGTAAATAAATATATATAACTGTTGTTAGCAGTTTACGTTAGAAGCTAGTGAGGTAATGATATAAATATACATATATGTATAGCAGAATAAACGTGTAATGAAAACAGAGTGTACTCTGCAAATACAATTCAATTGAATTATCTTTTATAGTATCAGAGCCTAATCAAAAGACTCACGTCTAAATGTCTTCCACAAGCTCTACTGCACCTCAAACTCAATCTTCTTCTTCTGTTATCTCCATGCCTTCTATCACTACTGTCAAACTCAGTCATGACAATTTTCTTCTTTGGAAAGCTCAGCTTGTACCATTTTTCAGAGGCCAAGAACTCTTTGGATATATTGATGGTAGTATTACAAAACCACCCAAAATCATATCTATTACTCATCATGAATCTTCTGTTGTCTCTGAACGTCTGAATCCAGCATACTCTCAGTGGGTTCGCCAAGACAACCTCATTCTCAGCATTCTTATGACCTCTCGATCTCGTGCACGCACTCTGCAAATTCGCACACAACTTGCAACTGCAACGAAGGGCAGCAAGACAGCCACTGATTATTTTCAGTACATCAAACGGCTCACTGATGAGTTAGCTGTCGCTGGACAACCACTAAATCATGATGATATCATAACCTATTTACTTGCAGGTCTCAGCCATGAATATGACAGCCTTGTTGCTTCCATATCAACTCGAACTGATGAGATCACACTGGAGGAACTCTATTCACTGTTATTGACATCTGAAGCCCGTCTGTCGCGGCATCAACTCACACCTGCTATCCAACAGCCTTCTGCAAATATTGCACAAAGACCACACTCCTTCCCCAGGCGTGGTAACTTCCGTGACAGGGGGCGTGGTCAGCGTTCCAGCAATAGAAACAATTATCCTTCGGTCACATGCCAAATTTGCAATAAACCTGGGCACTATGCTAAGAAATGCTATTTCAGATTTGATTTGTCTTATCAGGATGCTCCTCCATTTCCAGCAAAACAAGGACTGGCAGCTATCCACCATGGTACCAACGAAAATTGGGAAAATACATGGAATGCAGATACCGGTGCCACACATCATTTCACAAATGATGCTAATACCCTAACTCTTCAGAAATCTGACTATACTGGTGCAGATAATGTGCAAATAGGAAATGGACAAGGTTTGCAAATCTCTAAAATTGGGTCTTCCATACTTTCCACTCCCTCTTCTACCTTCGTTCTTAATCAAGTTCTTCTTGTCCCTGAATTACACCAAAAATTATTGTCCGTACATCAATTTTGCGTTGATAATAATGTGTATTTTGAATTTCACTCTTATCATTTTCTTGTGAAGGATTACTCGGGAAGGTCCTTCATCGCGGTTTACTTAGTGATGGACTCTATAAATTCTTCAATAATTCCAGCCTTCCTAGAGCCTTTTCTGGTATTCGTTCACATGATTGGCATCGCAGGCTTGGCCATGCATCCACGCCAGTCATCAATAAAGTATTGTCCACCCTTCCATTTCCTGTAGAGAAAAATAAAACACATCATGTGTGCCCCGAATGTCAAATGGCAAAAAGCCATGCCTTGCCCTTTAAAACTTCTACGTTTGTTTCGTCAAACCCATTGGATTTAATTTTCACTGATGTATGGGGGCCTGCTTACGTACATTCCACCACCGGTGCCAAATATTACGTGAGCTTTCTTGATGATCATTCCAAATTCCTTTGGTTATTTCCTATTAAACTGAAATCTGATGTTGAAAACGTCTTTTTAAACTTTCAAACCTATGTTGAAAAACAGTTTGACAGGAAAATAAAAGCCATTCAGTCAGATTGGGGTGGGGAGTATCGACGACTAAACACGTACTTTCACCAAAATGGAATTAATCATCGCCTTGCTTGCCCACACACTCACCAACAAAATGGCTCCATTGAACGTAAACATCGACACATCGTCGAGGTTGGTTTGAGCCTGCTCGCCCATTCCAATTTACCAATGATATATTGGGAAGATGCATTTCACACTGCTACCTATATCATCAACAGACTTCCCACACCAATTTTACATCACAAGTCCCCCTATGAAATTCTTTATAAAAGGGTTCCTGACTATCAGATAATGCGTGTGTTTGGTTGTGCTTGCTGGCCGAATCTACGGCCATACAACAAAAATAAACTCAATTTTCGATCTAAAACCTGCATTTTTATTGGTTATAGCCTTTGTCATCAGGGGTACAAGTGTCTAGATCTCTCTACAGGAAAAATCTATGTCTCTCGTCATGTTATATTTGATGAAACACTTTTTCCATACTCTAAAACCAGTGTTCTCGATGCCACTGTCCTCGTGTCTTCCACCTTGGTTTCTCTTCCTCAACCAGTCACGATGCCACTATCCCCGTGTCTAGTTGATTTGCAATCTAACCATATTTCTACCACCACATCAACTGCACCTCTAGTCTTGTTTTCTGCAGATACAGGTCAGGACCCATCATTACCAACATCTGAAGATACTGTAACAGATTCATCCATGGATACAACGGCAGATCCATCTCCAACTGTGCCTCAAGCTACGACCCTAGTTCAGGATGTTGCGAGTCCACCAGTTCTCACCAACACTCATTCCATGGTCACACGCTCTAAAAATCATATTCATCGTCCAAAGAAGTCAGGAGATGATTACATCCGCTACCCATTACCAAAAGCACTCACAGTAGCACATGTTACAAACATAGCAGAACCAACATCATACAGTCAAGCTTCTAAGTCAGTACAGTGGCGTGAGGCTATGAACACAGAATTTTCGGCATTACTACATAATGGCACTTGGTCCTTGGTTATTCCTCCCAATCATGCAAATATTGTTGGATGTCGATGGATTTACAAAATCAAAAGGAAGGCGGATGGAACCATTGAGCGTTATAAAGCTCGTTTAGTGGCTAAGGGATTTCACCAACAGGAAGGTATTGATTTCTCCGAAACCTTCAGTCCTGTTATCAAACATGCCACCATTCGATTGGTCATTTCTATTGCAGTCACAAATAATTGGCCGATCACGCAATTAGATGTGCAAAATGCTTTCTTGCACGGTGACCTACATGAAACTGTGTTTATGACTCAACCACAAGGTTATGTTCATCCTCAATACCCTAATCATGTGTGCAAATTGCACAAGTCTCTCTACGGTTTACGTCAAGCACCCCGTTCTTGGTTCTCCAAACTGTCCACCAAACTTCAGACCATGGGATTCAAGGAAAGTAAGGCTGATACTTCCCTATTTATCCTTCAGAAATTTAACTCAGTAATCTACATTCTTATCTACGTTGATGATATCCTTATAACTGGTTCAAGTGCTTCTATCATACATGATACCGTGCAATCTCTACAAGCAACCTTTGCTGTCAAAGATTTGGGCAGATTGAATTATTTTCTGGGGGTTGAAACACTTTGGTGCCCAGATGGCTTGTATTTAACCCAGCGTAAATATATCGCTGATTTGTTTAAAAAGAGCAAAATGGAGAACGCCAAACCTTGCAGCAGCCCGATGGCCACCAACTGTCATCTCACTTCCACAGATGGCACTCCATTTGCAGATATTAGCCTCTACCGTAGTGTGGTAGGAAGCATGCAATATCTAGCATTCACCAGACCAGACCTTGCTTTTGCTGTTCACAAAGTCAGCAAATTTATGCACAATCCTTTGGACACTCATTGGCTTGCTGTCAAGCGCATACTTCGTTACCTCAAGCACTCCATTTCCACAGGTTTATTTATCGGCAGAAGTGGTAATTTTAACTTGCAGGCATTTTCAGATTCTGATTGGGCTGCAGATCGAGATGACCGAAGATCCGTTAGTGCCTATTGCATCTATATGGGGTCCAACCTCATTTCTTGGAGCTGCAAACAACAAGCCACCGTAGCTCGCAGCAGTACAGAAGCTGAGTACAAAGCCATTGCAAACGCTGCTGCCGAACTTTCTTGGTTCAAATCAATCCTTAATGAGCTAGGTTTGATCTCACACCATAGCCCAACCTTATGGTGTGATAATATTGGTGCTACGTATCTCACTTCCAATCCCAAATTTCATGCAAGGACAAAACACATCGAAATTGACTTCCATTTCGTCCGCGACCAAGTCTACAATAAAGAGCTCATTGTTCAATTTATCTCTAGCAAAGATCAGTTAGCCGATGCCCTCACCAAACCTTTGCCACCAATAAAATTTCGTCAAGTTCTTCTCAATCTGAATGTCCGTGACCTACCCTTCAGATTGAGGGGGCGTGTAGAAGATCAAGCAACGGATGATCCAGCCATAATTGTAGTAGCTAGACTAACGCATGAAACTGATCAAGCAATGACTGAACCAGACATGATTGCAGAAACTGAACTGAAGCATGAAGAAGACCAAGAAACGGAAGATCAAGTAATAGCTGATCCAGACTTGATTACAGCAACTAAGGAATAACTGAAACATAATTAATGATGTTGTAAATAAATATATATAACTGTTGTTAGCAGTTTACGTTAGAAGCTAGTGAGGTAATGATATAAATATACATATATGTATAGCAGAATAAACGTGTAATGAAAACAGAGTGTACTCTGCAAATACAATTCAATTGAATTATCTTTTAAGGTGCAAAATTAATGCAGAGAAGTATTGAAAATTTGAAAGTTTGAAACTGTTGAGGATAAAAATCTCTGCACTTTATTTATGTATAAAAGCCAAAGCTTTTGATTTTCGACCTGAGCTAATATTTCTTCCTACGAGCCAGGGCCCAAAGATTTCCTAATTATACAAATTGTTATTATTCCAGAAAAAAAACAAAAAAAAACAAAAACCCATGAATGATTATTCTTTAAAAACAAATTGAAAACATAAAAAAAAAACAATTAAAAAAATAAAATTTAAAAAATTGTTTTTCATGCTTACCTACCGTTGTGATAGACTAAATAGTAGATGATTTTTAGAGGTGTTTTTAATTTTGAGATTATATTTGTTTGATTTTGTGTTTGTATTATATAATTTAAAGTTAATTTATCTTGAATTTGAATTATATTTGTTAAATTAATATTTTAATTTTTTTCATATATATAATTAATTAATTATATATAAACAGTACAACTTTGAAATGACATGCTAAAACACTCTAAAATTAAAACATTCTGTACCAATTAAAAAAACAAAACACCATCCAAAATAGAATGGACAAACCTTGATTTTGGGACTTCTTTCGGGTGTTGATCCGATAAGACTCTTAACATGGAAGCCAGTAATTAACAAAATTGTATTGCATGTCTAATGCGTAAGGCTGTAGCTCGTTTGATCATTACGATGATTTCTGTGGGCTGGTGTATCTACTGAAAGAAAGATTTGCAAGGATGCCTTGGAATGTGGATGGGGGGGGGGGACAGATTAGGTGGATTGGGTATTATAGGCTCTTTGCAAGGAAAAAACAAGGCATGGAGAGACATTTCTCCCTCTCTCTCCCCGAGTTGCAGTGTTCAGTTCTCCCTCTCTCCGCTATTGCCTCTCTTTCTCATTTCCCTTGACATGATGAGTGTAAGGTAACTCCACTTCGCCTCCTCCTCTATATCAAGCACTGAGCGGCTCCTTTCTTCTCCAGCGCTGGTGAAGCAGGAGAAGAGGCGGCAGCAGCGAACCACACTCCTTCCGACGCTCCTACCGGCTACCACGGGCCATTATTTTCGACGCCACCACCACAGGGACAACCACCTCGACCTCCTCTACACAGTCGCAGTGGCAGTGACCCTTTCGTCGTGGTCGGCCGACCAGGCTACTGTTCATGTGTTTTGTATTTTTGCTTAATCTTTGGGCTCGGCTGAGAGGGCTGCTCTCAGCCCAGCGCTTTTGGAATCACTCTGAACGCGTTTCTTTTTAAAACAAAAAACAAAAAAATGCATTTAAAAAAATGTTTGTTTTCGTGCATACGACCGGATTCCAAAGTTTTTCCATCATATTTTTTGTAAAAAAAAATATTGCATCTTTCTCATATTTTAAAACAAAATCGGGTATCGTAACCAGTTTATGAATATTTGTTGGCATTCGGCCAAAATGTCAAAAATAATTTAACAATTATTTTGTTTTAGCTATCACAGTGTAAAATTACATTGTAAAGTACACTCGTAGATAGTGAAAAATAAAAGGTTTTTTTTCTAATGCAGTGTAAAATTCTTTTGGTTAGTCTTTCAACTCTTAGCGAGGTAAAGATTCTCTCATGAAGAGAGGTCTACGTCAAACATTAGAAAAGACAATGAAAATATAAACTTCAAAAAAACAATCAAACAACAATACAGTTTGCCTTAGGTAGGGTGCATTGGAGGTAATGCGTTTTCCCCTTGCATAACAAGTCCCCTTACCCAAGATTCTCGTAGACCATTAGATTCCTTGTGACTTTAATACTAGGTGACGATTCCTTATAATTATAGTTGTACTTTTTACGGCTATAAAACAACTCCTTTTTGACCTTGCGCCGTTATCTCCCCAAACCCGGGGAATGGCTGGGCACAAAGCGCGAAAAAAATTGTCGTCGCAACAATCTTAATGGTTATAGTGGGGTGTTTGAAATAGCAGAAATTAATAGTTTTCAAAATGTTTTATTTTTAAAAATATCAAAATATTATTTTTTTTAAATTCACTCTTGATATTAGCACATAAAAAAATAAAAAAATAATTTAAAATAAAAAATCAAATTTTAACGAACAATAAATTAAAGCTCGCTCAAAAACATCCATCATGATTCTATCCGGTGGTGGTGGGGTTACAACGTTAACATCTATCTGATGTATTTTTTTTTCTTAAAAAAAAAAAAAACAAATTTAGATGCCTTCATCAAGTTGAATATTAATCAAATTAATCAGTGCATGCAAACCCAAGCAAAATTGCTTTCTCTGATTTATTAATTGGACATAGGAAAATAGGAGGAAGGTGCCTGATTCCACCTCTTGCTAAGGTGGAAAAGCAATCCCAGCTTGACGGTCCATTTTATGCTGTCTCATGAGAGACACGCATGTCCATTTCAACATGGAAACCCATGCTTATCCAACATTTGGGCTGCCATTTTTTAAAAAAAGAATCAAGTTATGATATGTTAATGTCCAGATCACATTTTAATGATATATTAAAAATATTTGTTGTGCTAATTTTATATATTAATTGTTTTTAGAATTTGTATTTGATTATTAGTCCATGATAGAAGAAAATATATAAAGAACAAAGAGGAGGACATGAAACAAGCTATATTTTTTTATATATTTTTTTAGTGAATTTTTTTTATTTTTAGCGAATTATGATCCATCTTTTTCATGATTCTTTCGTATATTTTTCAAAGTTATCAAACTTGGTGAATTCAAATCTCCAATTATAAGTTTGCTAGATCAATTTTAATCTTAATCCCCTGAATCAATAAAAATAATATTATAATTTTAGAGAAATAATAATATGGTGACATGATTAATCAAAAATCTAATTAATCTCTAGATCACCTAAGTATAACTAGGTTAACTCTCATTTAATTTTATAATTGAAACCTGTCGCGACGGCGATTTTTTCGCGCTTCGCGCCCCGCCGTCCCCCGTGGTTTTGGGGAGATAACGGCGCGCGGTGAAAAATGAAGGTTGTTTTCGTAGCCGTAAAATTTACGGCTATAATTATAAGGAGTCGCCACCTAGTATTAAGGTTACTAGGAACCTAGTGGTCTACGATAGTTTTGGATAAGGGGACTTGTTGTGCAAGGGGAAGACATATCACCCCCAGTGCACCTTACCTAAGGCAAGCTGCATTGTTGCTTGATTGTTTTTCCTAAGATTGATTTTTTGTTGTCTTTTCTAAAGTTCGACGTAGATCTCTCTTCATGAGAGAATCTTTACCTCGTTAGGAGTTTGAAAGACTAACCCAAAGAATTTTGCATTGCATAAAAAAAAATTATTTATTTATTTATTTATTATTTTATTTTATTTTTATTTTTATTTTTATTTTTATTTATTTTTCTTTTACGGGTGTACATTACAATATAATTTTACACCACAATAAAATGAAATCCTTTTTTTTTAGTATCTCCAAGTGTACTTTACAATGTAATTTTACACCGAGATAGCTAAGTCAAAAAAAATATTTTTTATTTTTTATATCTTGGCCAAATTCCAAAGGATAATTATAAACCGGTTACGATAACCAATTTTAGTTTTTTTTTAAATATGAGAAAGATGCAACATATTTTTTTTTACGAAAAATAAACATGGAAAAATTTTGGAATCCGGCCGTATGCACGAAAACAAACACATTTTTCTTTATGCCTTTTTTTTATAATAATAATAATGATAATAATAAAAACAATAACCATAAAAATATTTTTTATATTTTTTATATTTTTATATTTTTATTTTATTATTTTTATTTTTTTTATTTTATTTGGGCTGGGCTGTCAGCCATAGTGGGCTGACAGCCCGCCCAAGGGACTGGGCTTCCAGCCTTACGGGCTGGAAGCCCAGACAAGGGTTTGCTTTGTTGCGCTAAGACCAGACCTTGAAGAGCCAGTCGTGTTCTACGAGAGGCCCTGCTAGCGGCTATGAAATATTATTATGGGCTTTTGTTGGATACACCAGAATCTTCATTTTCTGTATTATTTTGGTAAAAAGACATGGCCTTTTTTTTTTTAATTTTATTCAAAACATTTATTAAAAAATTAAGAATTACCTTACTAATTAAAACAAGAGGTCGAGGTGATGATTCCTGTCGTGGTGGCGTCGTCAACGGTGGTCTGTGGTGGCCGGAAAAAGCCTCCAAAGTCGCCGGGGCGTAACTGCTATTGTTGGGACTGCTTCGGTTCCTTCACCGGAGAGGAGAAATGGACAGCTGGGGTGAAGGGTAAACTTGTGGTGATGATAAGGGAGGTCTTGGGTGGTTAAATGACAAGCAACGACGGAGAGAGAGAGAGAGCTCCACGGGGCTGTTAGAGAGAGAGAATTTGCAGTCCGAGAGGGAGAGAAAGAGAACAATGCCGAGAGAGATGAAGATGATAGTGTTTTTGTTGTGTGATTTTCCTTTGTTTCTCTTGTTTTCATTTGCTAAAAATCTCTATGAATTTTCATAATTTCTTCCCGTTTTTCACTGGTTTTTTTTTTCTCTCAGCCCTTTGCCCGTTTTTTCTTTCTTTTTCCTCTTCAATTTTCTCCCTATTTATAGGCTAACCTTGCAACTTGCAGGTATGGGATTGATGTCCACAACATGGTGTTTTCAGTGGGTAAGTTGCAGGGTAAGATGGCTTGCAGGGCATGGCTGCCGGCATGCCACAAGCATGGCTGCCGGCATGCCATGTCCAGTCAATTCAGGTCTGTTCAATTCAGGTCTTTTTTTTTCGGTTGTTGTTGTTGTAAAATACACTAAAAAATGATTTATCACAAAAAGCATTTTTCGGCGGGAAGAATGATGTTTTTACCTTCAATTTTAGCTTCCAATTCCACCCAAAAAGTTTCGTCGCCGAAAATTCCAATCGTCTCAATTTTAACCCAAATTAGGCTTCCAAAATTAATTTTTCAGTACTCAAGCCCTTAATAAAATTAATTCAACCCATTTAAGTATAATTAAGCCCTTGCGCTTAATTAAATCCTTCAATTGGGCTCTCAATTAATTCGGAAGAGTTTCGTCACCGAAAATCATGATTTTCTCAATTGAACCCAGATTCGGCTTCGAAACTTAATTTCTCACTAATTAGGACCTTAATAAAATTAACTTGACCCATTTAAAGTATAATTAAGCTCTTGCGCTAAATTAAATCCTTCAATTGGTCTCTCAATTAATTCGGAAGAGTTTCGTCACTGAAAATCCTGATTTTCTCAATTGAACCCAGATTCGGCTTCGAAACTTAATTTCTCACTAATTAGGCCCTTCATAAAATCAATTTGACCCATTTAAAGTATAATTAAGCTCTTGCGCTAAATTAAATCCTTCAATTGGGCTCTCAATTAATTCGGAAGTTTACACCGAAAATCCCTCGATTTTCTCAATTGAACCCAGATTCTCAAACTTAATTTCTCACTAATTAGGCCCTTCATAAAATTAATTTGACCCATTTAAAGTATAATTAAGCTCTTGCGCTAAATTAAATCCTTCAATTGGGCTCTAAATTAATTCCGAAGAGTAATTACACTACGATTTTCTCAATTGAACCCAGATTCGGCTTCGAAACTTAATTTCTCACTAATTAGGCCCTTCATAAAATTAATTTGACCCATTTAAAGTATAATTAAGCTCTTGCGCTAAATTAAATCCTTCAATTGGGCTCTTAATTAATTCCGAAGCATAATTACACTTTACATCGGCCGACGATTAAATCAAATTGACCCATAAAAATATAATTATGTCTTCCGACTTAATTTCTATGCAGATTTATCCAAGAATAAATTATTTTGGCCTTGAATTTGCATTTCCTTCATTTTTGGGCAAAAAAGAAGTACGACCGGGCTTCCGAAAACGTCCAAAATTTTCACATTAATTTTTCAGCCGACACCAACCCCCTTTTATTTTATTTTATTTATTTATTGGTATATTTTGGGGAATCACCCAGAAATTGGGTGATGACAGTTGCCCCCCTCTTTACAATGCTTACGACTAAAGTCTTGTAAAAGACTTTAAATAGTAAGCGTTGTAAAGAAAAAAGAAAATGGATTTATCAAACGAAGAAATGGTCAATCCATCCAAAATGAGAATGAGGGCTATAAAGCGCACTCAGAAAGGAATGGTAAGATAGTGCTAGAAAGCGCACTACTTAAGAATTAGGGCCTAAGGAGGATACTAAAAAAAGGATGGAAAATGGCGATGTTTGTGAATGACACAGAAAAATGATCTTATTGTAATGGGTGACCTACCCAAGAAATGTAATGAAGACGGTCTCGTTGTAAAGGGGTGACCTACCCAGGTGAGAATGGTGAAGGTGGTCTCATTGTAACGGGTGACCTACCCGGGTGAGAATAGAGTTGTTGGTCTCATTGTAATGGGTGACCTATCCAAGTAAGATGATGACGATGGTCTCATTGTAATGGGTGACTTACCCGGGTCAGAAAGGTGAAGATGGTCTCGTTGTAATGGGTGACCTACCCAAGTAAAAGTGGTGAAGATGGTCTCATTGTAACGGGTGACCTACCCGAGTGAGAGTGATGAAGATGGTCTCATTGTAACGAGTGACCTACCCGGGTGAAAGTGATGAAGATTTCAGGGGAGGGAAGATAGGGCTAGAAAGCGCACTATTTTAGTTGATAATCGAGGGTTAGAAAACACACTCAAAGATGAGAGGGAAAATAGGGCTGGAAAGCGCACTATTTTAATTGATGGTCGAGGGTTAGAAAACGCACTCAACGACGAGGGAAAATTGGGCTGGAAAGTGCACTATTTTAATTGATGGTCGAGGGTCTGAAAACGCACTCAAAGATGAGAGGGAAAATAGGGCTGGAAAGCGCACTATTCACATCGATGGTCGAGGGTTGAAAAACTCAATCGAAGATGAGGGGAAAATAGGGCTGGAAAGCGCACTATCTTTATTGATGGTTGAGGGTCTGAAAACGCACTCGAAGATGAGAGAAAATAGGGCTGGAAAGCGCACTATTTTAATTGAAAGTGGCTAGAAAACTCACCAAGTTCTGGAAAGAGATATGACTTAAATGTGCACTATCTGAGTTGGTTGATGACTAGAAAGCGCACTTAAATAAAGGAAGAGATAGGGTTGAATAACGCTCTATCTGTGTTTGTTGAAAGGCTCGCAAGCGCACTTAAGGATGTGAAAGTGGTAAGGGCTCTACGACGCACACAAGAATGAGTGGAGGTTTGTAAATTACAATTCCACCAAAACATTTTTTAGATTATTAGTGGAAAGATGCCATGCGTGATGGCAACCAAATTTAGCACGTCAAAGAGGTAAGAGCCTGGAGGCGTATACAAAAATGATGAATGAAGGTTCGTAAATTACGATTCCTCCAAAACATTTCCTAGATTCTTAACGGGGATGGAATACATGATGATACCCAAAATCAAGGAGATAAAGTTGAAAAATATGCTCAAGGACATGGAAAAGGTGGGAGCGTGAAAGAGCACAAAAATGATGAATGAAAGTTCGTAAACTACGATCCTTCCAAAATATTTCTTAGATTTTGAGTGGGGATGCAATGCATGATGATGCATGTATACTTACCTGAAAGATATAGGTCCCCTTTCTTCTTCCCAACCTTTCTTTCCTCAGGTTGGATCTCTGGCTTTAACGGCTTTTGCTTTTGCTTACTCGAGCCGCAACTTAAGATTCTGACCACTGGAGATGATAGATTTTCCATATCTACATGCCCCCCTGAGTTTGATCCAGATTCTTTGAAAAAGAATAATGGAGCTAGCTTCAATTGTATTTGTAGATTGCCTCCCAGTCTGGTCATGCCCCACAAGTATTTTGGGCTTGAAGAATAGTGTTTGCATGAAAAGGCTTGGTTATTTGCAAAGATTGTGTTTTCATGCGGGATTTTTAGAATTTCAAAGTCATTCCAAATACAAAAACCATTTTGATTGCCGCATTCAGGTCATGCCATAACAGTGTTTTGGGCTTCAAGTGTTTGTAGGAAAGAGATGGTTATTTGAAAAAATTGTTTTCATGTAAGATTTTTGGAATTTCAAAGTTATTCCAAGCATAAAAACCATTTTGATGTTTGTTTAAACGAAAATATTCTCGAAAGAATTCAAGTGATCTCATTGTCAGGTTTTATGTTGACTTTGACAAGAATGTGAAATGATATTTGCAAGTCTTGTATGTCAAGAAGGCTTCGATCAGGTTTGGTGAAGCATTTGTAAGGATTATCTCGAATGGAAAAGCATTGCCTATCGATCCAGATTACTTGTATTTGATCAGAAAGGGCTTTATCAGGCTTGTAGCGCAGGCTCAGGCTGATGGCTACGAAGAAAAGATATTTGCAGGCTCAAAAAGTGTTTAAGGGTTTTCTAGACTAAGGATCACTTAGTGCTCACTCTTAGAACTCTTTTAGTCCTAATGATTGATTTTCATGACCTGCCATGCCCCCTAGCATTTTTTTTGGGCCTTTTATCATGGGTTTTGAGTACTATCATGTTGACTCGATTTGTCGTAATGTACTAAAACTCCTTTTATGTTTATGGCCCACAATTTTATTTGGGTATCTCTTGACATGCCCCTCGGTATTCGTTTAGGCTCTTGAGAATGGGTTTTTTTGCAATGCCATCATGTTGACTTGACATGCTCCCAAGAATTTTGGGTTTTTTATTGTGACATGCCCCTCAGAATTTTTGGGTTTTTTATGTTGGGTCTTTAGTACTACTAAATTGTTGAATTGATTTGCTAGTGTACTAAAAACCTTTTTATGTTTATGCCCCGTAGCTTTTTTTTTTTTTTTTTGGGAATTTTTTTTATCATTGAGGACTACTTTGTAATTGAGAGTTCTCTCTTCGCACTTGCCCCCCAGTGTAGGGTGTGATCATAGTCGGGGTTAATTATCATGAAAAATAATTATACGGCTCAAATAGGGACTGCAATGGATATTTAAGATTTTGTGAAGGCATATCAAAGATGGCCTCTCTTCATTTCAAAAACATGTATTCGAAACTGATAAACTTTGCTTTTCCATGCGAAATATTTTTTGATTTGTTTTTGGGGTTATTTATTTAGCTAAAGACTTAGCTTTATTATGCTGATTTTCGGGATATGAGATCACCCTTCAATGAAATCCTTTGAATTCCCAGAACACATTTGTTAAACAAACATTAATTTGGCATTTCTTTTCATACTAGACTTTGATTTGTCAAAAATCTTAATGAAAATATAAGATCATGCAGAACAATAGAGGAAAAAGAATACATCAAAAATTCATGGCCAAATTTCAATTTCATTAGATGTCATGAATAATACATTAAGCATAATATTTCTTCACAACATCAGAGTTTACAGGTCTGGGCAGATTTTCTCCATCCATGCTAGTTAGAATTAAAGCTCCTCCTGAAAAAGCCTTCTTTACCACATATGGTCCCTCATAGTTTGGCGCCCATTTACTCTGGTCTTCTCCTACTGACATCTTCTTCAATACCAGATCTCCCTCTTTGAATACCCTCGGCCTGACCTTCTTGTTGTAAGCTCTTGCTATCCTGCCCTGGTATAATTGGTGATGGCAAATAGCTGCTAATCTTTTTTCATCAATTAAATTTAACTGTTCGAGCCTCACCTTTGCCCACTCTGATTCATCTAACTCTGCATTTTTCAAGACCCTTAGTGATGGAATCTCCATTTCTAAAGGTGCGACTGCCTCCATCCCATATACTAAGGCATACGGGGTTGCCCCTACAGAAGTTCGAACAGTAGTGCGATATGCGTGCAAAGCGCATGGGAGCATTTCATGCCAATCCTTGTAAGTAACAACCATTTTTTGGATGATTTTCTTAAGATTCTTATTAGCTGCTTCAACGGCCCCATTCATCTTTGGTCTATAAGGAGAGGAGTTGAGATGCTTAATCTTCCATTTGGTGCAAAGTTCGGCAATCAACTTTCCATTAAAATTCTGAGCATTATCAGTTACCAGTCTTGCAGGTAGGCCATAGCGGTAGACCAAGTCCCTTTCAATGAACTTCTTGACAACCTTTTGTGTTACATGGGCATAGGAATTAGCCTCAACCCATTTGGTAAAATAATCAATTGCCACTAGAATGAATCTATGCCCGTTGCTTGCCTTCGGGTCGATTGGCCCTATGACATCCAATCCCCACATGTTGAACGGCCATGGTGAAGTCATGTTGAATAAAGGTTTTGGAGGTGCATTTATTTTATCACCATAAATTTGGCATTTATGACATTTCTTAACATATGCCACGCAATCCTTCTCCATCGTCAACCAAAAATATCCAAATCTTTGCATTTGCCTTGCCATCATATGACCATTGGCATGGGTGGCACAAATTCCTTCGTGGACTTCTTTCAAAGCCTGCCCAATTTCTTTCTCATCCAAACATCTGAGTAGAGTTCCGTCAAATGACCTCCTGTATAGGATTTCACCGTCCAAGAAAAAAATTTGCAGCCAACCTTCTCAAGGTCTCTTTGTCTGTCTCAGAAGCTTTTTGGGGGTATTCTCGGTGTTTGATATATCTCTTAATATCATTATACCATGGTTCTCCATCTGGTGACTCCTCAAGTGTGCAACAATGGGCTTGATGATTTCGGATCTTGATGTCAATTGGGTGCATCTTTTCTCTAGCGACAATTTGTACCATTGAAGCTAAAGTTGCCAAAGCATCGGCAAACTGATTTTTGTCCCTACTCATATGAGTGAACTTGATCTCTTCGAATTCACTAGCTAATTTTACAAGGTAGTTTTGGTAAGGTTTCAACTTTTCATCCTTTGTTTGCCATTCTCCTTTTACTTGGCAGATGATCAACATGGAATCCCCAAAGACTTCAAGCTTCTTAACTCTGAGTTCTAAAGCAGCCTCTAAACCAAGGATACATGCCTCATATTCGGCCGTGTTATTAGTGCACTCAAACTGTAACCTTACTGAAAAGGGGTATTGCTTCCCATCTAGGGAAATTATTACTACCCCAACCCCATTTCCTGATACATTTACTGCTCCGTCAAAATAAAGTGTCCACCACTCACTCGTTCTCGTATCATCCCTGATCACCAACACATCTTCATCAGGGAGATCAAAATCTAGAGGCTCATATTCTTCCATAGCATGATCTGCAAGATGGTCAGCGATTATACTACCTTTGACGGCTTTCCTTGTCATAAAAACAATGTCGTACTCTGCTAATAACACTTGCCATCTTGCTATTCTACTTGACAGATAGGGCTTCTCACAAATGTACTTAAGTGGATCTAGTTTGGAAATTAGCCATGTTGTGTAGTACAACATATACTGCCTGAGTCTTCTTGCACTCCATACCAAAGCACAACATAACTTCTCAATCCTGGTGTATCGAGACTCACAATCGTTGAATTTTTTACTCAGGTAATATATAGCTTGCTCTTTTCTTCCAGATTCATCATGTTGTCCCAACACACAACCCATGGCTGTTTCTGTGACAGTTAAGTACAAGATCAACGGTCTCCCTGGTACCGAAGGTACCAACAAAGGAGGGTTTTGTAAGTATCTCTTTATCTTGTCGAAGGCCTCCTGACAATCATCATCCCACATTCCAGGATTTTTCTTTCTGAGTAAGCGAAAAATTGGTTCACACGTTACTGTTAGCTGGGATATGAAACGGGATATGTAATTTAAGCGCCCGAGAAAACTTCTTACTTCCTTTTCAGTTTTCGGCGTCGGCATTTCTTGTATGGCCTTGGCTTTATCCGGATCGACTTCTATTCCCCGGCTGCTCACAATAAAACCCAGTAATTTTCCCGTCTTTACTCCAAAGGAGCATTTGGCAGGGTTTAACTTTAACTGGTACTTTCGTAATCTCTCTAATAGTTTCCTTAATATTTGTACGTGGTCTTCCTCAACTTTGGATTTAGCCAAAATATCATCCACATAGACCTCAACTTCTTGGTGCATCATATCATGGAATAAAGCGACCATTGCTCGTTGATACGTAGCCCAAGCATTCTTCAAACCAAATGGCATCACTTTATAGCAAAAAGTCCCCCATGGTGTGACAAAGGTGGTTTTCTCTTTGTCTTCTTCTGCCATCCTAATTTGGTTATAACCAGAAAACCCATCCATGAATGAATATGTGGCATTTTTAGCAGCGTTGTCCACTAATATATCTATATGAGGCAATGGAAAATCATCTTTAGGGCTTGCCTTGTTCAAATCTCTATAATCCACACAAACTCGGATCTTTCCATCTTTCTTGGGGACCACAACCATATTGGCTACCCACTGAGGATAATGAACGACCTCTAAAAATCCAGCATCCCATTGCTTTTGAATTTCAGCTTTTACCTTTAGGAGCATATCCGGCCGCATTCTCCTGGTTTTTTGTTTTACTGGTATACTTCCTTCTATTAAAGGGATTTTATGCATAACTATATCAGTATCTAAACCAGGCATTTCTGAATAAGTCCAGGCAAAAACATCCATATACTCATGTAAAAGAGAAATCAATTTTCCTCTTTCTTCAGTTGCAATAAGGGTACCGATTTTTAATTCTTTTCTTTCTTGTTCAGTTCCTAAATTGATGATTTCAAGCTCTTCACTCAAAGGTTTCCAAACTTTTTCAGCATTTTCCACCAACTTAGTGAACTCTTCTATATCTTCCTCTGCCCATTCTTCATCATCCAATGCAGTGATGTTATTGAAATTTGGCCAATTATTCTTAGCGTGATAATTTTGTTTGGAAATTTCAAAATCCCTGAAATTGTAAGGTGTGTTTGTGTAAGGTGCTATTTGCAAATGGGAATGAATATGATGACAAAATGCATGATCTTATTGAAAAGAGTGCTCATTTAACAAAGCAAAATATTGCGGCATCGTGAGCTAGATTACCGCCATGATCAAAATAAAACACATGTTCATGACTAAACAGAAACAATTACTTTTTGAACACAATATGAATTGGCTCCATCTTCCAGTTCTGGAACACTTCCCCTTCAGCTAATTTCCGCACGAAGGACCTTGGAGAGGGGGCTTCGATGTTATATATCGAGAGTTGTGGAAAATCTGTCTCTACCTCCTGGTATTCTATAGTACTGATGTGCAGATCTCTGATGCCTGCTTTGACTGTCTCTGTTGAACTGTGAAAGGTTTCTTGAAGCGGTGGGATGGCAAGGTCTTCATCTTTCGATTCTCTTCCTTCAATTTTTGCCATTCTGGCCTCCCTTCTAATCCGAGCAACCCGTTTGAAATCCTCTTTCTTCGGCTTATATCCTAGCCCGAACCTTTGATCCGCACATTTTAATTTTATTCTGTTGACTTGCTCTGGCATTCCACTGACAGGGTCCAACTGAAAAGGGATTCCATTCCGCAAGAAAAATTTGGCAGCCATCTTTGCAGCTTCTGGGATCCTCGGCTTCTTCAACGGAGCACCTTCGAGGATCCATTCCGCATTTACTACTTCGAATGCATGGATGTTTCCATCTTTACAAGCCTCTGTTTCTATGAACGGTACAGCCGCATTTTTTATCATTGATATGGTTTCTTCAGCTTTTACAGTGATTAGCATCCCGTTTGCAATATACTTTAAGCATTGGTGTAACGAAGAAGCCACCGCTCCGGCCGCGTGAATCCATGGCCTTCCCAGTAATATACTATAGGATGGATGGATATCCATCACTTGCAGCGTTACCAAGAATACCTGCGGTCCTATACATAGCTCCACCTCAATAGTCCCCACTATCTGTCTTGGTGACCCGTCATATGCTCTTGCCATCATGGTGCTAGGCTTTATGTGTGACTCGTCGATGGGCATTTCTTTCAACATATACATTGGTAATACATTCAGAGCGGAGCCATTATCAATCAATACTTTTCCAATCAAAACATCTTTACATCGTATTGTGATGTATAATGGCTTATTATGCCCTGTACCATCAGGATCTACTTCGTCTTCAGTAAAATACACATAATTTGAAGCTTGTATTCTCCCCACTAAATGCTCCATGGCCTCTAGGTTGATGTCTTGGGGTACATAGGCCTCATTCAACACCTTTTGCAAAGCTTTCCGATGAGATTCAGAACTTAAGATCAAGGAAAATAATGATATCTTAGCCGGGGTCTTCTTGAGTTGTTCCACCACACTATACTCACTATGCTTCATCAACTTTAGGAATTCATTGGTCTCCTCTTCTGTTACGGGTTTATTTATTTCTTCGAACACGTCGACCACTTCCTTCCCCTTAATCTTTTTTAACTCCTCTGGAGTAAAACATCTACCACTTCGGGTCAAGCCTCCAATTTCGGGTAGAAAGACGAGGGGTTGTCTTGCACCCTGAGATAAATGCCCATAGTTGTATGGTATGGCACTATAGTCTTTTCTAGGTGTAACGGTGGGCTTAGTCAAAACTAATTTGGGTATCCCTTCTGGAGTGAACTGGACCCGACATACTTCTTTATCTGACATCTCTGTCACAGACACGTTATCATCTATAATTGTCTCTATCCGAAACTGACCTCTATTTATCATTTGCATCACATTTTCATAGAAGCCTCGACACTGACTAATAGAATGACCTTTCTGGTTATGATATTGACAACATCTCATGTCATCATACTTTGCTTTTATCAGCATTTGGTATATTCTTTCTATCGGCACCTTTAAGCTTCTTGGAGACTCGACGTCCAACATATTTACTGATCCACTACCCGAAGCATGACTAGGTAGTGGATTGGTGCTTATATTTGGGGGATCTTCGAATGTTATCCATCCAGCTTTAATTAATTGGAGGAGCTTCCTTTTAAAAGCAATGCATGTATGGATGCTATGTCCTGCGACTCCGGCATGGTATTCGCAAGTGAGATCCGGTTTATACCAATTGGGATAAGGCGGTTGCAAGGGTGTCAAGGGTATGGGAGCTACATGCCTAATACTTAATAACTTCTGGTATATCTCATTCAAAGGCATTGACAATGGAGGTAATTGTTCCTGAAGTTCTTGGTAACTCTTTTTGGGGAAACTTCTGATTTGGTTTTTTGGTAAATTTCCAATTTGGTTCTCGGGTCTTTTGGTGGAGAATGGAGAGTTGAAGTTAATGTTGGCGACTTGAGATGATGAGGGGTTGTATTTTGGGAAATGAGTGTTCTTGCCCTTATAACCGCCTTCAATATGATCAACCTCTTTCCTCTTTCCTCTTTCCACCGAAACCCTTCTTTTCCATAAGTGCAGAGATTCTTCCATTCTTTATTCCTTGCTCTATACACTCTGCCACAGCAACAGCATCCGTAAATTGTTGTGCCGAACTTCCCATCACATGCTCATAGTATGGTGCCCTCAGTGTATTGGCGAATAGAGTAATCATCTCTCTATCTAAAAGAGGAGGGTGTACTTGTGCAGCCAGGTCTCTCCATCTTTGAGCATATTCTCTTATGCTCTCTTTTTCCCCTTTTTCCAGGTTGGATAGACTAGTTCTATCAGGAGCAATATCCATATTATACTTGTATTGCTTAACAAAAGCATCCACCAAGTCTTTCCAATTACGAACTCTAGTGTTATCAAGCCTCATGTACCAGCTTAAAGCTGCCCCACTCAAACTATCTTGAAAGAAATGCATTAATAATTTTTCATCATGTACCACTTCCGCCATTTTGTTACAATATGACTTCAGATGTGTGACAGGGCATTGTGTTCCAGTATACTTGATGAATTCAGGAACGCGGAACTTTTTTGGTACTACAACATTTGGGACCAAACACATTTCTGCAGCCCTCACAAGATCATACAACTCTGCTCCTTCAATGGCCCTTATCCTAGCTTCCAATGCTGCCATCTTGTCTTGCTCAACACCATCAGATGACTGTGTTTTATGGGACTCATTTATAGATATTCCAACAATTGGTGTTGGCAAGGTTGTCGGTGTGGTTATACGCCCAAAAGCAGTATTTTGTTGAGGATCTTGGACGCCGTCTGTAATTAACTCATCAGGGTGGTTTACCGCTTGTGTTTGAGTAGTTGTTGGAGGTCTAGTGGAAGGACCCTCACCGGAAGTATTTCTCAGTGTCTGCTCAAGTAAGCTAGCGATGCGAGCTACACTATCTTTTAAAGCATTTAACTCTTCTTGAAAGTGAGCATCTTGATGTGCACGTTCTTCGTCCTCCATATTTCTTTGACGGAGACGAGTGTTGTAAATTCTAGGAGGTGAAGTTCTTCGGGGACCTATATTTCAACCTGTTGATGATATGTGTTATTCATGATGAATGAGCATATGCATGATGATTTTTTTATTTTTGAAAAACCAATCCATGACTTCTGTGCCGGGTAAGATCTGTAGATATCTTTTGTAAGTTTCGCCCTTGTGCTCGAATCAATTGAATCATACACACTTGACAAAACAAAAGGTGGATCTTGTCCATTTCATTCATCAAAATAGAGACATACAAAATATTTACTCAAATGCTACTCCTCTGTTAGCTACAAACTTAACAAAAGAGGAGAGTTCATCCAAGTACATTTCATATTTGCGGGCACTGCCACCTATCCTAGTAGCTTTTACACATAGTTCATCTGCCTTCCTAGCCACTATGTCGATTAGTTTATCGGTCTGCTCTATCTTGTGATGGAATACAAAATTATCCTGTTGTATCGCTTCATTACTGGCAGCCAATGATTCATTATTTTTCGTTAATATGAGAACCATTTTTTCAAGTTGTTGGTTTTGATCCTTAGCCTTTTGTAACCTTGCATCGAGCCCTGTTATCTCGGAGTTTAACTGAGCTTCGATTTCATTCACTGCGCTGCTCTTGCACCATTTTTAATTCCTCTCCTTGAGTTTCTAATTCAGCTTGTAGAGTGGAAATATGGTCTCTCAGGTTGTTGATCTGGGTTAAGTATCTTTTTATATTAGACTCTGCTACCCTCCTAGCCTCAAACTCACTTTCCGCTTGCACTCTGTACTGGGCTTTCAAATCCTTTTCCTCTTCAAGGACAAGACCGACCACCCTTCCTTTCTCCTTCTCAGCTTCCCATTTCATCTTGTAATGGTCTCTTTCCTTTACTACCGAGGCTACCAATTCTTGGTCTGCATGCTCTTTATTTTCAGATGCCTTCAAAGTGACCAATTCCTTTTTCAACATTTCATACTTACTCATCTGGTCATTATATCGAGAACTCATTTCTTCTAACTGACTTTTTTCTTGGATCAACCTGTTAATCTGCTCTTCTTTTGCTTGCAGTTGACGATTCAAAGAAATCCTCATCTGTTCTTCTTCTAGTAGTTGCTTTTCTAGGAATTTCTGATTGCTTTTGCTGTTGCTGAGCTCAATCCTTAGCTTATCCAGCTCTTCTTGTAGGTCCCTGTCATCGACTCTCTTTCTTTTAGTTTCGACAAAGACGGGTGCTTTATCTCGTACCAGGCTTTGTCTTATGGCGTTTTGAGGTATCTCATAGCTCCTCCATACCAAGTAACCAGGGCTAACAGAAGGCTTCTTTGGGTGGGGCTCTCTGCTAACTAAAACAGGTTGCCCCCAGTCTCTTTTAATTACTTCAAGTTCAGCCAATGAGTTAATTTCTTTGAAAGAACCAGTATATCCGGTCAACCCTTTAGTTCTTGGTACATATTGTGTTCCCCCAAACTGTCTAGTTACCAGAGAGGGAGAATAACTGACATAACCGGTTAAGCCAATTAGCGGGACCCACGCCTTATTACCACAGCTCATTAGATAAACTGAATTATTTATCCAAGGAGCTTTCCATCTGAAATTACTTTGAGGGAGTGCCCTGTATTTCTCCATCCAAGCTGTCTCATCTAAGTCTTTCCAATCTTCACTTACAACCAAACCGAGAGGTCTCATGTTAAACCACCAAAAATTATTGAAGACTTCCCTCGGGGTTTCTAGGTGACTAACGATCCACATGAAAAGCAAAGGGATGCAACACCGCATTGCACCTTTCCCATGTAACCTACAATGGTTTAAGGACAGGAATGTTTCGGCCAGTATAGCTGGAGTGGGGTTATTCTTTCCCTGCTCATATTCAACGAAAGCATTGGCCGCTTCCATGCTAATTATCCCAGCGGCTTCTGAAGGGAACAAAACTAAACCAAAGATTGCAAAAGCCACTGACCGATGGACTTCTTCTCTAAGCTTCCCTTTATCTTTACTTGCTTTCAATTTACTCTCAATTGCCTTCCACTTGAAACCTCTAGAAGATGTCATGTACTGGCCTACTTGATCCAGGCATAGTAATTTAGCAACCTCTTGGACTGTAATCTCAATTTTTTGTCTGAAATAAACTTTGTGGGGGTCGTGGGGGAAATTCAGGATTTGAGCATACTCCTCTATGGTAGGGGTCATGTCAATATCCCCAAAGGTAAAGCACCGGTAGCTGGGATCCCAAAAGTGCATAAGGGCTTTGACTGCTGATATCTGAACCGGAATTTTCATCAGATGAGCGATTCTTCCATATCTTACTTCAAACGACGCCTCCTCTACATACCCCATGATGGGCATAAGTCTCTTTATATTTTCCGTGGAGCAGTGAATTTTGGTCATGTGTGGCAATTCATTGATTCTAGCTCTTGGACAATCCCCCTCAGTTATCTGCGTCATCTCAGATCTTTCCCCGTATTCCAAAAAGGTCATGGAAGTCATGGTCTTGGCCTGATAATCTCTGCAATTTATTTTAAAAAGGAATGAATTATCAAAGAGATTGTATCCTAGGTCCTAAGCACATGCAGGGTAAGTTTTCTATCTGGTCACAAAAGGTCTATGAACTGCCCAGTGACCGCCTTACATGAAGGTGGTATGGGGGTTTACAAGAAATGGTTGGGGCACTATGTGACCGCCATTATCAAGTAAACACTCAGTTCATAGTTGGATGTTTCACGAATCTGAACCCCGACTGAAAGTCATGAGGCAGACCGCTAATCCCCGCCTAACCTAAAATTGGATTTATTTGCAAAATTAAAATGCATGATGAAATTAATTCACACCTGATGTTATGCATGGACTTAAATAAAAATGCATGGTAAAAGACTAAAAATGCATGGTAAAATATGAACTAAAGAATAACAATCAAACAACAAAGCTCAGTCCATCTATGGTCCCTAGTGGAGTCGCCATCTGTCACGACGGCGATTTTTTCGCGCTTCGCGCCCCGCCGTCCCCCATGGTTTTGGGGAGACAACGGCGCGCGGTGAAAAATGAAGGTTGTTTTCATAGCCGTAAAATTTACGGCTATAATTATAAGGAGTCGCCACCTAGTATTAAGGTTACTAGGAACCTAGTGGTCTACGAGAATTTTGGGTAAGGGGACTTCTTGTGCAAGGGGAAGACATATCACCCCCAGTGCACCTTACCTAAGGCAAGCTGCATTGTTGCTTGATTGTTTTTCCTAAGTTTGATTTTTTGTTGTCTTTTCTAAAGTTCGACGTAGATCTCTCTTCATGAGAGAATCTCTACCTCGTTAGGAGTTTGAAAGACTAACCCAAAGAATTTTGCATTGCATAAAAAAAAATTATTTATTTATTTATTTATTATTTTATTTTATTTTATTTTTATTTTTATTTTTATTTTTATTTTTATTTATTTTTCTTTTACGGGTGTACATTACAATATAATTTTACACCATAATAAAATGAAATCCTTTTTTTTTAGTATCTCCAAGTGTACTTTACAATGTAATTTTACACCGAGATAGCTAAATCAAAAAAAATATTTTTTATTTTTTATATCTTGGCCAAATTCCAAAGGATAATCATAAACCGGTTACGATATCCAATTTTAGTTTTTTTTTAAATATGAGAAAGATGCAACATATTTTTTTTTACGAAAAATAAACATGGAAAAATTTTGGAATCCGGCCGTATGCACGAAAACAAACACATTTTTCTTTATGCCTTTTTTTTATAATAATAATAATGATAATAATAAAAACAATAACCATAAAAATATTTTTTATATTTTTTATATTTTTATATTTTTATTTTATTATTTTTATTTTTTTTATTTTATTGGGTCAATAATTATGACATAAGTAGACTGTTGGCTTCGGCCATAAGCCCTTCGGCCTTCAGGGCAGCTTCAAGTGGCTTCACGGCCGAAGCTTCACCGTAAACCAACTATTATTAATTGGGCTTTTGGTCCTTGGGCCGGGCGAGCCAGTCTGCAGTGCACACATAAATCCGCATGAACTACTGCCTGGCAAAGGTCCGCAAATTGCCCCACTTTGCTCACATGCACCAAAGGAAAGCGAGACGATGGCTTTTTCTTGGATGTGACGAAAAGTGTATTAGTACCTGTTGAGTAGAGGAGTCGGTGATGATTCTGTCGTGGTGGCGGTCGATGCAGTGCTGTGGTGGAAAAAGCATCCAAAAGTCATTTGGCGATCGCTATTGTTCTTCGCTTCGGTTCCTTCACCGGAGAGGAGAAATGGACAGCTGGGGTGAAGGGTAAACTTGTGGTGATGATAAGGGAGGTCTTGGGTGGTTAAATGACAAGCAACGACGGAGAGAGAGAGAGCTCCACGGGGCTGTTAGAGAGAGAGAGAATTTGCAGTCCGAGAGGGAGAGAAAGAGAACAATGCCGTGAGAGATGAAGATGATAGTGTTTTTGTTGTGTGATTTTCCTTTGTTTCTCTTGTTTTCATTTGCTAAAAATCTCTGTGAATTTTCATAACTTCTTCCCGTTTTTCACTGGTTCTCGGCCCTTTGCCCGTTTTCTTTCTTTTTCCTCTTCAATTTTCTCCTTTTGTAAAATACACTAAAAAATGATTTATCACAAAAAGCATTTTTCGGCAGGAAGAATGATGTTTTTACCTTCAATTTTAGCTTCCAATTCCACCCAAAAAGTTTCGTCGCCGAAAATTCCGATCGTCTCAATTTTAACCCAAATTAGGCTTCCAAAATTAATTTTTCAGTACTCAAGCCCTTAATAAAATTAATTCAACCCATTCAAGTATAATTAAGCCCTTGCGCTTAATTAAATCCTTCAATTGGGCTCTCAATTAATTCGGAAGAGTTTCGTCACCGAAAATCCTGATTTTCTCAATTGAACCCAGATTCGGCTTCGAAACTTAATTTCTCACTAATTAGGACCTTAATAAAATTAACTTGACCCATTTAAAGTATAATTAAGCTCTTGCGCTAAATTAAATCCTTCAATTGGTCTCTCAATTAATTCGGAAGAGTTTCGTCACTGAAAATCCTGATTTTCTCAATTGAACCCAGATTCGGCTTCGAAACTTAATTTCTCACTAATTAGGCCCTTCATAAAATCAATTTGACCCATTTAAAGTATAATTAAGCTCTTGCGCTAAATTAAATCCTTCAATTGGGCTCTCAATTAATTCGGAAGAGTTTCGTCACCGAAAATCCTGATTTTCTCAATTGAACCCAGATTCGGCTTTGAAACTTAATTTCTCACTAATTAGGCCCTTCATAAAATTAATTTGACCCATTTAAAGTATAATTAAGCTCTTGCGCTAAATTAAATCCTTCAATTGGGCTCTCAATTAATTCGGAAGAGTTTCGTCACCGAAAATCCTGATTTTCTCAATTGAACCCAGATTCGGCTTTGAAACTCAATTTCTCACTAATTAGGCCCTTCATAAAATTAATTTGACCCATTTAAAGTATAATTAAGCTCTTGTGCTAAATTAAATCCTTCAATTGGGCTCTCAATTAATTCGGAAGAGTTTCGTCACCGAAAATCCTGATTTTCTCAATTGAACCCAGATTCGGCTTCGAAACTTAATTTCTCACTAATTAGGCCCTTCATAAAATTAATTTGACCCATTTAAAGTATAATTAAGCTCTTGAGCTAAATTAAATCCTTCAATTGGGCTCTTAATTAATTCCGAAGAGTTTCGTCACCGAAAATCCTGATTTTCTCAATTGAACCCAGATTCGGCTTCGAAACTTAATTTCTCACTAATTAGGCCCTTCATAAAATTAATTTGACCCATTTAAAGTATAATTAAGCTCTTGCGCTAAATTAAATCCTTCAATTGGGCTGTTAATTAATTCCGAAGCATAATTACACTTTACATCGGCCGACGATTAAATCAAATTGAACCATAAAAATATAATTATGTCTTCCGACTTAATTTCTATACAGATTTATCCAAGAATAAATTATTTTGGCCTTGAATTTGCATTTCCTTCATTTTTGGGCAAAAAAGAAGTACGACCGGGCTTCCGAAAATTTTTCAGCCGACACCAACCCCCTTTTATTTTATTTTATTTATTTATTGGTATATTTTGGGGAATCACCCAGAAATTGGGTGATGACAAAACCAACCAAATGAATCTCTTCATAGTGAATAACTTGTTTATAAATAAAATATTATGCTAAGTATTCAAATGTTAGCCTTACACGTGGAGCTTTCTCCAAAACATGGCCTTAGCTTAAGTAGTTGAAGATCAAAGATATTAACCAAGTAATTAAACAAATAAAAAGAAAAGACTGCTACCCTTGCAAGACATCATTAACGTACCAATTAATGTTGTCTTTTGGTTTCTAGTCTGGTTGCTGCAAGCCCCCGACAAACTGTGGATTCGAATACAATAGCTTAACGTTCTGGTCACAGCACCATATTATCACTTTACTGCCAATAAGTTTATACAATAATCTACACAATACAAAAACCCCTTTAATCATAATCATGCAAAGAAAAAAAAGATTATTTATGAAAAAAAAATCCCTTTCAATCAAGGACCAACTAAAACCCTATTATTTATAGCTTCGATAGACCCCATTGGAGAAATTTACTAATCGACCGGTGGTTGTGCTAGCATCTCGTATGTCCTTTGTGCATGTCATGTTCTTGTTATTAATAGAATAATGTCCAACCAACTTTATGATAAACCTGTTTTGCCTAATCATTTACGCATATAATCAGCACGTCTCCATCGAGAGTCCAAACTTAAAACCTTCGATATAATTTAATGCTTGCTGGTTCTATAGTGGCTCCTTCCTCGAAGAAAAAAAACCCAAGAAAAATGATTTAATTGGTTATTAATTTAGCAAAAACAGCAACCTAGCTAGCTAAATAGTCAAAGGGCCCTCGTCTAAAACCGTGACGCCTCCCTACTGGACTGGCGGGGGCTCGACGATGTTTAATATTTGGTATATTATATTTTTTATTTAAAAAATATATTACATTTTTAACATTAACAAATTAAAATTATATAAAATATATTTTTAAAACCATTTTTATTTCCTGAAATGCACTCAAATACAATTTTAAATACAAAGATAAGCAGTTTATCAAACTCATCAACTCCAAGGCTGCGTTTGGCATTTATTTTCTGCATACTTTTACTTGAAGAAGGGAAGATTGCTAAGGAGTTCAATAACTAAACCTTTTCAAAATATAGAATGTGACTGATAAAAACAAATCCTTCTTAAAAAGCTTTATGAATTAGTATTTTTAGCATAAATCTTGCACACAAAAAAAAAATCAATTCAGCTATAGAGAAAATCCAAATTTGGGGAAAAAAATTAATCCAAGTCTAAAAAAGTCCAAATCTTGATTTTGCAATACTAGATAACTATTATATACTATATTTTTAAAATATTTTTTTTAAAAAGATATTTTTATTTTTTAATTTAAATTAAATTTTTTGTATGTTTAGATTATTTTTATATGCTAATATAAAAAAATTTAAAAAACAAATTTAACTCTATTTCAAAATAAAAAATAATATTAAAGAACTAAATTTTTGCCGAAAGTTAAAAGAAAACCCAGATGTGGAACTTTATAAACCAATGGAATTTTTGAGGTGGGCAGTTAGATAACATGTCAGTGCCTTTTTTGTCGCATTCCCCACACTTCCACTCGTCCCTTATCCTTATCTCTCGGTAATCAACCTTATACACACTATTTGCTGCTATATATTACACCCTTTTAGCGTACAAACCGATCATATCATTTCAAACCAACTACATATTCACTCTTCTCGTTCTTCTTCTCTTCTCTTGTGAAATTGTCCTTTGTTTCCTTCTACCCGCTCTTTAGGCACCGACCAGGAAAAAAAATGGCCGATGTGCTCTTCCATGTTACGGAGGAAATAATAAACAAACTAGGTTCCCTCACTACTCAGGAGGTTGCACTATGGTGGGGGCTCAAAGATCAATTACGGAAGCTCAGTGACACCGTTACAAGGATCAAGGCTGTGATTCAAGATGCTGAGGTGAAGGCACAGAATAAACAGAACCAACAAATCGAAGACTGGCTCAAGAAGCTGCGTGAAGTTGTATATGATGCCGAGGATTTGCTGGAGGATTTTTCAACACGAGTTCTGCGGAAACAGTTGATGTCGGGGAATGGAGTATCGAGGGAGGTACGTGTTTTCTTCTCAAGATCAAACCAATGTGTGTATGGTTTACGGATGGGTCATAGAGTTGAATCACTCAGGAAGAGACTAAATGACATTGAAGTTGACAGTAAAAGATTCAACTTTGAGGTTCATGCGTCAGAGAGATATTCTCTGACTGTTGTCAAGGAGCAAACTACCTCTTCTGAACCTGAAGTAATAGTTGGGAGAGAAGGTGACAAAGCGGTAATTAAAAGTTTTTTGCTTGATTCCAACTACAAAGATAATGTTTCTGTCATCTCCATAATTGGAATGGGTGGGTTGGGGAAGTCCACACTAGCTCAACATGTTTTCAATGACAAGCAAATTGAGTCACACTTTGCTATGAAACACTGGTTCTGTGTCTTAGGCGGCTTAGATGCTAGAAAGATTCTTAAGGGGCTTGTGGGTAGAGATGATGATCAGTTAGAGAGTCTGAAAAATGAGCTTGAAAAGAAATTTGAAAAAAAGAAGTATCTTCTTGTATTAGATGATGTGTGGGATGATGGTGAGGATGGTTTAGATGGTGAAAAATGGGATCGTTTGAAGGAGTTGTTTCCACGCGATGCAGTAGGAAGTAAGATAGTGGTAACTACACGTTCTCATGTAATTGCAAAATTCACAAGCACAGTAGCACCACATGTTTTAGAAGGTCTGTCAAAAGATAAGTCATGGGAACTGTTTAAAAGGAAGGCATTTCCACAAGGCCAGGACTCAGATCATGTAGATGAAAAAATTAGAAAAGAAATTGTAGAGAGGTGTTGTGGAGTTCCTTTGGTCATAAAGGCGATTGCGAGGTTAATGTCTTTGAAAGATAGAGCTCAATGGTTATCCTTTATAGTAAATGAACTTCCGGATAGCATTAGAGATGATAACATCATACAGACCCTTAAGTTAAGCTACATTGCTCTTCCATCATATATGAAGCATTGTTTTGCAAATTGTAGCTTATTTCCCAAAGGTCATAGCATTGATGTGAAATCACTGATTTGGTTTTGGATTGCACAAGGGTTCGTTACCTCTTCAAATTCAAGTGGTAGGAGTCTTGAAATTGCTGGTCTTCAGTGCTTTGAGAATTTACTGTGGAGGTCATTCTTTCATGAAGTCAAAAGGGATGATTTAGGTAACATAAAAAGTTGCAAAATGCATGATTTTATGCATGATCTTGCAACCCATGTCGCTGGTTTTGAGAACACGAAAGTGGAGCTCAGAGGAAATAAGATTAATAATTTGACTCGGCACATTTTATTTGACATGAAATTGGACTTGTCACAACAAATTCCAATTCCTTTGCCTTGTGCAGAACGACTACGAACACTTGTATTATTACAGGATGGCGAATGGGATGGGAGGGCATGGGAGTCTATTTGTCGAGACTTTAGGCGTTTACGTGTACTTGTTTTGAGTGATTGGGGAATTGAGGAAGTGCCACCTCTCCTTAAAAAGCTCAAGCATCTGAAATATCTTGATCTTTCGAAGAATAAGATGGAAGCGCTTCCTCATTCTATAACCAATCTGGTAAATTTGCTAGTGCTCAAAATCAATGGTTGTAAGTACCTTAAGGAACTACCGAGAGGTATTAATAAGTTGATTAATTTGAGGCATCTTGATATTGGTTGTGCTCTTGATGGTGATATATGTGATAGCTTGGAGTGTATGCCTCGTGGGATTGGGAAATTAACTAGTCTACAGACATTGTCATGTTTTGTTGTTGCAAAAAATAGGAGTCCTAAATCTAAGATGGTAGGTGGATTGGATGAGTTGAGTAGGTTAAATGAATTGAGAGGGAGTCTAGAAATAAGAGTGAAGGGGTATGAGAAGGATTCTTGTATATCAGAATTTGAAAGAGCTAAATTGGAAGATAAACAATATCTTCAGTGTTTGACCATAACGTGGAGGGATATTGATATGGATTCAGATATTGATTTGTATGATAAATTGTTGCAAAGCCTCCAGCCAAACTCCAGTCTTCAAGAGTTGAGAGTGAGGGGCTATGAGGGCATGAGGTTTCCAAGCTGGCTTTCATCTCTCTCAAATCTTGTAAGAATTCGTCTAGATGCTTATACAAGACTTGAGCATATCCCTCCCTTAGATGGAATCCCTTCTCTTGAAGAATTGTTGATTTGTTCTATGAAAAGTTTGGAGTACATAGATAGTGAGGGGGTTGGAGGAAAAGAAGTGTCGAAGTTTTTCCCATCTTTAAAGAAACTTGTGATCCGGTATTGTCCCAGCCTGAAGGGATGGTGGAAGAAGAGTAGAGGTGAGATGAAAGATGGTATTGATGAGTCAACAATAGAAGAAGAGTTGATAATGCTCTGTTTTCCGCGTCTTTCTTCCTTGACCATTGAAGAATGTCCAAATCTGACTTCAATCCCATTGTTTCCAACACTCAATGAATATCTTTATTTGTACAAAAGTAGTTCAATGCCATTACAGCAGACAATGAAGATGAAACCACCAGTCTATTCTTCTTCTTCTTCATTTATTCGCCCTCTCTCCAACTTGACTCTACTACATATTCGGTCAATTAATGATATGGAATCTCTTCCAGAAGTAGGGCTGCAAAATCTCTCTTCTCTTCAACAACTAGAGATCAGAGATTGCTCAAGATTGAAGTCTCTGCCACTGCATGGTCAGGGGATGCCTTCTCTTCAACAGTTAATCATCTATGGATGTCCAAGATTGAAGTCGCTATCTGAATCTAAATCTCAAGGGATGATACCCTACCTTCCCTCCTTGCAACAATTAAGAATTGATGGTTGCAGTGAAGAGCTGAGTAAAGGATGGGGAAAGGAGAGTAGTGAGGTGTGGCCTAACATCAAACACATTCCAAATATTGTAATTGATTAGTACTACATTCAAAAGGAGGGTCAGTACGTGGAGGGTATTTACGCATTCTTACTTCCTTAGATGAATATAAAGGTATTTATTTAACCTCTTCCTTCCTTCCTTGATTTATATTGTGTTATTATCACTTCATACGTTTTCTATTTATTTTATTATCCATAAATCTTATCTTCATTTTATTTTTAATATTATTATAATTATTATTATTTCATACTCTTTGTCTTTATTTATTTATTTTATTATCAACAGATCTCATTTGATCATGTATATATATGAAACATTTTTCAATTAATCGGGAATTACCCAACTTATAAAAAGGAAAGCCTTCTCCAATCTCCTCATCTATCTGTTTTTTTTTTATTTCTTCTCTTATGATTGTTTTCTTAGAGGAAAAACCCATTTTGCAAGGAAATGGCCCTTGACCGTCTGTCTACAACAGCCATCAAGCAAGCATGTGAGTTTTATTTTAAGATCTCTTTCGAATCCATTTGGGCTGTTTTCATCTGTTCTTGACCTATCTACTTTGAGAAATGCAGGCATCATGTAATCTCTCTCTTTCCTCCTTTGCAGGGAAACAATCAGATCACTTGAAGATGAGTTTCTCATATACAATGCAAGAGATGCCGCAGAGAAGTTGATACTGCAAAAGTTCAGAGGTGGGTGCCTATGAAATTCAGAAATCATTACATTTAACAAGCCTTACTGCCTGCGATATACTACATCTTGCTGCGCTAATAAGGTGTGGATCCAAGATGGTTGGTGGATTGGATGAGTTGAGTAGGTTAAATGAAATTGAGAGGGAGCCTAGAAATAAGATTTAGGGGATATGAGTCGACAGTAGAAGGAGTTGATGATGCTCTGTTTTCCACGTCTTTCTTCCTTGACCATTTCTAATTGTCCTAATCTGTATTTAATGCCTTTGTTTCTAATTATTATTATTATTATTATTATTATTATTATACCAGCTCAGTGCTACATTTGTATGATACCAGCTCAGCGCCACTACAGCAGACAACGAAGATGAGAGGTTTAAGATCACCGTCATCACCAGTCTCTTCCTCTTGTATCCTTCCTCTCTCCAAGTTGAAGGAACTAGAATCTAGAATCTCTTCCAGAGATAGGGATGCAAAATCTCTCCTCTTCAACTACTATCACTTTGGGAATGTCCAAGATTGAAGTCTCTGCCACTGCCTCATCAGGGAAGCATTCTCTTCAGAAATTAGAAATGAGGAACTGCGGAGATTTAAAGTTTCTATCTCAAGGGGTATCTTCCATTTTTGCAAAAACTAGAAATCAATGGCTGCAGCGGATAGTTGGGAAGAAGAAGAAGAAGTGCGCGCTTTGTAAAGGAGAAGGAAATATTTAACGATTAGAGCTTGTTCCTTAATTTAATATCTTCTATCCCAAAGTTTAGGTATATTGATCTTAGATGAGTTGGTTAAGTATGTGCTCCGGATAAAACATCTTCAAATTTATTCAAGAAAGATAAAGCATAATGTATGCGTTTAACATTCTAATTTTCTTTCCCAGTTCTCTGAGCAATTTATGGTGTTGATGGATTGATGGACACTGCAAGGAAATGACCCTCGACTGTCTGCAACAGTCTTCCAGCAAGCTTGCGAATTTTAATTATTTTTTAAGGTTTTTCAATCACCCCATGTATTTTCCAACTCCTTAGAATGAGTTTGATCTGATAATATCCAATCATGTTTCGTTTACAATCATGATGTAGCCAGGCTTATAGACACAAACACGAATAGTTATGACTATTTTGGTAATAATTTGACAATTTCTAGATGTGGAGCTGAACTAGACAGTCTATATAGGTCCACAGCTAGTTAGCTTTTTAAAACTGCAATAACAGGATATCGAATCATTGGATTGGTCTTAAATTTTTACAGTTGATCCTGGTGACAATTTTTTCTTGGCCAGTCACTACGTCCTTGAAGAAACTGTCAGATTTTTCAAAATCATGTTTAAAGCACTGCGTAAGGTTGTTAAATCATGATTTTGACACGAATTGTCAAGGATTTTTGAAACTTGAATAGTAAAATCGGATCGAAAGATTGTACTTGAATTTTTTTGAATAAAAATCATAAAATTATAGCTAAAATCATGGAGGTAAAAATATTGTAAAATCGCAAGTAAAATATTTTTAAATATAATACAACATCATTATATTTTCAGATGCTGATTGGGCAGCTAACCCTGGATTGATGTCGTTTATTTAAATAAAAAAGTGCGAGGAATGAAGTTTCTGGTCTGAGTGATATATCAAATCAAAGCAACAGCAATATAACCAGTACTTGAGTGAAAACCAGTTGAGGGATTTGGAGATCGAGAGAGTGCATGTAGGCCTTCTTATGGCTTTAGTCTTATCTCTACGTAAATGAAAGCATAAGCATCTCCTGGGGAAGTAATCAATTTTTCATTACGTAAGGCTTAAATTTCATTTTGAAAGAAAAAACATAATTGAAATCTCAAGTCAAAAATAATTTTGGCTTTGCTATTTGAAACATCGCTTGGCGAAGTCATGCAAGTCTGTACTGGTGTGATGTTTAAAACAAAGAAAGGAATAAAGATTATGGTGCTATTGATTCTTAAAAGCAAAGAAAAGAAATACCTGCTAGTTGAGTGCAGATTGATCAAAGGATTTGGAGATCATTAGAGTACATGCAGAATCTCTAATAGCTTTGAGTGTTTGGAAGATTTTCGAATCTTATCACCTATAAATGAAGCCTCTGGTTTTCACAGCAACATAAACATTCTTCTAGCATTCAAACCAATCATCACAACTCAAACCAAGAAACACCTCGACCACCACCCAATCACTCTTTGTCTTTTAAATTCCTTCCCCTTCTTTTTATTTGTTTCCCTCCTCCATCCACTACCTTTTGAACCTACAAAGAAAAAAAAATGGTTGAAGGTGTGTTCTTCGGCATCGCGCAGGAAATAATAAAGAAACTAGGTTCTCTAGCTTCTCAGGAGGTTGCTCTATGGTGGGGGCTCAAAGATCAATTGTTGAAGCTCAATGACATAGTTACCAGGATTACGGCTATGATTCAAGAAGTTGAGGAGAAGGTACAAAAACAGAACCATTAAATCGAAGACTGGCTCAAGAAGCTGCGGGTAGCTGTATCTGATGTAAAGGATTTGCTGATTTTTCAACACAAATTATGCCGAAATAGTTGATGTCTGGGAATGGAGTATCGAGGGAGGTACGTGTTTTTTTCTCAAGATCAAACCAATTTGTGTATGGTTTAAGGATGGGTCATAAAGTTAAAACACTCAGGGAGAGACTAGGTGACATTGAAGCTGACAATAAAATATTCAACTTTGAGGTTTGTGATGAGGAAAGAGCTTCTTTGACTACTGTCAGGGAGAAAACTACCTCTTCTGAACCTGAAGTAATAGTTGGGAGAGAAGGTGACAAAGTGGTAATTAAAAGTTTTTTGCTCAGCTCCAACTTCGATGAAAATGTTTTTGTCATCTCCATAATTGGAATGGGTGGGTAGGGGAAGACCACACTAGCTCAAAATGTTTTCAATGATTTTGATTCATGTGTAAGCTTGGAGTATATGCCTCATGGGATTGAGAAATTAACTAGTCTACAGACATTGTCATGTTTTGTTGTTGAAAAAAATAGGAGTCCTAAATCCAAGATGGTAGGTGGATTGGATGAGTTGAGTAGGTTAAATGAATTGAGAGGGAATCTAGAAATAAGAGTGGAGGGGGTATGAGAAGGATTCTTGTATATCAGAATTTGAAAGAGCTAAATTGGAAGATAAACAATATCTTCAGTGTTTGACCATAACGTGGAAGGATATTGATATGGATTCAGATATTGATTTGTATGATAAAATATTGCAAAGCCTCCAGCCAAACTTGAGTCTTCAGGAGTTGAGAGTGAGGGGCTATGGGGGCATGAGGTTTCCAAGCTGGCTTTCATCTCTCTCAAATCTTGTAAGAAGTCATCTAAATGCTTATACAAGACTTGAACATATTCCTCCTTTAGATGGAATCCCTTCTCTTGAAGAATTGTGGATTATGCATATGTATAATTTAGAGTACATAGATAGTGAGGGGGTTGGAGGAAAAGAAGTGTCGAAGGTTTCCCATCTTTATGTTATGAAAAATCAATAATGGCAGTAACGTAAAAGCAGTCACACACAAACACAGACTCAAGGATTTACATGGTTCAACAAATTTGTTTACTTCCACGGGAGCTATAAAGGATTTTATTATTGTTTTAGTGAAATAATACAATGCTGAATTCTAAACAGCCACACAACCCTGCACGCTTCACCTGCACCACACTGTCATGATATATATATATGTTATGCGGCATAAACCCTAGTAGTTTCCTACTGGAACTCTAGTTGTTTATGTAGATTAGATAATGAGCTGGCAGACTTGATCTTTATCAACAATGATGATCCAGTTATCACAAAATGCTCAACACTTTAAAGAAACTTGAGATCGGATAATGTCGTAGACTGAAGGGATGGTGGAAGAAGAGTAGAGGTGAGATGAAAGATGATAGTAATGAGTCAACAGTAGAAAAAGAGTTGATAATGCCCTGTTTTCCAAGTCTTTCTTCCTTGAACATTAGATATTGTCAAAATCTGACTTCAATGTCGTTGTTTCAATGCCATTACAGCAGACAATGAAGATGAAACCACTAGTCTATTCTTCTTCTTTTTCTTCTTCATTTATTCGCCCTCTGTCTAACTTGAAGGATCTAAGGATTTGGTCAATTGATGATATAGAATCTCTTCCAGAAGTAGGGCTGCAAAATCTCTCTTCTCTTCAACAACTAGATATCAGAAATTGCTCAAGATTGAAGTCTCTGCCACTGCATAGTCAGGGGATGCCTTCTCTTCAGCATCTACTCATCTATGGATGTCATGGATGTCCAAGATTGAAGCTGGTATCTGAATCTAAATCTCAAGGGATGATGCCCTACCTTCCCTCCTTGCATGAATTAGATATCATAGACTGCAGTGAAGAGTTGAGTAGAGGATGGGGAAAGAAGAGTGAGGAGACGTTGCCTAACATCAAACACATTCCAAATATTATAATCAATCGCTACTACATTCAAAAGGAGGGTCGATACGTGGAAGGTCAATGATTGAGATGGTAAAGTATGTTAGCATTCTTATTTCCTTTATGAATATAAAGGTATTTATTTATTTAACCTCTTCCTTCTTTCCTTGATTTATTTTCTGTTAATAAATACTTCTCTATTTATTTTATTATCCACAAATCTCATCTTCATTTTATTATTATTATTATTATTATTATTATTATTATTATTATTATTATTATTATTATTTCATACTCTTTCTCTTTATTTATTTTATTATCAACAAATCATATATATTGTTGAAATGATGGTAACATTTTTCAATTAATCGGGAATTACCCAACCTAATGAAAGCCTTCCCCAATCTCCTCATCTATCCTTTTTATTATTATTATTTCTTCTCTTATGATTGTTTTCTTAGAGGAAAAACCCATTTTGCATGGAAATGGCACTTGACCGTCTGTCGACAGCAGCCCTCAAGCAAGCATGTGAGTTTTATCTTAAGATCTCTTTCGAATGCATTTGGTTTGTTTTCATCTGTTCGAGCTATCTACTTTGAGAAATGCAGTCATTATGTAATCTCTCTTTCGTCCTTTGCAGGCATTATGAAATTTCCTAGAAACTTGGGGGAAATGCAATCCAGCTCTAGAAAAACTCCAAATTTTGATCTTGAAAATTTTGCACACTTGTTTGGGAAAAATCCAAAGCATCTCTAGAAAAAATCCAAATTTTGATTTTGCAATGCTAATTGCTAAATGGTTGGAGGAGGTTAAAAGTAATCCCCGAATCAATGGAGTCTTTGAAATGGGAAATTAGTTAGCTTGTTAGTTACCTTTTTGTTCCTATGCTATAGTTTTCAGGACTCTCCTCGTTGAATTACCTCTGCAGTAGGAGGAGAACCTACTCGGTGCCTTTTTATAATGGAACTTGAAGCAGATAAGCCGAGCTTCGATATTCTGGTGATGAAAAGTCAAATTTCATGATCAGCTGTGTGGATACTTACTGATGTGATTAATCTCAAATTCTTGTCAGCTCGTCTTAAACCTAATTTCTTGCTCGTTTGGTTTCTGTTGAGACTAATGCAGTGTATATATCACATTCATCTTCACGTTATCCAATTCACTCCCAGCAAAATATGAAAGACAAAGACAAACGATGAGATTACACAATGACTGCGAAGTTATTAAACCTGGTTTGACCCAAGAACTAGCCTCAGACAAGTTTTTTTAAAAACCCGAGTTGGATTTAAATCGGTTAAAATTGAAAGAACGTGAACAGGTCGATCTGATCAGTATATCAGAGTTAAAAAGTTAAACAGTTAGATAGTTATATTGACGGAAATAGCTATGTTAATCAAACAAAAGAGATAACTGGAGCTGAAATAATATCATACAAAGTAATTGCATGCGCCAGAATTTTGTTTATCATACTGGAGGATGCATAAGAAGCTTGTATCAGATATGTTCTAGTTCCGAGAGGCTTGTGTTCTTCCTTGTAGCATTTCTTTCGTTCTCTTTTATGTTTACGAATCTAGCTCTAGTGTTATTCCTTTTAAGTTTATTATCTAGGAGGGCAGAAAACCAGAGGCTACTCGATAAAGATACGGAACTCGGATTGAATATCTTTGTAACAAGCTGTGCATGATTAATATTTATGCTTTAGCTTGAGGGGAAGTGTTACAGAAACAAAATCAATTAGTTGACTTACCTTATTCATGTATGGATTTGAGGCTTGATTAGAGGATGTGAATATAGGAAACTTACCTTAGATAGACTAGCATAGAATGTGTATATACATGTGTTTATATGATGAAGAAGACACCGAAATACAAATTACTTCTCTATTATTACAAGTTTATTATCTAGGAGGGCAGAAAAACCAGAGGCTACTCGATAAAGACAGTAGCAAGATTTCAACTACGCAATTAGTAGCACGAGCAACAACTACTGCTTGTAACTACATCCTCTGGGTGCTTCTGTTTGAAGCTGTTCCTTTTCACGCCAACAGACTAGGCTTTTCCAAAATCTGCATATCAACATAATACCGTCATTGATTAGCAATCATGATGGAAGAAAATACCTGCACTACGCTGAAATACGAAAACACCTAGTTTGACCATCCAAAACTCTAAAGACACAGAAAGTTCCATTTCGAAATGATATATATCATGTAAAAAATCAAATTTAAATGATGTCAGATACAAAATTACTGAAACAGAACCACCATTTAGTCGGTTCCTTTCCAGTAATTTGTTAATACATAAAGAGAAGATAGAAGATAGATGCATGATAGTAGAGTGAAAAATTAACGCCACTTTGATTAAGCTTTAAAATTAAACCATGTATGTATGAACATATGAAGGTCATCCATGAAAACAAGATAAAACAAATTATCCCTTGAGCTCCTTGGTACCAGGTCTGGATCAACTCAGATTGTTAACCAAGATAACTAGGTTTCATTTCAAAAAAAATTTACTCGGATCTGTTCAGACTTGAAATCAACTTGCCAAACCAGTCCAGGTTTTAAAACATAACAGTTGTTTTTTCTGACATAGTAATGAAACTGTCTCTTAGAATTGGCACCACCACTTACATTTTAGCTGATTTTTATCCTGCCAAGAACTTGTGAAACTCTCCATTAACTTCAACCACACTGAATCCAGTAGTTTTAACAATGCCTGCGTCATTCATCATCCCTCTCCATTTGTTTGCTTCTTCCCATTGACCACATGATGCGTACAAGTTAGAGAACATCATGAGCTCTCCATCACTAAGGTAATTACCCCTAGAAGAAACTAGTTTTACAACTCTCTCACCAACCTCAAGATCCTGATGAACTATACAGGCACTAAGCAAAGCTCCCAAGATGGCTTCTCCTGGCTTGAATGGCATGGCTTTGATTAGTCGTAACGCGCAATCAAGATGCCTTGCTCTACTAAGAAGATCAACCATGCATCCGTAATGCTCTATTTTGGGAGATATTCCAAATTCATTTTGCATGCTATTAAACAAGTGGCTACCTTCTTGCACTAAACCTGAATGGCTACAAGCACTAAGCAAGCCAATGAAGGTAATATCGTCAGGCCTCGTATGGTTATTTCTCATCCTGTCGAATAGATTGAGAGCAGCATAGCCATGACCGTGAAGTGCAAGCCCAGAAATCAATGCATTCCAACAGTAAATATCCTTAACTTGCGACTTATAGAAAACCTGTAAACCTTGCTGTATGCTTCCACATTTGGCATACATATCGATCAAAGCTGTTGTTACATGGGGACTTGATGCAAGTCCATTATCAATGGCATATATGTGTACTTCGGTTCCTTTTTTCAGCGATCCCGAATGGGCACATGCAGATAAAACACCATTCACTGTAAGATAATCAGGCAAGCAATTTGTATTCTTCATTTCATCAAACAAATCAAGAACCTCGCCATAAAGTTGATTTTGTAAAAACCCTTTTACCATTGTATTCCATGTGATGATGTTCTTCGCTGGCATTTCCCTAAACAAATCACAAGCTCTTTCCATATCTTCACCTTGGATATATGCTAATATCATTGAGTTCCAGGAGACAATATCTTTCTCTGCCATGTTATCAAAGATACTTCTCGCAGACAGTGTCTTTCCAGTGCTTGAGTAACCAGAAATCATGATATTGAAAGATGAGAGGTCCTTTAAAGGCATGGAGTTGAACACTTTGAGTGCATCATCCATCTTTCCAGTAGAAGCGTATGCATCTAAAATGGAATTCCAGGCAACCACATCTTTGACAGGCATCTTCTCGAACACTTTACAAGCATCAACAACGCAACGATGAGACCTGTACATGTTGAGCAGAGCAGTTTGGACAAAAACATGGCTGGAGAAACCTGCTTTTATTGTCTGCCCATGGAGGGCTAACCCAATACAAGGACTAGACCAACTCCCGGATGCCTTTAGTAAAATAGGGAAAGTGAAGTTATCAGCATGAAAGCCAATTTCTTGCACATTCACATAGGTTACCATAGCTTGAACTGCATCACCATCGAGCATGTTTTTCTTGATAATCTCATTCCATTTTCGCATTTCAGGGGAGGGCAAGACGCAGTTGCAGGACAAGCCTGCCATTTTTAAATTGACAAAACAATCTACCGCGGTTCCTACGATTGCTTCTCCAGTCTCCCATAACCTGTTCACTGCTCCTTTCTCTCACTTCTTTCAATCTAACTGATGGATTTTGCTAGAAGAAAAGCCAGACTGGCAACTTGTGCGGCAAAAAATTGTGGACCAAAAGATTCTCAAAGGATAAGGTGAACAGTGATTTAAGCTAAAAGACAGGGGAGGGGGGTACTTATGAAGAAAATTGGGCCCCTTAAATGGGCAGGTAACAAAATTTTCGACTGTGGTACATGACTTGAAATCTAATGTAAGAAACTGGGAATGTGAAGTCTTTTTTTATCTCGAATGTCCCGAGGGAGACTTATTGGGCACTCGAGAAATACAAACGTTTTATGCTTCTAACGTAGCATGCAAATACCATGAGAAAACTTTGGAAAATGTACAACTCGATTAAATTATCTATTGTTCTTCCACTATGCTGCTCAGCTTCCCATTTATAGCGAAGGAGCACCTTGCCCTAATTAAGAGAACAAACTCTCACACGCCTGAATATTAGAACCCTGTGTTGCCAACACTTCTTGCCCTGAAGGGTTTGAATTGATGCTCTTCATGGCACAGTCAAAGATGGCTTTCCTGAACCTGTTATCTTCCACCTTCTCCAGAAGTTCCTTCAAGACCTCGAGGTCCAGACCCTGAACCACGACCAAGTTCCCAAGAACCTCGCCAAAGTTATTTGGTGCTTTGGGTAAATCAATGCCAATATCATCCAACAAGGAGCCGTAAAGAAGGCAACCGGTTCCAATATCTCTAGCTGTTAGGGCCTTTTTAGTGAGCAGGAATTCAAGAAGCTTTATGACAGGTCCCACACATGGTGGGCTCTTCTCCATTGCAAGGGAAATAGCTTCTTTAGCAACCTCAGGATGAAAAGCTGGATCTTTCAACTCCTCCAAGCATTGCAGTGCTTCATCTAGAATTTGAACACTGAAATATTCTTCCAGCAGGGAAATGGTTTTTCTGCGAAGATCATCAGGATTTGACCTTGTAGTAGGAGGTAGTGGCATCTGTGGAGAAGGAATGGCAGGCACAGCAGGAGCAACAGGCTGAGGAGTTTGACGTATAAGTTCAGCTCTTGTATCAAAACCAGGTTGGGAGGGAGTGCCACCACCCTGCAATAAGGTTGTTTTCCCATCTAGGACACCACCACTTCCTTGAGGTAAAAGTCTAGTATTAAGAGAAGGTGCTTTGTTGATCAAGGAAGAGGTGATACGCCCAGTGGACTGGGTTGAGCCCAAATAATTTCCCCTTGGCATTGATCGTGATCGAGGAGCTTCCCAGTTGTCGGCATCAAGCCGGGGCATTCCAGGCATTTTCATCATCCCAGGCATTCCAGGCATCATACCCCCTGCGCCAGGCCTGCCAATGGGGAAACCACCAGGGCCCACACCCCCAAATGCTGTAGCATTACGACCATTTCTCATGACTGCAGTTGCACCTGGACGCAATCCAAGATTCTTCTCTGCTTCTGAATGGATTTCAGAGATGGTCTTCGCTTTAACCTATAACAGAAAAGATCAGTACAGAAGCCTTTAGCTTTTCATGTTAAACTTTAACACGTCATTTAATTATTTCAGCACAAAAGCCTTCAGTTTTTAAAGTATGTTGAACTTTAACACGTCATTTAATTATTTCAGTTCTAACAGTTTACAGAATTTCAGCAGATCTCATATTGATGGGAAAATGAGAGCAATATTGAAAAGGGAGATTACAAAACATCCAGGGGTTGTCAATTTTCAACCTAAACTGCAACTTTATAAACCTTTGATTTTATCCCACTGTCTTCTCCATTAAACTATCTGCATTACTTTCATATTCTGAGATGCGTTTTACAATATAAATAGTTGAGGGTCTTAAAATGATGATTTAACTTTTGCAATATCCCCTGAATTTTTAAATATTTTCAATTACCACTATAATGATGAAGTATCCTAACAGAGACAGAACAAAACTAAGAAAAAGTTTCCGTATTTACCCTATTCAAAATATTACCATCCTCTACATGAGTAGATATGCTGAAAAATCACAACCCCCCTGCCCTCACCCCAAAACAACAAGGCAAAGAGAAGTAGGGAGCGCATGGAAAATTAACCTCTTCACGCCTAGGAACCCAGCTGTTGGCCCGGAGATCAAGAACATCACGAACCATGAACCTAAACCGTGGTTCAAGTTGTGGATTTGTTGTCAGCTCCTTCATTCTGCTGAAATATACATCATTAACTTGCTGAGCTTTTGGATTTTTATCTAGTTGCTTGCCTATGGTGTTGAAAAATTGACATATTGCCTCAACATTCTCTTCAGCTGGGCACGTCTTGTTGTCATCCCCCAACAGTTCCTGCATTGCACAAGATACACACACTTAGCAATCTAATCATGGCCAAAAAAAAGAGTGAGGATAAAATCTGATTCCAAGAATGACCTGAACAATATGATGGACAATCTTTTCAGGCACCATCTTCTGCTTCAAAAGTTCCCCAATAAGACGCATGTTCCCCAGAGTTCGCAGCCTAACCATTCGTTCCTTATCCCTGCGTTCCATTTCTTGTCCAGGAGCAGTCAACTTGCTAATTTCTGCCCTCAGATTGTCATCACCTTCAAATGCCTCCTGGCAATTGTTTAAAAGAATCCGCTTAAAAGTGATTTCTTTGCCACCAGGCTCATCAGATGGGAATGGAAGAAGCTTCTCGTTGAGGTCAGAACATAAAAGTGCATACATAGGACAGAATGTGGGCTCCAGGACTGCCTTGTCAAATATTAGTGAGATAACACCCTGAAATACAAACAGCTCTGGTTCTATTATTGACTAATAATTAGAAGTCACTGAAAATCTGAGTGACTGAAGATATGTATAGTGGGAACCTTTAAAATATCTGGTGTTGTAATTCCAGAATCAATCAGTTGGCCCTTGAGAATATCAAACTTCTCTGGTGTCAATTTGTTTAATATACTGCACAGAAAATAGAGCACTGGTCACAACATAAAGCACTACAAGAAGCTTCTCCGCTGAACATATTCAATAATTGTTTCCAAGGTCAAAGCCTCTAAAATATGGGTGTGGGAATGTGAGTTAGTGGATCAACTAAATAGCTGATTACCCTTTCACTGTCTTCAAGACGCGTTCCTTCTCAGATAGAGTCCCTCGTCGAGCTGACCATGGCACTTCGGCCTTAATCAGAGCAGGGGCAAGCCCTACCTGGTTTGAAAAAGATGTCAGTACCCGTATTTCCAAAAGATATTGAAACCAGGCTACACATGCATTAAAAATGGCAACCAAAATCATTTCCAAAGGACATCAGCTATTCTTTCTTTCACAGCAACCAAAATATCATTCTCCTGTCATGGCTATCTATGAGAGAAATACTCCGTGTTGTCTCTAATATATGTATCGATTTCAACTTAAAATATTATACTAAACATAAAGACAGTACTAATACATTTTCCATTATTAATAACTATGAATTTCTGAGTGAACAAACTAGAAATGTTACCCCTTGATTAGCAGTGATTTGAACCCTTGCAAACTGGGAGTTTAGCTGGTCTTGCTGATTGGAGAACTCCTTATTTTCTCGAACTGCTTCCCAAGATCTTTCCTCTCCAAAAGCTTCTGACCTACCACGCCAATCACGCTTGTCTGGCTCAGAATAACGACTTTGAGGCTGAGGCTACATGAAGTTGAAAAAATAGATTAAAGTCATAATTGTTTGGTAGCTATAAACATAAATATGAACAAGAAAGGACTTTTCATAAGAAAGTTTGTCCAGTCTACACACAGGCATGGACACCAAAATGATAGGAAAAAAAAAAGGGAATAGAAAATCACAAAACACACATCTTGAAAGCAACAACTAATCTTGACAAGTATAATAACAACATGATGAGAGCATGAAGAGGCATAATCTGAACACTTACGCTTCCATCTACACGGCTCCAAATTTGATCGTCGCCAATAAACTCGGACTCAATTTGTTGTCTGACTTTCAGAATATCCTCTGGAACATTTTCAATCTAGAAAAAAAGAGCAACCACATTTTGTTAAGAAGTAACCAATTTGCTTTTGTTAAATACGTTCAATGAAGAATTAACAAGACATAAAAAAAACTAGGAAAGCTGATTATAAAACTTACCTCTTTAAACTGCAACAGCTGGTTTCGTGTGTAGCGAATGCGCTCATGATCTTCAAACCGCAAGTCACCGGTCTATCCCACAAAAGTGATCAATCAGAGGAATCAGAACATGTATCATAAACCTTTCAAAGAAAATAATTACAAAACATGTCCAAAAAGGTAGCCAGATAGTTGGAATTAAATTAAATACATAAAAGTCCAACACCCCAAAGACAAGCCAAGCAGGAACCCCAGCTAATCAACAAACTAAACTAGCCACGAACCCAATTACACGTCCCGACAAATTAGAAGTATGTCTATCATTAAATAAATAGAAAATCAACCGATAATATAAGGAATATACTCGAAAAACAAACACAGCAGGCTGCTGCAACCTTTAATTTTCTCTGACGGGCTGTTTTCATGTAATGCAGGTTCTTTATGGGCATCACTAAACTCCTTGAAAACCCACCTAAATCCCACATATAATTATTACTTTTTGTCCATGTTTACAGCAGCTAGCACAAAAACTTGAGTGCACCGCCAAGAATTAGGACAGTTCTAATCATATTCTCACTTACAATTTTCACACCACTCCGAAGATTGCTTCTTTTAAACGAAATAACAATGCCGGCAATAAAAAACTTGTAAGAAAATTAAACTCTTAACGTAATTACACAATAGAAACCACAGATAACTGGCAAAAACAATGAAAAGATTGAATCTCTTAAAAAATAACAGATCTAGAAACATGAAAATTGAATTGAAATATAATCTTTTCAGGTACCTTGAAAGAGGAAAAGGATTGAGAAGCATCAGAAAGATAAGCAGGGTCAAGGCGAGGGGTGAAGAATCTGGCGCCACGGGCAGCACTACTGCCACCTCCTCCTCCTGGTCTCAAGCTTATCACCGTCTGATCTGCCTGCATAACTCAAACTTCAATTGCAGGTTTTAAAAGTTTAGGATTATTTTTAAATAATTTAGGGATAAAAAGAAGGAGAGGGATTTTGGTTTTTCCCTCTCTGTCTGCAGGAGAGGAAGAGGAGGATGGAGTCATGAGAAAAAAACCTTTTTTATGGTGCTCCTTTTCTAGCTGTTTCTTCTTTTCTTTTCTTTTTACAATTTTGGAAGGAAAAAAAAAATATACGTATATACATAATACTACTACTACTACTACTACTAATAATAATAATAATAATAATAATAATAATAATTCAAGTTGATTATAATTAATCGAAAATGATATTATTTTAAAATTTAAATAAAATAAAAAAAAATAAGTTAAATGTAATATAAAATGTTTATGAGTTATCACACTTGCTATTATATATAAAATCTAAATATAATAAGAAATCCATGAGATATTTTTATATTACTCTAATGGCAACAGGTATTTACAAAGTAAATGTTTTGGGCTTTATTCAGACCATCTCATTCGATAGAGTGCCTGGCCCATCAAACCCATGTGGGCCTGTGGGAGAATCAGAAACAGTTGCTACCCATGTACTCCGGCATAATTGTCATCTTCGGTACATACGTGAAAAAAAAAATCAGTTTACAGAGTTATCAGGTTAATTTATAGGGTTGGTTTAGCTTGAATAATTTTCATTTTTTATATAATATAAAGTTGTTCATTTCCTTAAAATAAATTCTGCCTTAAATTGGTCAACTTTAAATTAAATTTATTTTGATAAGTCCTTCCCATCCAAAATAAAGTAATATCTTTGTATCTTTTTTTATTTTTTTTGTTAGCATGATTTTGTATTTATGTAATTTTAAATCTCAAGTTAGTTTGTCACGTAGTGTATCGTATTTAAAATTATGATTAAAATTAAAATATATTATTTTTGTGTCTTTTTATTCTAATAACATTGTGAAATGCAGAATACCGTGAAAATAAACAAACAATGCTAATTTTGCATAACTTTGTTCTAAAATAACATTGTTTATTTCTTAAAAAATATATAAAAGTGCTGGCTTGGTTAAATTTAAATTGATTTTTATTATATAAATCACTTAGGTCAATTGGGTTTGTTAAGACGTTGTTATTTTATATTCAAATTAAAATCTTACTTTGGTCAGCAAGCCAAGTCAGGTTAGCTACAGTAATTATAGCTCTAAATTAGCAAAAATAATTACCTTTAAAATCATATTGAGTAAATTCATTTTTTTATTATTGTGTAAATTATCTCTAGAATGTCTTTTAATATTTACCTATATGTGATTTTAAGTTTAGTTTGCATTACTTAGTATTTTTTTTTAAAAAAATCCTAATTACCAAGTAAAAAATTAAAACGCGCAGTTTTTCATTATTCACCCGTTGTGCGCAATTTATTAGTTTTTCAGTTTGGTTCACAATTCTCTTTTTATACAATTTCATCCTAATTGAGAGCCAATTAATTTTGATATTTTGAGAAATTGTGAAATTTAAAGACGAAGGATTAAAATGAAAGGACATCAAACATCGATGGTGCACCATAGTTTAAAACTAGATGCAATTCAGTCATTCAACTTAAAAAGATGTAACCCTTGAAAAATAAATGTAGGTGTAAAAATGAGTTTTATGTTAGATTATTTTATTGGACGAGAAAAGTTCATATTTTGTGTTTTTTACCGTTAGAGTTCATCAAGAAATAGATTCGAGCTTAGGTTGATTTTTGATTCCGGGTTGATTTTGTTTTTATGAAAAATACTCCGGGCTTCTTGACACAATTTATATGTTTGACACAGTTTTTTAAAGTGTTTTAATTGTATTACAAAGTAAATATAGATTGAAAACATGCTTTTAGCTAAAACATTCTTAAGTCCTGATTTCTCAACCATTGTGGTGCTTGAGATATGGGCAAAAACAAACAGCACGGCGTTTGTATAGAAAACTTGTCTGCTCCAAGTACAATGAAAAAAAGACCAGAATCACAAGCCCAGGTTAAATAGGTTGAGGAGGTGTTTGGGCGTGTGGTTGCTTTTGTTTTTCAAAGTGCTTTTTCGTGCCGAAATGCATCAAAATGATGTTTTTTTATTTTTTAAAAATTATTTTTGACATCAGCACATCAAAATGATCTAAAAACACTAAACCGCCGGTTTTAAAAATGAAAAAAAAAAACATCGAAAAGCAGCAAAAAACAGATTGGATCGCAATGCCAAACGGGGCCTAAGTCTGGCAGTGCATTACCCTTCTTTTGCTCTTTTTTTTTAATTATTATATAAAAAGCTAGATTTGGATTAATACTTTTTTTTTATGTTTTGTATAGATAAACTATACTTTTAAAAATAAAGAATTTTCACTTTGAGATAAAATTTATGATATGTGTAGTTATGCATCATATTTTTATTGTTTTATTATTATTTTATTCGGTCAATTTAACATGTTTGTCTTTTCTTGTTATTGTTTGATTGAGTGAGTAAAATAACAAACAAAGCGTAGCAAATTGCGTATAATGGAAACAATGTGACTCTTTAACTGTAAATTATTTTGTTGTTCATCCTCTCGCAATTAACTGTGGATTTTAATAGTATTTTTTTTTGTTTTTTTGTTTTGATCCTCAATTTTTATCTTTGCACAATCAAACCCTTTTAAACACATAATTTCATGTTGTTCAGGGAAGGTTAAATTGAAAGATAGAGGTATTAAGTAAAAAAACATAAGGTGGCTTAGGTGCTTTTTAGAATTTATTTAAAAAAATATATTTTATACTTAAAGTTAAAAGATGAGGGGGGAATAATGCTTCTCCGCACCCATTACCATAGTGAGTTACAATAGTGATTCACGTTTTATTTTGACCATTTTTCTATGTTTATTGTCTTATTTTTTTTCCAAAAAACTAGTCCTTATATTATATGGTTGTTGGTATTTAAAGTTGATAATTTATTTTAATTTTCCTTTTATATTGGCTGGAAAATAAACTATATAATTTTATTTTTAAATCTTCATTTTATTGTTTTCTAGATTTACCTCTTAATTTGTCTTTATATGGTTTTTTCATCAATTGATATTTTTTTTCTATTGTTACTATATGATTAAATAAACAAAAATTTATAAAAAATAAGCTACCAATCCCACCAGAGTCTATTACCCAATTCACATGTTTAAATACTTTACTAGGATTACTTAATTTACAAATTTGATGATTTTACACATCAAACCTTATATATATATATATATATATATATATATATATATATATATATATATATTTTTTTTAAAAAAGTTATGTTATAATTTTATATGTCATCTAAGTTGTCTATTGACATATAACATCAATCATTTATTTTGAGTTAATTTTTATATAGATTAATTAATAACTTGAGCAAGATATAAAGTCGGATCCATCATTTTAATATCAAACCGTTTAATTAATTTTCTTTATTCTCTTATTTTTTTTTTAAAAAAATTAGTCTAGTCTATAACGGAGGGCGGAGACTTAAGTAGTTATATCAAAACAAAACAAAAAATCACGGTTTTTGTGATCAATCCTTCCCATCTAAAATCAAGTAACATCACTGTTTCCTTTTTTGGGCCAGCATGCTCAGTGTATTAAACTGTGATTAAAAAAAATTATTTCATTTTAATAGCGGTTTAAAGTTTAAACAGCAAACACATAACGTAAACAGACAAACAACGCTAAATTTGCTTAACTTTTTTTTGTCCTAAAAAAAATCAAAGGTTAAGACAGATGCGAGCACTGACAAAAAACAATGGATATTAGGGGAAAGCAACTGGGGTTTGGTCAAAATACATGGACTAGTCAGTGGGCACGTGGACCGTCGTTGCTCGACCTTGTTCGATTTCTTATCCGAAATAGAATTTGACATTAATGTGTTTTAGATTAAAATTATAATAATATTATTTTGATATATTATTATTATTGAATAAAAATTATTTTTCAAAACCGCCACTATTACACTTTTAAATACACTTTAAATTAAACTAGTGTAATTTGCTTTTTATATTTTGCGGTTGTACTTGTTTTGTAAGAATGAATGTTAATAGAACATTCAAAATTGGAATAATAATTTATATAAAATTATTTTATTAGAGTTTTCCATATAATTTAATTTAATTTAATTTAATGTTCTGTCCAAATCGATTTATATATCGATTTGGATAAAAACCAATACTTCTTTCTCTTTTTTTTATTAAAAAAGAAAACTGGTAAACTCATCAAGCACAGGTTTGGTAGAAAATCAAGCAAGCAGACAAAAGGCAGACCACGTGGAGCATTCACCTCCACCACAGACTTCCACCTCAGAAACCCCAACATCCAGCTCCGACTTCTAGCTTCAGTTCACATACTATTTATTATCAGGACACAAACACAAACCTCCATCTCTCTAGAAACTCTCTCTACCCCCAAGAATCCGCAGAGAAAACAGTAGTGCTACATGGCTTCCTTATCTTTCTCCCCTTCATCTGTACTGGGTTTGAAAATTGGGCCTAATAAAGCAAACCCTGCAACAATGGCTTCCTTTGTCACATCCATCAAGTCCTCACTTGGGTCTTCCAAATCTGCTTTCTTGCAACAAGGGTTTTCTTTACAGTCTCCAAATCTTCCTGGGTTTGCCTCTAAGGCCCGGTCCTTTGGTGTTTCTGCTAGAGCTGCTACAGAGAAATCTATTCATGACTTCACTGTTAAGGTAGTACCTCTTCTGATAAAGGTGTTTTCTTTCTTTCTCACAGTACTGGTTCAATTGCTCAATTTATTACCTTTTTGGGTTGGAAGCTGGGATTTGTTTTAATTTCTCTTGCTTGATTTAGAAGTTTGGACTTGATTGTTCATGAGGTTGTTAGGTTTCAACTTAGTATATGTAAAGATAAATCTTTGCTGTTTGAATTGGTAAAAGTTTTGAACTTGAAATATTTTTGCACTTCCTGGATTGGTAAGGTGCATAAGAATCAAGAGCTATGCTCTCTGGAATATAGTTTTTGTGGCTGTATGATTTGAATATCCTAGATATTGATTCATAATTAGCCCCGAAAATATGAAGATGTAAAGTGAGCAATAACCTTTTTTCATTTACTTGATGCAGGATATTGACGGGAAGGATGTTGCTCTTAGCAAATTTAAGGGGAAAGTTCTCTTGATTGTTAATGTCGCTTCGAAATGGTACTCTATCCTTTGAGAATGTTTTGTTCTGTGATGTAGTTTGTTCTTTCATAGCTGCTTGATTAGCCTAGTTCGTTACGTGTCTTGTACATGAAGAATATATATTTCGAAGCTGTACCAAATTTTTGTGTATCTTATTTTTTCATGACAATTGAGATCTTATTAGAAGTTTTTGTTTTGACTCCAGTGGTCTGACATCATCAAATTATTCGGAACTCACACACGTATACGAGAAGTACAAGACTCAAGGTAAGCTTAATTTTTGCGAGAAAAGCATTTTTATCTCTGGCTTTTTAGTGTCTGTGACCTGATTGTTTTGGAAAGCAGTTCTGCTTCAATAAGTTTAATACCAGTACAAAGAGGCTTTCAATTGAATTGGTGTGATCTTTCACTCTATTTGATATCTTCTTGCTTGCTTTTGGCACCCAAAGTCTACACACATCCAAAATGGGTGGTCCAATTAGCATTTGGGAGTGATGGGAGTCTGGTGATTGAGCTACTATTTCAATAGGGAATATGTGTCCGTCTCATGCATGTTATATAGATTTTAATTTCCGCTACCCCTAGCTAATGAGCCATCTATTATTTTGTCATGCACCTGAAGCTCCTCTGACTTTATATGCAACTAGTGGACATTGAAAATTTGCAAGATCGTAGCAGGCTTCTAGCTTTGTTAAGGTTGTAAGAGTAACAATATTGTCAGATCAATAAATTTATGGACACCACGTCTTTATAAGGAAGAGAATGTCCCGGGGATATTTCGATATCCACACCATTAAGTAGCCTATATGCACCAGCTCTTGATTTGAAAATTTAAAGCAATAGTGAAAAGATCTCTCTTTCATTAAATTGATGAAGCTAATCTCTATTATGTAACTTTCTTTGCAGGCTTTGAAATTCTGGCTTTTCCTTGCAACCAGTTCGGTGGGCAAGAACCTGGATCAAACCCTGAGATTAAACAATTTGCTTGTACCAAGTACAAAGCAGAATTTCCAATATTTGATAAGGTAAGAAGAGTTATTCTCTACTGTTTTTGTAAAATGTCTCTTCGAAAATAGTTACTCAAGGTGTTGCATGACAGGTTGATGTGAATGGACCAAGTACAGCTCCAGTCTATCAGTTTCTGAAATCAAGTGCTGGAGGGTTTTTAGGTGATTTGATCAAGTGGAACTTTGAGAAGTTCTTGGTGGACAAGAATGGCAAGGTTGTGGAGAGATATCAACCAACAACATCACCTTTCCAACTCGAGGTACACTTTTCTTCTTTTTTCAAGCGTTTGGATGTTCTTGAACTCTTCTATTCTCATACTGATAGGAAGTGGTGACATCTGCTCTTATAAACCATGCTATCTGCATAGCAATCCTGTCTTCACAGTTCAAGTATCAACCAGCTTTCTTAATTTTTTTCCTCACCTGTTACAGAAAGACATTCAAAAGCTCCTCGCTGCATGAGTGATTGGTGGCTGCAATGACGTGTATGAGATGTATCATCAGCGCTAATAGAAGAAACACAAATCAATACATGTAAATTTGTGCTCCGGTCATCACAGTTCGCTTATATACAAATGTTTTCTGTAATAGGAATCTAAGATAATAATGTTTCAATTGCCAGAAATTTTGAAGTTTCTTTGGCCCATTCTGTCGCAGTGCTCTATTTCTTTCTCGACTCGCTGTGAAGAGTTATTTCATTTTCATTAACATATAATCCGCATTTACGAAGAGCACGTCATTAGCGAGTCCGACTAAGCCGTGACCGATAGAAATGCAACATTCCTTGAAGGGCATAGAAAATTAGAGCAAGTTGCATCCAGACGAAGAGGAGAGATTAAAATAGTGATCAGCTGATGAAGTCAATATGTAAGAATATCTGCTAAACGATTTGAAGATGTTTTTTTATTTTATTTTTTATAAATAGAATTCTGTAGTTGGGTAGTCCAAGATTAAAAATTGATGTGCGCGTGTTTTGAAAGTGTAAAAAATTGATTTTTTTTCAATGTTTTTAAGATTATTTTAATATATTAATATAAAAATATTATTTTATTTTATTTTCAATAAAAGATATTTTAAAAATATCATCAACAATACTCTCAGAACCAAACTAAATGCAGGGGAGTAGTATTATCAGGATAAAGACTTCTAGATGCATATTTGACTCTTTTTTGCCGTGTTCGGTCAGAGAAACAATTTTTTTTTTTGTCAAATCCAAAGTCGAGGGCTTATAATTTTTTTGTTAAATTCAACGTCAAGGACTTTCATTGTCCCAGTAATCTACGTCTCTATACTGCGTAACCTGATGGAGCTAGGTGTAAACAGTAATGGGAAAGTTGAGGACCTGCATACCCTCCTATTGCTTTAAAAAATTTAGAAAATATCTACCTAGGAATCCAATTCCATCTGTGAAATGGGAAAAAATATCATTTAATTGACAGGGTTATGCAAGGAGATTCTCAGATCCATTGAAATAAGACGCCTTCAGATAATATGGGTCAGACCCGAACTTAAAGCTTGTCCTGTCTTCCTGTTTTGTAGGGTTACTTTGTGATGGTAACTTTTCTCGGAGGCAGATTTAATACTTCCAAGTTGCTGTCATCTCAGTAAACAATGGTCAAATACTCCTGGCAAGTTGTAGTTTTATATCCATGCCAGGATTTCCCCACGGTTTAATTAATAAGCAAGAAGCACACATGGGGGGTCATGGAGCCCCAAACCGCGTTCCCAAGTTGTTGAGGTCAACACACATTGCTTATCAGGTTCTCATTGATGATTTAGTTCTCAACAGCCGTAGCATTTTAAATTGCATAGATTCCTCCAAGCCCTCAAAATGGATCCTCTTGAAACCCGAGAGCTAGTGAAGAAATCTCCAACAGATTCCTCAAAAAAAGATGACGGCCAGTCATCAGAAACATGTTCAAGAACAAGTCCTCTCTGCATCTTCATGGAGCTATTTCAATGGCTTCAAATGCTATCTTCTCAGCTAAACCCCACTTTCATATTTGGTGTTGTTGTGGTTTATGGTCTTAGCCAGGGCTTATCTGGATCTTTCTTTAAAGTTTTTACAGACTACTACTGGAAAGATGTTCAAAAAGTTCAACCATCAGCAGTGCAGCTGTACATGGGCTTATATTATATCCCATGGGTCATGAAACCAATTTGGGGTCTCTTTACTGATGTTTTTCCTGTCAGAGGATATAAAAGAAGGCCATACTTTATAGTGGCTGGTGTTCTTGGTTGTGTCTCGGCAATGCTGATAGCTCTTCTTGGTAAGGTGCCTATTGCTGTGGCATTGGGTTGCTTGATAGGTATGACTGCTGGGGTTGCAATAGCAGATGTGACTATTGATGCCTGTATTGCTAAAAACAGTATTGAGATAAGGGCTTTGGCACCAGACATGCAGTCTCTGTGTGGGTTTTGTTCTTCAGTTGGGGCTTTGATTGGTTACTCTTCCAGTGGTTTTTTTGTTCACCATCTTGGACCTCAGGCAGGTTTATATATATTTCATTAAATTAATTTATCCTTTCTTCTTGTTTTTTGCTTGATAGGGAACTTCATGTTTTTGCAGTTATCATTGGTTCTTATGGCAATCCCACCAGTTTTATTGATAGTTTTAGGGTTTGTGATCTATGAAGTGAGATCTACCAGTCTCCAATCTGAGAAGAAGAAGGTAACAATCCACCTTACTTTCATTGTTTGAATTGTTCTTTAGATTCAGCGAATTGATGAATCGGAATAACCTTCTCTCCTATTTAAAACTGCCCAGGTGCCTGACTTATCTATGTCAGGAACAACTCGACCGTTTATGTATCATGGAGTGCACTGTTCATATAGGATGTCCCATTTTAATTGTTCTTGCATTCAAGATATGTTTATGTCCTTTGTTTAAGTTGAATTTTCTTTGCCAATTTAAGCTGGAAGTTCCCAAGACAAGAGTCTGTTCATATGTCAATGATATTGCAATGCAATGACAGGGCGCTTTGCTTTCAGATACTACGGAACTTTGCCGCCCTGTTATTGTTTTTATGAGACTAGAAAGAAAAATTGTCCCATATGCAGTTCTAACTGATTCTTTTTCCTTCCCCAGATATCAACTAGACATTAAGAAAATTATAAGTGATTTGATCTCTCTGCTGCGTCGTCGAACCTGCTTCATATAAACCTCCTTGCATTATTCACTTGAATTCAAGTTTGTATCTTCGTCCCTGGTTGGCTGGAGGGCTGAAATATTTTCCTGATTTAAGCAGATAGAAAATGGTTTACCTACTTACAGTTAGCAGTTCTCAATCTGAACCTTTTTAGGCCAGTTCATTGTCGATTCTGTGTTCTTGTTATTGATATTTGTTCTTAAAGCACTGGCATTTCCTCACTCAATAACTTGAAAACACATTCATTCATTGCCTCCTTTCTCATTTTCTGATGATACTAAGTAAGAAACTTCAGAAATAATATTTTTGCAGGCAGTGGAGGATTTACAAATAGCATTAAGGGGCATGTCGAAAACTATTAAGCTGCCGCAAGTGTGGAAGCCATCACTTTTTATGTATCTATCTTTGGCTCTCAGTATAAGTACTCATGAAGGGCACTTTTATTGGTATACAGATCCTAAAGCTGGTCCTGCATTCTCACAGGTTCATACTACTTTCTGTGAACTACTCATCTCGAATCCCTAGACATGTCTTGACATTGTACACCAGCTTAATCATAGTTAGCAATTCTAAATCCAAGGTTTTGTTTTTCCTGTCAACAGGAGTTTGTCGGGATAATTTATGCAGTTGGTGCATTGGCTTCTATAGTTGGGGTTCTGATTTATCAGAAGGCTCTGAAGAACTATCCATTTAGAAGCCTACTCCTTTATGCACAAATCCTATATGGCGTGTCCGGAATGCTTGATCTCACCTTCGTCCTTCGATGGAACTTAGCCCTTGGAATTCCTGATTACTTCTTTGTTATCGCGGAAGAATGTGTGACTCGAATCATATCCAGAATCAGGTGGATGCCAATGATCGTTTTAAGCACCCGGCTATGCCCTCTAGGCATCGAAGGGACATTTTTTGCACTATTAATGTGCATTGATAGCCTTGGCTCCCTCTCTTCCAAATGGGGTGGAGGAGTTTTTCTTCATCTATTTCATGTCACGAGGTCTGATTTCACAAACCTGTGGCTGGTCATTCTCATAAGAAATGTTCTGAGGTTTGCAACGCTAGGTTTGATTTTTCTTGTTCCCAGGGGTGATCAAGAAGATAACTTGATCCCGCCGGATATCTTGACAGCAAATTCCGCTGCAAGTCTAGATGATGATGGCTTGGAACTTGTTCCTGTTAAGGAGACAAGTGAAGAAGTTCATTTGCTTATTGACGAAAATCATGTACAGAAATTTTGAATTGAGGGTCTGATATAAGTACTTTGATTCTTTGAAGGACCATTTAAAGCATTAGATTAATTCTAGCATAAAAAATTGTATAAGGGTGTTTTACATGGCTTTTAAATGTTTTTTCAAAGTATTTTGACTGAAAGAAATATTAAATCGATAATTTGTTTTAGTCATTTTAATAATTTTGATATATTGATGTTAAAAATTATTTTAAAGATATTATGTAGATAAGAGATTCAATTTGTTTGCAGATATAAGATTGAAATAGTGAAAAAAATTAGCCAAGTGCGCATGTATATTTCTAATACTACTGTTACTTATTTTTATATTCCATATGCTGGAAATGATATATATCTCTTTTGAACCAAATATAAGAATTTAACTCATGAGTACTGGACGATTGACAAAAATAGAGAGTAATGTTTATTTCAAAACCTTGTTTTTGCTACTTTCTGCTTTTCTTATCCTTCTTTGCTGTCAAAATCATCATGATTCTTAGATTAATTAGGAATCTTCATGATGCTAAAGTCATTCTTTCTTTGTCTAGTATTTAATATTGGATAAATTCCTCAGAATTTGCGTTGATTTTGCTATTATCACAATTTTATTCTAATACCAAAACTCTCTTCCAACTTAAGATTTCGAATCTAACTTGGTTTCGTGTAATATTAGATCATCCCAACTATATTTTGTCATTCATAACATGATCAAGAATGAGCCTGAACTTTTATTAGATCCTAGAGCCCATTGTTCTTATGCCAAATTCTCAATCAGATAGGGATTCTCGACATTATCAGTTTCCGAATTAGATTAGGAGATCTTTTTTGACCAAACAAATTGCGGGCAGATTCTGTTCTTTGAAATTATTTTTCTCGCTTTGGATTCATCATAAATGTTGTATCCCTATACACGTAGATAACTTGGACTTTTGAATCACTTGATTTTGATATCGAAAGCTCAAGATATTTTTGTTTGAATGTCTAGTTCTGCTTGGTTTTTTATCAAGCAGGACGCTGTCAAGTTCCACTCTTCAAAAAAAAAATTTCTTGCTTCAAATCCCTCATGAAAGTTGTGGTACTGTATGCATAGATGACTTTGAATTTTTGAATTGCTTAATTTTGATATCAAAAGCTCAAGGTATTCTCGTTTGAATGTCTAGTGTAAAAGGATAAAATCCTGCAAGAATGTTTCTGACCCGATTTTGCAGGTTTTATTCTAGAGACTCAATTTAATGTTACTAGAATTTATCTAGATATCAAAGATCAATTTTAAATTGGGGAAAGTTGATTAGTCTTGTTGGAAAAAAAAACAGGGGGGAGCTGGTTCAGAAAACATCATAAAAATTTATGTTGCTTGATTGTCGCGCATGATTATATTTTATTTCTTTTCGCAAAACCAGCGACGTTATTTTTTTTACCGTCAGTTTAAGGTTGCATAAATCCCTCATAATTTGCACTAAAAATAATTTTTGTCGGTGCCTCAAATTCGATTCTTCAAAACAGTTTTTGACCACGTAAATCGCGGGAAAGTTATGTTCATCAAAAGAATTTTTCTCCCACTATAGGCCCTACAAGAAAGTTGTAGTACTACACGCATAGATGAATTTGATTTTTTGAATCACCTAATTTGGATATCTGAATATCAAGATATTTCGCTTGAATGTCAAGTGTAAAAGCAGAAAAACCTGCCACCATAGGTATTGTTCATCATCATGTCCAGCCCCCCCTCACTTGCAAATTCTTTTCTTTTTCTCTACAATATTCTGTTGGTTTTCATGATTCTCTCACCTAATTTTTGAGCTGCAAATCATATTTTATTTCTCTCTTAGAATCATTATAATACCAACTGTAATATTTGTTTTATCTAATTACAGAAAAAATATGATTTTGCATCCTAGATTAAATACATTAAATCTTTCCTAAATAGAGTTATATATAGGCTATATATACACACCTCTCGTGTTAACCTAAAGGAAGACAGAAAAGAGAGCAAGAGGTTGAGATCTGCATTAATAGATTTCTATCCTAATTGTCTTTTAATTCACAAGTTGTAAATTTATCAAACATAGATTTCAAAATATTTGCATCGCTTCTCTTTGGCACTATATAGACATATATAAAAGTATGATCTATTTGGCCAAGGGTATTTTCTTTTAGACTTTGAATCTGAGTCTATTAATCATAGCAAACTTATCCTAGAAAAATTGATTAGATAACACCAACACCATATTAATCATAAAGCAAACCAAAACACCAAGCAACTTACCTTAGGTAGGGTATGCTAGTAGTGTTAAAACATTTCTTTTACGCAACCAGTCCCTTGTCTTAAAATATTTAAAAGACCAATTAGATTTCCTAGTAGTTATAATACTAGGTGACACTCTATTTTTTCAAAACAAAAAAAACAACCCCAACACAAATCCCTGCTACTGAGGAAAGTCATCGCAATGCCACACTCGTGGAGGGTGTGACAGGAACTATATAATTTATTAGATTATGGTAAATTTCTTATCATAACAAAAAAAAACTATATACATAAATAGTTTCATTCAAGGACCGACCAAAATAGTAATATGAAAGAAATAATTATCCATGGAAGATACCAAATTGCAAAAACTTTTGTGTTTCAAAATATAACCTTACAATAAACTCACACCTGGTTTCGGGCCAAACTAGAGCACAAACCAAAACATACATGGATTTAAACTCAAAACTTATTTTACTTGATACCTCTATCTTCTAAAAACTTAGGTGTTTTTTGAATGCAATTTTAACTTAACTTCTCACTTTATAAACACCAATAATTTTTTTTTTTATGTGAGATAAAATTCTTTTTGTGAGCCAACAAAGGATTATTTTAAATTAATTTTTCATTCACCTGTAATTTATTTTAATCATTTTAATGTTTCATATCAAAGACCTTATGTTGGAGATTAAAGTCCAACAAAACTTTAAGCTAAAAAGTGAGTGGATTCTACTTTTAATTTGACCTAAAATATGCCTATTATCCATATTATTAAATAATTTTTGCAACATCAAACACCATTTTTCCATTTTTTGCATCATTATGCCATGGATATTTTGAGTTTCTACAAAACTTTACTAGTAAATGTAGAATTTATAGAAAAACTTCACATGGAGATAAATTTTACCTAGTTGAATTTTGACCTGAGTTATACCAACAAATAAGTCTTTCACGGAGCAAGAGAAACGTTGATGTTGAAGTTAGTTTTTGAGTTTAGTTCCTTAAGTGAAAAACAAATAAAAAGATGAAAACAATGTTTTATAGAGAAGAGATCTAAATGTGAAAAAATACGTTTATTCTTTAGTGGAGAGATTACCCTCGGTGTTATTGACATGAACAATCATGTTTCTCTCTTACTAAATTTGAGAATATATAGTGTTTTGAAAAATATATAAGGCAACTCAATATTAAATGTGAAATTTTCCACTATAATAGCTTTAGTTAAAGTTGTAGCCTATACAACTTGACTTAATGATAACTTGAAAAAAAAAAGTGAGGCTCAATATAGTACTATTAATGGACAATACTTAAATATTACTATTCAATAAGGCTAGAATATTACTATTCATGGATAATCCTCACATATGATGAAATGGTATTATTCACGGAAAAGACTATAATAATATTATATATTAAAGCAGTAAAGATAAGGTCTTGATGTAATCCTATCCACGAATGATGCTAAAATAGTATTATTCATGAAAGAGCTTCATGAATGAGTTTGGAATAGTTTATTTATGGAAAATCCTAAAGTAGTACTATTTATAAAAGGGCTTCATGGATGAGCCCAAAATAATACTATTTAGAGATGAGTTTGAAATAATATAATTCATGGATAAACTTGATATGGTACCATTGAGAGACAATCCTAAAATAACACTACTCATGAATAAGACTAAAAAAAATATTATTTGCTAAAATAGTAAATTAATGACCTTAAAAATAGTCATAGGCTATTGTGTATTGACTTAAAATAGCTCGGACTAACAAAGAAGTATAACTTGATAGAATATAAAGGGAGCTTAGTTGGGATATGGGCCATCATAGTTGTATTGCACACATATACATTATCATTTGCCCTGTATACATGTTTAAACAACTTTAAAAATTTTTGAAAGGAAAAAAATACTTACAATATAAAAATTTACCTTTGTCCATACAAAAACCATTTCTTTATTGACTTGCATTTTGATATTTGTCATTTATTAATTTTATACAAGATTTTTATAATTTAGAGATAATTTATTGAGGTTTTTTAGACACATGCGACGATTGAGAATTAAAATTTGAAGACAAATGGAACCTGAAGTCATAATAGAGATTTAATGAAGATTTTAATATGAAATTTCATGAAGCATGATATGAAATTTCATGAAGCATTTCATGCTTAGACAAGATGGTGTTTGAGATTATGATTTCAGTTGTTTTTTAAAGTTTTTTCATTCAGAAATGCATGAAAATAATATTATTTTAGAAATTATTTTTGACATCACCATATGATTTAAAAGCACAAAAAAATATTTAATTAAAAATAAAAAAAAAAACTCAAAATTTTTAACTCAAATAGGTACTTAAATTTGATGGATTAAGAAAAAAAACCCTAAATTAAATAATTAATCATTAAGTTATTCGGTATTGTGATAGTTTTTGCTGGTTGTAGTTTGAAAATAATAGATTTAAAAAAAAAAAATAGTTTTTCTTATCTAAAATTTATTAATATGTTTTAATAAGATCTATGCAAACTATATTTTATCTAAATACTTTAAATATACGATTAAAGTAAAGAAAAAGAAAAAAACGGAGCCTTAGCGCAGAAGGTAACAAGAAGTGACGTGGCAATTTTATAGAGACTCTTTGATAATAGAGGACCCTCATGCTTTGTTTAATTCAATTTATGCCAACGGAAAAGCCATAAACCCTTGACGCAATTCAATTCCTTCTCTCTTCTTACAAAGAATCCACTGCGTTCCCTTGGAATTCAAGCTATGGTACCCAATTCTTTTCTCTATTTCTCATTTGATCTTTCAATTCCGAGTTCTTTTTTGTTTCGAATGATCAAGTTTTTCACAAAAATATCGTTTTCTTATTCTAAATTAGGGTTTTGTGATTAATGGAAATTTGAGTTTTTGTTTAGTTGGATAGTAAATAATCGAACTTTTTCGTGATATATGAAATGAGTTTTTCTTTTCTGATGAAGTTTCATGCGCTGTAGTTTTTTTCTTAGTGTTTTGGACTGGTTTTGTTTTTGATGTGCAGGCAAATAGACACACTATAGTCTTGATGCAGAACTCGCAAAATAGATCTACCAGAACTTTCATGGATTATGACTCAATAAGTCAAGCTATGGATGGTATGTTCACTATGTTTTTTTTTCTTTTCTGATGAAGTTGACTGGTTTTGTTCTCATCATGTGTCATCTTGTTGAGATTTGGTAGTCCAGCTTTTCACCCTACCCAAAAACCTCCCGTGTGTGCTTGTACAATGACTGAAGTAACTCTTATGAATTAGGCGGTCGAATAATGATGGTGGTCACATGAAATGCATGGAAGTAGTTTTTTTCCCTTGTTATTAGCCGAACATAAGCTCTCCAATCACTTGCTTAGCACTTAGATTTACTTCTTGACCATTCTCTAACTTTTAAAGTTTCCCTACTCATTGAGTTTGTTCATGGTGAGCATTTGCAGGTATTTGCACACTGTACGAAAAGAAACTCAAGGACCTAAATCCAGCCAACAGAAACATCACTTATGATGTCGCAGATCTCTACAATTTCATTGATGGCCTTTCAGACATGAGCGCATTAGTGTATTTCCCTCCCCCTCCCTCCTTACAAACACATATGCACTTCCAAGCACTGTGAAACTGGCAATCGAACACCTTTAGAGATCTGTGTCAATTATCATTTTTGGGCGCTAAGCTCGTTTGCATTTTGCCTTCTTACATGTTTTTTTCTAGAAGGGAAATAATTAATGTTATTTACATATCTATGGATTTGGTCGGTGAAAAAATATGAATTCCCACCGATCATGTCAAATATTAACCACAATTACTGTTGTTTATAGGAAAGTTCTTCCAAATAGTTTTGATGATTGCCAGGAGAAATTTTTACAGTTAAATACTGTAACAGAATGGTCCACAAGAATTAAATTTATTCTTATTTGAGAATGAGAGTTTTCTTTTGATAGACTAAGGTACTCACTGTTTGGGCCTTGTTTGAATGCTGAAGAAGCAATTATTACTATGCTACGACTATGCTATCAATATCCAGGGGGGAGACCGGGAATTCTTTTGATTTTTTGAATGAGAAATAGCTTTGTGTGAATGGCAGAAAGACTTGCATGAGTTTTGGACTGTTGCTTTGGCAGGATAACAGATATCCTCTGTATTTATTTCTGTCTTGCAGTTATGATCACTCAATTCAGGCATATCTTCCAAATGACAGACGATGGATCAAACAGCGGCTACTTCAACATCTTAAGAAATTGGCACGCTAAATGAATGATATACAGATCAATATTTATCTACTACCAAAGTTTTTTCAACTACTAAAGTTTTCTTTGAATCCAATAAGAATGCAATATGTATGGAAGTGCTGATTCAGCGTGGTGTCTTGTGAAGGCTGTGTGTTCTAAATCTCAAGCTGTTTGATATGAAAATTATACTGCTTCGCATTTTATCTCACTATCATTTGTATAATTTTAACAATTGAAGTTCTGCTCAAGCTATTGATGAAGAGCCACTTTTGTTGTTTGACCACCGAATTTTTATGGCAAGTGCTGGTGTTCATGAAATTAGACTTTGTGATCTAAGAATGTATTGCTTTGCTTGGTTCCTTGCTATTGAGGTTATGAAGGACTGCTGTCTGCCAGATTTTAATGATCAACAATTTTCATTCAATTTGTACGATGATGATCACGTAGCATTGCTTGACATATAACAGATCGCTTGCATTTGGAACTTTTGCTGACAATGGATTTGTACAGGCTGTTTGAGGGTTTTTTTTTTTCCATGTTAATATCTGAAATGATTTTTTTAACGTATTTCCAAGCAAAAAAACACTTCGATATTATACTCTTAAGCGCTCAAATTGATTTAATTCAAATTTAATTTAACTCGAATCATTTACTTCAAATGAATTTTTTCGGTGATGTGTGTACAATTTTGATTTCTGAAAACCGAAATCAACTGTTTTTTTTTTTAATTAACAGAAATCATCTATGAATGTTATTCTTTTCAAAAAGATAATTATTGAAATTTGGGGGTTTTCATATGAACCCCAAGCCCAACTTAATTTTAAATTAAAATGAATAAAATCCATTCTGTTCATATCAAAATATTAGTTCAAATTAACTTTTAATACAATAAATATCTAAAAATCCATATAATAATTTTTGGATATTTCGTGATAAATAATAACTTTACTCATTTTTCGGAGTTCTCATTTGATGGGCTAAAGCTTGGGCCAATGAACCATTTCCGTACGTTAAAATAGCCCATACAATTCATCCACTCTCTGTTTCGAGACAATTGTTTTACTTGACTCAATCAGCTCCAACATCAACAAGAAGAGCCGAAAACTTCCCTGACAAGCCCCATAACACCCTCCACAAAAACCATAATTCTTTTGCTGACTCAACTCGCTCGGTTCAGCTCAGCTTTACTCGGTTGGTTCTTTCTCTACCAATTTCCCTCTTTCGATTTCTTCATGATATCGTTTTTAATGTTTTTTTCTTTGTTATTGGAGCAATAAAGTTAGAACCTTGATGCTAATGTTCTGCTTCAAGAGCTTGAAAGAAACCCTAATCCGAATTAATTGATTAATTAGGTTCAGTCTAATAAGAAGTTTGAGGGTTTTAGATTTATTTGTTGAATGGTTAGGTTTTTAGGTTGATTGATATGCGAATTTGGTGGTTTATGGAATGCAATATAGGGTTTTATTGTTTTTTTAGTTGCTTTAGAAATTTAATGTATGCTGACGTAATTTTTCTTATCGATTTATTAATCACCTGATTTAAGTTTGAACAAGTTTTATTTTCGTGGGTTTTGACTGAAGTTTGGAATTTGACATGGTAATGTTAGAATTTAATGCAAAGATGAGTTCTTTCTCCATTTCGAGAAAAAAGACGCCGTTCCAGAAGCATAGAGAGGAAGAAGAGGCGAAGAAAAAGGTGTGTAGTGTGTTTGTGTATTATCATTGCTGAGTTTTAAGCACACGTGGCTTTGTTGGGGAAGAGATTTGCTAGTCTTTTGTATGGGCTGATTTTCTGGTTTTTGTTGAAGAGAGCGGAGGATGAAACAGCTCGATTGTATGCTGAGTTTGTGGAGTCATTTCAAGGGGATCATGCACCTGGATCAAAGACTTTTGTTAGAGGTGGAACCATCAATCCCAATGAGAAATTGAAGAGTGATGCTGAAGGTCAGTCAAATTTTATCTTATTAATATTTACATGTTTAATCTCTTTCTCCTGTTGTTTTGCTTTATTCTGAATTGTTTCACACTATGGATAAATAGATAGTTTTATATTATTACCGAACACATTAATAAAAATATGGGCTTTTTTATCATTCACGGATGGCAGGTGAAAAGTCCAAAGATGGGGTATCTGTTCCAAAGAAGGGAAGTAGGTAAATTAATGCTTTTGATTGATAACCATGTTCCCATACTCTTATGGTAAGGCATCATAGAATTGAGAGAATTGTATAGAGATGATATCCTCTAGTGTAATTTTGACTTTTGTAAATCCAAGAAAATAAGAAGTGAGGTTTTGTTGTGTGCCTCTTGAACTTGACGGCTCAAAAAAACTAAATTGATAATCAGATGTATCAATTACAAGAGCATTGATTTTGTGGTGAGCCCTAATATGCTTTATCCACAACCACTTTTCAGTCTTCATAGAAAGTAACTTTATATTGAAGTTTTTTTTGCAATTTTATATTTCTAAGATGATTCTTAAGCAGAAATAATACTGACCGATAAACGACCTCACTTTTATTTGTTGACTATCAAATTTCTGGAGTCAAGGGACTAAAACGAGACTGAAAAGTCAAGCAACTAAAGCATTCTAATAGTGCTCTGAGGTGCATTTAAAATTTGAAAATAGAGAATATGAGAAAGTATGAGATTTATCCTGGAAAGGGATGTGGATAACACTTGATTGATTGTGGTCACAACAACAAAGTAAACAGTTGTCTTTGAGACATGGAAGTTAATATTACTCCTGCAGGTATGTCCCATCTTTCATACCACCTCCTATGGCATTCAAGGGAAAAGAACCTGAGAGGAAGGTTAGCATTTTGATTGTAAGGCATCTAGTTATGTTGGTTCTTAAGGAAACTTGTTTTTGTAATTCACAATCACTTCCATTGTTCCATATTTTTTTAGAGGGAGGAAGAAAGACCAAAGGAGAAGGAAAAGGGAAAGACTCGAAACATAGATCATTTTATGGAGGAGTTGAAGCACGAGCATGAGATGAGGGAGAGGCGAAATCAAGATCGGGAATATTGGCGTGAAGGACGTCAGACTGAAAGCTCTGCTGTAAGTCCCAAATTCGAATATGTACACACTATATCCTTGTTGCATCTCTCATCACTCCTGAACATGTACAAATCTTTTAGTGTGGTTATTTTTTCCCCTCCAGCCATCTAGTCGATTTGATGAACTACCTGATGACTTTGATCCAAGTGGAAAGCTGCCTGGATCATTTGATGATGGTGATCCACAGACTACAAATCTTTATGTTGGGAATCTCTCACCACAGGTCAGATTGTTGCTTTGAGCTTTTTTCACCTCTACCTTGTTAATGCTCTACTATTTATGTGGCCAAGGACAAATTAATTCCTTTTGCTCTTACTATAGGTGGATGAGAATTTTCTTCTGCGTACTTTTGGAAGATTTGGGCCTATTGCCAGTGTGAAGATAATGTGGCCTAGGACAGAGGAGGAGCGGAGGCGGCAAAGAAACTGTGGATTCGTAGCATTCATGAATAGAGCTGATGGGCAGGCTGCAAAGGATGAAATGCAAGGTTTAGCTATTTACTCTGTTTATCCATGATTTTTGGGATCATATTGCATTTTTTTTTAACTTTTCCCCCAGGGAATCTCTTGATATGACATGATCAAATGCTTCTTTATTGATCAGTGTAACAATATCACTAATTTGTGGTTGATATTAGCTGGATGCCATTATATTTGTGCTACTATTCAAATATTCATTATATGTTGTGGGCAATAAAGTGATTGAAGAGATGTTTTTTTATGTCACAGGAGTTATTGTGTATGAATATGAGTTGAAAATTGGGTGGGGTAAATCTGTGGCTCTTCCATCGCAGGCATTACCTGCTCCACCACCTGGACAAATGGCTATCAGAAGTAAAGAGGTATACTATGGTTTCCTGCCTAAACCAATTGTTCAGATCTGGTTGATCTATGTGCATGCAGTTTTTGCCTCTCGTGAATTAGTAATTTATATATGGTACAAGGGTATGCACACTAATGTGATGTTGCAGAACTGATTTTCCTCTGCACAGAAGAACTTAGCTAATGTGTTTTCATTTAACATTCTCTAAATGGGCAGTTCAAGGCAGGTTGCTTACTGTCTTCATATGCCATGACTCTAAATGTTATTTGTTTTCGATAGGGTGCTACTGTGATTCTCTCTGGTCCATCAGGCCCGCCAGTCACCTCTGTCCCAAATCAAAACTCTGAACTGGTAGGTTCACTAACTTCATGCTGGCTTTATTCTGAAGCAGAGCAATAATATGAAAATGAGTCATCATGTGGTATCAAATCATGTTTTGTTTTATCACAAATGAATTCCTTTTAGAGTGATAAACTCTTTTCTTCCCGGTTATGGCCATCTGATTGTAGTATAAAGACTTTTCTGTCTTGAGATTTTGTTTGTCTAGTATTAAGATAGCTACTCTCTTTGGCCCTTTGAAATATGGTTTTATTGTCTTTTTAAATGAAATGATTTTTAGTTGATAGCTAGCTTAACTGATTCCATTACAACTAAATTGTAAAATATAGTTATGATGGTCCATTCATGAATTGAAGTGTTGGATTCGTTGTCTGAGATAATAAAATAATTTTCACTCGTAAAGGTTTTGTCTGCTATTCTAAGCACATGTTAGTTACTCTGTGTCTAGGTTCTTACTCCAAATGTTCCTGATATAATGGTCATTCCACCCAAGGATGATCATCTCCGCCATGTGATTGATACAATGGCTCTATATGTTCTGGATGGAGGATGTGCTTTTGAACAAGCTATCATGCAGAGGGGTCGAGGGAATCCTCTTTTCAACTTCTTGTTTGAGCTTGGCTCAAAGGAACATAGTTATTATGTTTGGAGGCTCTATTCTTTTGCTCAGGTATCTCTTCTTGTATGCATCGATCTCATGAATCACATGCATTTGGGACTTTCCTTGGTAGAAACTTTAGACATTCTTGGAAAAATGACATTATTTTCCTGTATGAGGGTGTTGGATGTTATGGCATCTGCTGTTTTCTTTGGTGTACTGTGACATACATTAGAACTTGGATCCATAACTAGAGATAGGTCTTCTGATCCCGGAAACATGCCCTCCAATAGGATTTGATCCAAGGTCTTGTATTTGGAATCCCCTGCTCAAACTATTGAGGTTCTTCTTCTTAGGGGCAACAATCATCCTTGTTGATCTCTTGTATTCTTTGCAACTTTCAATGTAGTGATCTCTCATGCTAAGAAAAACTATCATTTCATTTGCTCACCTCTTTGGGAATTTGAGAATGTTCAATTATGTTTGAAATGCAGGGTGATACTCTTCAAAGGTGGCGAACCGAACCTTTTATCATGATAACTGGTAGTGGAAGGTATTACTATTCCAATGGCTCTAGCCTGTTTGGAAAGACCCACACAAGTTTTTTACTATCTTGATATGCTGTATTGGAGAATAACATAGCATTATCCTCTTCTTTTAGATGGGTACCACCATCTCTGCCCACAGCAAAGAGTCCAGAGCATGAGAAGGAGTCTGGTAGCACATATGCTGCTGGAAGAAGCAGGGTACATTTCCTTTTTTCTGGCAGGAATAACTTTTCTATGTTGTATAATTGCAGAGCTAATTTGACAGATTGAGTTTTACAGCGTGTTGACCCTGAAAGAACACTGACTGATCCTCAAAGGGACGAGTTTGAGGATATGTTGCGTGCTTTAACATTGGAAAGAAGTCAAATAAAGGATGCTATGGGTTTTGCCCTGGATAATGCTGATGCTGCAGGGGAGGTACTGCCTGATATCAGTGCCTTTTGTTTTCATTTTCTTTTTCATACATTGTTTGATAAGTTGAGTGCACTAGCTTAATTTCTTTGTTTTTTTCTCTGCAGGTAGTTGAGGTTTTGACAGAATCTTTGACACTTAAAGAAACTCCTATTCCAACGAAAGTTGCAAGACTCATGCTTGTCTCTGATATCCTTCATAATAGTAGTGCTCCTGTAAAAAATGCATCTGCTTATCGCACTAAATTTGAAGCTGCTCTGCCTGATATAATGGAGAGCTTTAATGACTTGTATCGTAGTATAACTGGAAGGATCACTGCTGAGGCCCTTAAGGTGAGCTGTAATGCTGGTTTCTATTCAGAGTTCAAGTTTCTGTTATCTGTTATGTGCTTCAAGTATGAGCTTGTGTGGTTTTCAACAGGAACGAGTTCTGAAAGTGTTGCAAGTATGGTCAGATTGGTTTCTGTTTTCAGATGCTTATGTGAATGGACTACGTGCTACTTTTCTTCGTTCTAGTAACTCTGGTGTGATTCCATTTCATTCTATATGCGGTGATGCACCTGAAATTGACAAAAAGAATAGCACAGAAGACACAGTTGATGGGGGAAAGACCAATCAAGATGCTGCATTGGCAATGGGAAAGGGAGCTGCAACGAAGGAGCTAATGGATCTTCCCCTTGCTGAGTTGGAAAGACGTTGCAGACATAACGGATTGTCGCTTGTTGGTGGTAGAGAAACAATGGTGGCACGATTGCTGAACCTGGAAGAGGCAGAAAAACAAAGGGGATATGAATTAGATGATGACTTGAAAATTGTTCAGAGCAATTCAAGCTCCAGTAGATATTCAAGTGTTCGCAGAGAAGTTAATGTTGATCCAGGGCCAATGGGCTCAACAGGGTGGAACATTCACGGGGTGGATGATACACCATCCCAGAATAAAAGGTCTGTGTCTTTGGTTTCAACTCTCTTAATTCCACAACCTGAACTAAAGGCCTTCACAAAAAAGGAGAAGAACAATCCCGTTCTGCCAGCATCAAAATGGGCTAGAGATGATGATGGGAGTGATGATGAACAAAAGAGAAGTGTTAGGGACCTTGGGTTAAGCTACTCATCTTCTGGAAGTGAAAATGCTGGTGATGGTCAAGGTAAGAAAGATGAAATGGAATTTGCTACTGATGCAAGCTTTCCAACACAACCTGAGAGTGGAATGAATGAAGAGCAGAGGTATGTAACTGCTTTTTCTGTGATCATATATCTCTTTGCTTTTCAGATGAGTTGGTTTTGGAAAGATCATCCTTTCACATTGAGTTTCTACCCCCTTTCACACTCATTTTTCCTGTTTTGAGAAGCCATGCATAACTTTCCTTGGCATAACAAGCTTTGTGTTATTGTGCTGACCATGTTTGTGCTTTTGCATGATTTGGCTATGATATTGCAGACAGAAGTTGAGACGTTTGGAAGTTGCTTTAATAGAGTATCGAGAATCCCTCGAGGAGCAAGGAATTAAAATTTTAGAGGAAATTGAGAGTAAAGTTGCAATACATCGGAAATGGCTAGAGTCTGAATATGGCTTATCAAGTTCAAATGAAGATGCCACTGGCAACAGTAAGTGGTCATTTTGCAAGACTGAATCTTTTAAATAGGCATTCTGCCTGTTATGATATTTGTTTCCATGTGCTCTGCAAGTCTTACAAACTCTTTACCTTCTCTGAAGATTTGGTCGTTAGTCACAAATTCTTTGCTCTGCCTAGAGGCTAGAAATAATTCCAATTCTATAATTGGAAAACATAACTTTTTGTCTTTGCTTTAAAACTCCAGAGAGAATATCTTCTGAAAGGAGGGATAGACATGATGATAATCATGAATCCTCAAGAAAGCGACACCGCAGTGAAAGCAGAAGTGAAAGCCCACAAAGAAAACTACCACTTAGGGACATGGCGAGGGGACATGACTCAGACAAGGACCGAGAAAGGCATAGGGAAAGAGATCGGGGTCATAATCTGGAAAGTGAAAGAAGGGACTGGGATCGCCGGGAAAAGAGTGGAAGCAAAGAGAGGGATGATCATGACAGAGGCAGAGACAGGGATAGGAGGAGACGTGTAAAATGAGCCCAGTGGTGTGTGCACACCGATTTTATACCCCCCCTGCAAAATTCAACTGATGAGTTAATTTTTCAGGGGATCAGACTGAACATTTTGGTGGGGTATAGGAGGAGATGGAGTCATGGCTTGCTAAAGAATGCCTGCCATGCTAATCTTTTGTACCAGTAGTCATGTATTTCGGTTTCACAATTAAAATTATCTTGGTTGTGTTACAGATAAGTTTAGAGCATTGCTGCATCAAGTCACATGTTTCTGAATTTGTTGTCAGATTCATATTCTTTTTTTCCAGATCTGCAAAGTGGCTTACAGATCAATAGCAAGATTCCATTCAAGGCAAACATAAGTTGACCATAAATTTGTCAATCTATTCATCAGGGATTTGAATCAAAGTGCTACAAAATTTAAAAAGCAGGATCCTGCTTGGTCAAACATCCTAGAATAACAATGCAACAATTACTGAATATCGGGAGGAATTTGCACCGTTGTTCTCGTGAACAGCCAGGGTCTGTTTTTTTCTTTTTTCCTTATCACACACCGTTGATACCTGGGATTTAGGAAACCTGTTTTACTTCGCTTAAAATTACGGCTTTTTACAGGCCTAGATAGGAGGCTTAATTTCCTCCCAGCTCCTAGCTTTACCAATATCTCTTAAAATTAGGTTGCATGTCTTGTCGAGAGGGGGGGGGGGGTCCATGCAAAAGTTATTGGTATAATTATTCTTAAAGTGTATTTTATTTGAAAATATTTTAATTTTAATTTTTTAAATTTATTCTTAGTATTAAGTATTAACAATATTTTTTATTTGAAAATATTAATTTTTTAAAAAAGAAATAGCAAGAAATATTTTGGCCGCATTAACAAACAGTGCAGTGAAATTTACGTCAGCAATAAAAATATTAAAATAATACACAAAAATATATATATATATATATAAAAATATGTTTTCATAGCCGTTCTTAATAGGGAGGAGGTAAGGATAGTTCTGTCCTCGCACGGAGGCACCTGGCCAAGTTAATACCTACTGGCCAGCGTTCGTAGCCCCGCCATATGGTCCCTGAAACTACTCGCCGCCAACAGTTTTCCAAAGCAAATTCTAAACTCTAAAAAAATCTGGGAGAGGTGCTAATCAGGCTCAGAGACTCTCATCAAGTTACTCCAATTCCCAGGGGATTAAGAATTTATCTTGAGATACGTAGTCATGTCGGGGTAATTATCATGTACTTTAAAAAACGTATTTTACATCTAAAATAAACCAAGACTGGATTCCGGATCATCCTGTGAAGCCGAGTCGAGATTATGAAGCGTGCTCGGAGAAGAAATATCAAAGCACACATCGTATAGGTAGGGTAGCTGTATACGATACAGCAAAGGGGTGTGCTGAGGAAGTAGACCCCCCAAACGTTAATTATTATTAGATGGATTGGAACGGCCAGCATTATCTCTTGATCAAGTATCTGTCTGGACAGGAATCCGGTCAGAACCCATAGGAGAAAAATGTGTTGAGAAAATGACAAGAAAATAATTTCCCACTCTTGTTACAATTAAGCTATCGAATGGTTTCTTGCCCCTTCGAGGTATTGTTATAACGTCACCACCCTCTTTATATAATTATTCGCAGTTATAAAAGTCGAAATATGCTTTTCAAATTATTAGATTCTATGGCAATGCCATGCGCAAAACCCCACTCGTGATTTGTTTTTTAGGAGTCGCCGCTTATCCATGATTTATTTGTGTTCAAGAGTGTGTATAATAAAAACTAATGACACAGAAATATAGCTTTCGCAGAATTTGGAAACTGCAAGTAACGTTATATATAAATGACTTATCAACCACATCAATTAAAATGGAAATTAAATGCATGATTCAAGAACGCAATCCCTTCAGTTATCAGTTACTCAATTCAAGTCTTTTTTTATACCATCGCCAAATCTGTGCTTTGATTTCTCATAAAGTAGAGATAACTAAACAATTATCCAAGGAAAGGAGAGGGTAGCATACGGAATGTTGGATCATGATTGGTTTTCCCAGCTAAGTATGTGTGTGTGTGTGTGTAGTACACGGTATGAAATGACCCAGAATTTATTTTCATGGCAGAAAATTGCAGAAGGAAAACTCAAACGAAAAGAGGACCTGCTTCTATTCTGGCATGTCTATGAATGGAAAGGAAGCACAGCGTCAGTGACATGGTCATGCGCATGACAGCAGAGGTTACAGCATCGAGGGTGTCCAGGAACCGCTGCTCTTGGAGGAGGCCCAGGACTGTGCTAACAAGCAAATCCAAGCCATTCACAACCCTAGCCAGCGCCAGCGCCATCTTTTTCTTCAAGCAACAACAAAGCATAAAGAGACCACCACACAGAGAAAGAGTTGCAGACCAAGCCTTAATCTCTAAGAATGTCTTTACCGTCTTTTAAAAATTTGGCAAAAAGCAAATGATTTGGACTCTTGTTTTTCCTGTTCCCTTGTCTTTCAGCATAGCATGAGCCACTTGAATATCCGTGCAAGGACAAGTATCCGTTATTTCCCCGTTGCTTCCCCTTTTATCCTACTACTACTACTACTACTATTTATTATATTTAAAAAAAATTAATTCTGGTTCTCAAAAAAATTTTTCCACTCAAATTCATCTTTTTATGGTTAATTTATCCTAAATGTTTTTTAATTTATTAAGAAATGATGATATTAAAAAATACAAAATGAAAAATAATAAAGTTAAAGCTTTTACATGTTATAAATATAATATTGATTTCAAACTTTAATTATTTTTTTTTGTAAGAATATAGAAAATCACTATATTTCACCATGGATAAAAAAAAGTCATCAAAGAAAAGAAAATTTGAAATATTGCATGCTTGTCATCCTAAGAAAGTATTCCACATTAAATTTTAAAAATATATTTATTTTTATTTTAAATTATTTTTTTAAAATTTTATATTATTTTAATATACTAATATCGAAAATAATTTTTAAAAAATAAAAAAAAATCATCCTTAATCCCATCAATTAATTCTTGAAGTGCTGTCATGAATTAAATACTTATATTTGTACACAAAACGATCATCCATTCACATCACTGCTACACTCATCTCGACTCAACACCAAACCCGAAATCCTATTTTTTGCTTCATCGTTTAGCCCTTTTATTTCTTTCTTTATTTCTTCGAAAATGTTCTTCCTTGTAAATATCTCTTTATTAAATAAAAAATGGATGCCAAAAAATTTCTAGCGAGCAAGGAATACATTACTCACCTTTCCCAATCATGCACCAAGACTTGCCAATCGCATGCAAAATATTTCATTTGTACCTCTACATTTTCAAACTAAACGTTCGAGCTGCTACAAATATCAACATTTCACTATTGAGACTCCTTCGGACGAAGTTTTCTTAATAACCATTTCTTTCGCAGTGTTGAATCCAATGCCAAAAATGTCTTTGCCTTCCTCTCATCTTCCAGAAGATCACAAGCATCCAGCAAAAGCTCATCACCTATGTCAGGAATTGTTTGAAGGGTCTCAATTGCACTTTCTATTGACATATGGTTCTTGCTCTCTTTCTTGTTTGCAAATGCTGAAACTACACGTTGCATCTCCTTGCCAATTTTTTGTGCCTTGTAAGAAAGTTCAACAACTGTAGCAGGCCGCTTTTTCTGTGCATCAGATTTTTCAATTTCCACAGCTGGAAATTGCACACTCCCCTGCAGTCCATCCATCACTATTTCTACTTTCATGGCAGTATCTTCAATTTGTATTGGTGGACCTGGATCGCCAAGCCTTGTATCCGACACTTCATTTCTTTGAATGAAGCACAAATCGAGATAAATGTCTAGTACTTTGTTTTTGTATGCAATGGCTTTTGGATGTCCCTGCAAAATTTCATGCTACCAATATCATTATGAAGGCAAGCTAAATTTCTACGATTAGGCCTGATGAACAAGTCGTATTTAAAAGTAGAAAGCACTCGTACAGGCAACAAGGGCCCATTGCACTATAACAGGGGATCTCTCTCTCTCATTATGAGGGTATAGGACGATGCTAATGCAACTGTCTCACACTGTGGTTACAAACTGGAGCGAAGTTTAGCAATTTTGGATAAAATTGAGAAATGACATTGATTGAATGGAGAATGCACCTTAATATGTTCTTCCCAAGTAGTGTCATCAGCAGTTACCATTTGCTGAGTTCCATCCCATGCAAACCCCCTAAGACTGAGAAGACTGCTAATCTCATCACAATCTTTCATCAAACTGACATACTGCTGCTCTAAACTGTCTTTATCACATGTAAGTCCAAATTTGTCGTTAAATAATTTAACCATGTTAGCCCATGCTTGTTCATTGAATGTATGATCGCTCATATTCCCTCCATGCACTTGCTCTAACATAAGGTCAACAAAATAGCGGTTCATCTCTGGCTGCCAATCTACTGTCAGAGGGTCAACTGCAGATCAAACAAGCATCATTATACAAAAAGTCCAACGAATTGCAACAGTACAGGAAGAAAACAAAATGAAAAGAAGTAATTTCATCTTCCTTTTTTCGGTTAGAAAGAAGTTCAGTCTCCCTACAAATAGCATATAGTCGAATCTTCTGTATATTATATTGAGGCGTTTCAGGGAAATTAGTTGCATTTATTAATTGTTTCCTTTACAAGGAAAGCAAGAACTCATATTTAATATACCTAAATTATATCTTGATGTATAGTTATGCCATCGTATTATGGACTATTCATTTATTGCAAGTCTCAGCGGTTATTTACCAGTCATCAAAACCGGCATTTCCTCGTTAGCATCTATGCATTGAGCCAAACGGCTGTATCTTCCACCAGAATTTTCTTGTCCAATTATAACACACAATTTCTGATAACCCGGCATAGTTTTAACTCTGTATGATCGAGCATCAGGGTGTGCCTGCATGCATTACAGGTAAGCAACATAATGCAAAAATGATCAATCATATAAGAGGGAAAACAGTTTACCTTGATATAAGCATCCCAAATATGATCTTTAGCTGTTATCATTTCTCGTGTTTCATCCCATGAAAACCCACTGTTATCAAGAAGATTTTTTATCTCATTGTACAGACGCCGTAGATGCTTGTACCGGTTTTTTAACACATCTTTGTCATGGCGCGACTGAAATTTGACATTGAATGATGCAGTCATGTCAATCCAAGCCTGGCTTATAAATGTCTGTCCAAATTTATTTCCTCTATGCACTTGGTCCAGTAATAAATCAATAAGATAGTGATCCATCGGTGGTGTCCAATATGTTCTTGTACGATCACTACTGCCAAGGGAATGGCTCCCCTTTCCTGCTTCTACAGGCAGAAAAATATGTTTGTAAGGGTAAATTCAACCATCAAAATATATGTGAAGTCTAAGTTATAAGTCTGAATACCAAGTGCAAGGTGCAATCTCAAATCAAGCAACACAAGTGTTTTTCATATGCACAAATACAATTCAGAAAGAAGTGGAGGAAAAAAAAAATACATCCACGATGACTCAAGAACTTCTCAGACAATTAAGCGTACTTCAACATGTAAACTGAAAAGTTACCATTTTTCATTCAATAGAAAAACCAAACACAGGGGTAAAGAGAATGTTGAGTTTTATATTTCTATGGGCTTCCACTGTTCACTTGATCACTCTCACAGAAAACTTTCCATGAGATTGAAGTAAATTAACCAAGGACCAAATTACAGATCTCCTAGCTGAACAATATAATAAAAGATAGTAATAACTCACCAGCCTTCTTTTGGGAAATCTCAGCTTCGTGGTCTTTGTCCTGAAGGAAGTTACTTTGAATATCATTATCACCTCCATTCCCATAAATAAGGACCAAATCATTGTAAGTTGGCAACTTCTTCATTCTATATGTCCGTGCATGTGGATGTGCCTACACTCAGATTAAGTAGTATCATTGGAAAGTAAAAAAGGGAAGGAGAGGAAAGGAATAAAAGAAATCAAATTCAAATGATGGGCCCATGTACCTTGATATAAGCATCCCAAACTTTATCATCATCAGCAACAATCATCTGTTGTGTTTCATCCCAAGAAAAGCCATTTTGTTGCAGAATTACTTTCAGATCACTAAAGTACTTAGCTAACTTCTTGTATCGATGTCTTAAAATCCTTTTGTCATGGCGAGGTCCGAACTTCGCATTGAATGAGGAAAGCATATCTGTCCATGCTTGTTTGACGAATGTATTATCAGTCTTATTGCCTCTTCCTATTTGGTCCAGCATAAGCTCAACAAAATATTGGTCCATAGCTGCTGTCCACTCTGTCCTTGGACGCTCATTATTTGATGACAGGCTACCTGCTGGATCACCTGCACATTAACGAACATGTAATCAAATTTCCATACCTCTACTTATTGGTTAAAGTCCTCTTTATTGAGAATCCAAGTTACTATCAAGATAATGAAGGGGCAATGGAATAGAAATCTAAATCAAGGTTCATGCAAAAAGAAAACAAAGATGCATACCCATGATTACCCCCTGGACTTCATCATCAAAATCAAAATCATGACTCGATCGACTGTATCTTCCATCTGCACTGGTATATCCATATATGACACACAAATCATTAAAATTCAACACTGCTTTAGTCTTGTAGGATCGAGCATCTGGATGAACCTGTATAAATCCTATGTTATTGACAAAATATTTTACAGAGACTTCTTTTATACAATTTGAACAAAAAAATAACGCACCTTTATGTAATCATGCCAGAGACCATCATCAGCCACTACCATTTGTCGATTTTCATCCCAAGCAAACCCAGTCTGGCCAAGAAGCTCCTTTACATCATTGAACTGCTTCCATAAATTCGTATAACGACTTTTCAACACATCTTTGTCATACTGAGACTCGAATTTTGCATTGAAAACAGCCAGCATGTCTGTCCATGCCTGCTTGTTGAATGTATGGCCTATCCTATTCCCTCTATGCAACTGTTCTAACATAAGATCAATAAAATACCGTTCCATTGTTGGTGTCCAATATGTTCTCGAACGATCATTACTTGATGGTATTTGAGTGCCCATCACTCCCCTACTACTATATCCAAACCAAAAGGGCACATTACAACTCCATAAGATTTTGTTCACATCATCATCCAACAAATTCACACATCTTTGTATAATCTAAAATCACCTTACAAACCAATATAAACAAGCACAGAGCAAAAAAGCAACACCCCCTTATCAATGAAATTGCATACTTTTGTAGCTAAATTTCAATAATCAAATGGACCCTTTTTTTTATTTACACCGATACCATCATAACAGCAAATTACACAACATTACACACAGAAAGGCTCAGTCTTTCTCTGTGCCAAAGAAGAAAGGTACAAACTTTCTATGAAAATACCGTAAATCAATACGAGTTCAAGCCCAGGATTAATTAAAATGAATCAGGGTAGCATAATTGCTGTATTAAACCAGACAAAGTTAACAAAATTCAAGTTTTTCTTTGATTATGTGATAATTAATTACAAAACAACATTAATGTAAGGATTAAGGAAAAGGGTTTTCGTTACCTGTTAATACAATGGTGGGTTTTGAGTTTGGCTCCTGGTAAAGAGATGGCCTTGCGGTGGTGAAAGAGTTTAGCCCTAATCCGGAATAAGGGGCCTCCCACCCTTCCTGTTTGGTTACAAAGGCAACCTCTGTGGGTGTGTACAGTTTGGAGTAACGAGTAAAGACAGTATAAAAATCCCCTTTAAGTTTATTTATTAACACCCATCCCCTTGTACATGTTCAAGGTGTTTTCGTGTCTTGCAACGATTGCTTTTGTTTTTTATTTTTTAGTTTCTGTCCTTCTAGGGCTCATAATTTTCATTACTTCTAGGCTTTATGCAAGATAGCTATAAGACCCAGCCTAAAAAACATAAAGGGGGGGCGACCAAGACATGCATGGGTATAGAAGATTATTTATTTAAAAAAGTTAAATTAGTAATATGCTTTGTAAATGATATAAATATATTTGTTTTTATGTATGTACTCCTAATAAAAAAAACTATGTAGAAAAGTTAATATTATTTTAATATATATAATATTTATATAACTATTTATTATTAATAATAACTAACTAATACAAATACAATTAAAATCATTTTTTTTCATAGAAATATATTAAATAAATTTATAGCTCTTTTACTCAAAAATAAAAAATAGCTCTTCAATTTAAAAATACTATTTTAGCTATCCAATATAACTTTCTTCTTGCAACTATAAAAACTATTTGTTTTTTCTTTTCCTTTAGATCTTTAAGTTGCTCTAAAAGCATCTTCAATTTGAAGCGCTTTAATATAAATAAATAGTATAAATATAATTTGTTCTGTCTGGCTTTGCTAACTGCTTGTCTGGCTGCCCACTCCTTACACAAAACTGGTGGAAAATGATGGCTACCTGGCCAACTGGCTTGATGCAAGGGTTGGCATTCATACAGCTGAGAAGAGGGCACTTCCCAGTTTCGGCCTTGCACCGTTGGATTTTGTCATACTAATGACCTCCTCTGGTTTAAGTAATCGATGAACAAAGCAATTTGTAAGGATTGAAAACCAAGATGGTATGCGAAATTGTTTGCAAATTAGAGCCTCCCAGCTTTGCTTCCATTCTTGGAAACCAAATGATACACAACACATATATAAGATTAAATATGCATTCTGGAATAAGTGATTGTATTAGTAATAAAAATTTGTTATGTACATGAATGACCTGCAGTCAGAGAACTCCCAGTAACAATCATGAAATGAGAGCCATGAGAATCTCATATGAAGAGGCAAGTTGCTTCTTCCCTGCCAGTATCTCTCAAGCATAATGTCAAGTAGTCATTTAACATATCAATTTGGAGATGATTCATATTAGTATCGCATATCTTGTTCAAATGGTTGATCTTTAAGAATCTGCAGTTTTGATTACTTCTTTGGGGCTCAGGCTTGATCGTAGCAGTGCATTATAGTTCCTGGCTGATTAATATGATTCTGAGTGCATGCTCCAACTATAAACAATTTGCCATTTCTTTCATCTCACAACCTTGGACGCATCTGGCAAAGTTATTTCACATCCTGCCAATCACCAGCCCATAATTGAAAATTGTTGTCAGCAACAACCAGCAATGGGAACAAATGGGTCCCTTCTTGCGGGCATTGGCGTGCAGCTCAAATCCTCGTTTGCTTTGTAGTAAAGCATCTTCTGCACATAGAAAATCATATAACACTGTGACGCTCTCACAACTGTCTCATCAACTTCATTAATCCAAGCATCATCGCACTTGTACCACTGGTTTTGCAGGCGCAAATAAGTCACATAATGACCCGAGTCTAGCATCCCAGAATGAGTGACGACAGCAAAGATCTCAAATTCTGCAGAGATATCTGCTTCATCACTCTCAAACCCAAAAATTCTATTTCCAAACCTGTTTCTGACAATTGATGGTGATAAATACGGGGTCATATCCAAAGAAAATGGAAACTTTAAATGCCAGTCAATTTTTCTTGATGTTCTTCTCAAAGAAGAGTGCTCAAACCGCTTGATATGTAATGACAAGACCAATGGAAGCCTTTTAATAGACATTTGTTTCAACGAGTCCCTCTTTTCTTGACAATTTTGGCAGTACAGTTTCTGATCAGACCCCAACCTCTCAGGCCTTGTGAACAGATCCAAACAAGCCAAAAGGGTAGATCTGCCCGTGTCCTCATTTGGCCTAACAGATTTGTTAGCCACGTCCACTGAAGAAAAGTTGCTCGTGTCCATGTTTAGTGAAATGTCAACACAAGGGTCGTAAGTTGTGGAAGTAAACCCGCAAGTTGTGCAGGTTAGATCTGATCTTAGCATACCTGAGAAAACCCTATGAGCAATACACTGACAATCTCCATTATCTACACAAAAAATGATCTATATATTGTAAGTCAAGCACGGTAAAAATAACATGCAATGTAAAATTCACCACTGTGTGAGCCACCCCCAAGTGCCCAGGATAGTGCAAGCAATTCAGAGTTTGTTTTTGAAAATTACAAGTTATTTCACATGATTTGGGACAAAAACAGTGACATTTTCTTGTTGACAAACCCCTAGATATTTTCTAAATCCCCCCTCCTCTCCACCCCAACTCAAATTCCTGTAAATCATAATTCAACTTCTTCAGAATACAATGTCTAATATATAAAAAAAAAAAATACAGATCTTATCCTACAAAGGAAAACTACTAGTCAGTGATCCCAAATTAATTCTGAACATGGGACAAGAATCCAAACATAATATCTAAACACCATCACGTGATATGTAAAACATAACACAAAGAAGAAAGTACACCTTATCCCAGAACCTAGAGGCATTACCTTTATTTGGATATCTCTCCTTTCCCTCTCTCTCATGGATTCCATCTAACACTGAAATGAAGAATTCATGAGCATCCTGCTGCTCGTAACTAGCAAGATTTGCTGAATGCTGCCACCAACTTCATATAGAAACAAAATTTCATTACTAAAGCACAAGTCACTTCCAAACATCTGCTGGAAGATTAAATGGAAGGCCTATGCAGGAATCTCACACCACAATTAAATCAATACCAAAATCCGAACAAGAAAACAGCTCAGTAACTACACCATCACAGAAGACTTCCGATTAGCATCACTGATACACCCAAGTAAGAGCCAATTCCAGCACAAGTTAATGAATTTTTCTATCAGAAATCTAAGAGAAGAAAATTTGGTAGAAAAAATCCGTAATTTCTGATACCTGATGGGATATAACATATCTCTAATCTACCCTTTAGCGGTGGCAGAAAAAAATGAATCTATAAAACAAACAAGCAATTTGAATGCACAAGAGTTTGTCCAGTAAAAAATCTAAAAAATAATGGCAGATTACATCCCCTCTCAACAGCTGTAAAACAGATATAGTAGACAATTTAGCATGAACCAATCAAAAAAATCATGGTAATGAAAATTGATTTGCTATCAAAACACACACAATGTCAGACCTGTAAAGAAATTGAGCTGGACTATAAGGTGCCCGATCCCCAGAATAAACTGCTGAGAAAATTACACCAGTATCACAAGCCACACACGATTGATCTGATGATCTTTTCCTACAAGTCTCACGGTCGTGTCTCTCACTCAAGAAGTAATTCCTGAATGGTGGTGCATGAAGCAAAGCTTGCAAAATAGAATTCATGAAACAAGTACTTCCCAAATTATTCAATCCTCTTAATCCCAATGGATAGCACGATTTCGCCCTTCGATTCCTCATCCAAACAAAAAATTTAGACCTTTTCAAATCCAAATCCACCACGGAATTAAACCTCCTCCTCTTGCTTGATCTCCTCATTAAATCATCAACAACACTATCACGTGTCTTACTTGGCATATCCATAATATTTCTAGCCACAACCACCTTATCAAAATCAAGGTCATAGACCTGATCACTACAAGAACAACAGTAAAGTTCTGATCTTTCAATGTCAACAGCTATATCATGACCATTCTCAGATTGACTATGCAAAAGGGTATGGTCTGAACAAGACACTGAAGGACAAATCAAACACAGAAACAGTCTACCCTGATGAATCCCACTACAAAAACTGCATTTGGGCATTTTTTTCTCACACATTTTAATGCTTGTCTTTCCATTTGGAAAGGTTTTGAGCCACTTTTGAAGGGATTTGTATCCACTCAAGCCATGCCTCAGCTTATAATCTGCAAGATGCTTACAGGGTTTTGGGTTTGTAAATACAGAGTTCCTTGTTGCCATAAACAAAATACTAATAAAAGTTTCGATCTTTAACCTAAAAAACAAGAATTTATTCGATCAAATGGGCAAAATAAATACATACAAAAACAGTAACCTTGATGTTTTAGTTACTAGAAGATTCAATCTTTAAATGAAACTAACAATAAGAGATACTACAGTAAAGATCTAAGATTAGTTTTGCAAGTTTGTTATCTTGATTTGATGAAAGAGAGGGACAGAAAAGAGTGAGGGATGGTGAAAAAGCAAAGCTTGGAGGACCTTTAGAGAAATTACTTAATAGAGAAGGGAAGAGGAGGACTTTTCTTTTTCTTTCTTTTTCTTGATGAATAGACTAACCTTCTTCGTTTCTTTACAAAAGAAAAGGTTGTCTTGGCTCTTTTGGAGGAATATGAACCGTTCATTTTGTTGATCAAGACAATCAAGAAAGTGGGTTAATGATGGACACTACTTGTCCATGGCTGCTTGCTTCTCTGGATGGTTAGGGTTTTCGTACAAAGTTGTAGTCTTTGCAAGCATGGACACCTATCATTCCTGCTTGTTATTAAATGATCTGATTATTAACCTAAACTAAAGCCCAAGAAAGGTTATAGAATTGGAAGATAGTAATGCTCAGTGGAAGTTTCTTTTAAAAGTGAGAAGACAATGGCCTGTTACTGTTAGATATTAAAGAGGCCAACCGTGGGCTTGAGCATGGACCACTGACACCTCAAGCACTCATGGAAGGAGAGAATGAACGAGCAAATATTTCTTTCATTTATTGCACTCAAGCAGATCTATGAAAGGACTACATTTGATCTTGGTTGATTAAATGGAAAAATTACCACCTTGTTACTCCATCTCTTGATATCATGAAATATATAATCATTTTGACAAAACCTTTTCCTTGGTTTTTTTGGAGATGATGATAAATTATTTTTTGAAAATCATTAGATCCTATAATTCTTATGATATCCTTAGTTTTTGGAGGGTCAGTAAGGGGACATCAATGCAAATGTTATAGTTTTTGGAGGGTCAGTAAGGGGACATCAATGCAAATGTTATTTGACTATAGACTTTGCATATATGTAAAAAAAAAAAAAAAAAAAAAAAAAAAAAAAAACAGAACCACACTCGACTTCTGTTGATATGAAAGAAAAAAGAAGAAGCTTAGGGTATTAAATTATTGGGTTAACTCACGGGTCACCATGTCAATAATTTTTATTAAAAATATATCATTTCTATGAATGATTGTCATACACTTAATGTTAAGTTTCAAAAAGACTATATTCCTTATAAGGGTAGGGTTAAAGAGAAGCTCTTTATACAATATGAAAAGGATTCATGAGATGGGAAACCATGTGGCTATGAGCAGAAAAGGGAATGATGATATAATTGACAATGAGTGACCATAATTTTCATCCATGAACTATATTCTTTTCAAGTAAAAGGTTTAAAAGTTGTTTTTTTTCACACATTATTGCAATGAGCTAAGGTTACAATACTTGTGGATATGTCAAAAAGAATCAGAGTGGTAAAAAAAGAAAGACATCGCCAGCAGGGTTTAAACCTGCGCGGGCGAAGGCCAACAGATTTCAATTCTGTCTCCCTAATCACCCGGACATATCGACTCGTTGATGTTTCCGTTACATAGATTAAAATCTACCAAGTATCTACCTTAGTGCATTGTTTTAATGCCTCTCGGTACTTTGCATACTGAACTCTGAAACACTAGTTGGAACTCTGTCATAGAAGCATATGAGCCACCAAAGAACTCTACCCTTTCAATGAAATTTGTCCATTGTTTCACTTTTCATATTATTTTTTTCGTTCATCCCTAGTCTTATTGGAATCTAGTTGACAACTTTCAATGAGGAGTTTAAAAAGGATCCTGGAAGGAACTAGGGATTCAGGCATTGCAAGAAATAGGGAGGAATTAGTTGCGAGTAATGAGTGGCACTTCTTCTCTCAAAGTGATGGTCTCAAGTTCAAATCTTATGTAGAAGGAATTTATTTGTCCGGGGAGATTTTTTTTTACTTCACTAATGCAGCATATTTTAGTTCAGTGTTAAATCTTCTGTGATGTAGTGCCTCTAGTGAAAAGCAAAAGCATCTCAGTTCTTTGGAAGCCTGAAACGCTGTCAAGGAGTTGATCTATAGGTCATTTATCATACTTCTTCGCATGAATTGCACCCGTTCAAGAAACTATGAAAACAAACAATGAATTATTTTTTTCATTCAACCAACTATGAGACATCAAGAAAACAAAGCCATGAATTGTCAGTGTTAGGAAACCCTGATGTTCATCTATCCATGCAACATGGTACAAGCAAAAAGGCAATGTCTTAGCAAAGCTTCAGTCCTAGAGATACCAAGAAATAAGCAATCCTCACAATAAGCCCAAGTTACAGGGAAAAGTGCATGTCAGCAGCAACTCAAAATAGAGGATCAGAAGTATCAAGGAAGTATTCCAAATCCAAAGCTAGTTATTTATCCATCAATCTATTTTCCATGGATTATTAGCATATACATCACCCTTCTAGCCTAAAATAACAAAACAATAAAACGTGTCAGTGAACATCATGAAATACGTACACCTAGAAGCAAATAAAAGCTTGGAACTCAAGAAAAAAGACATCCAACAACAAGGTACATGACATAGACAGAAATGTATTACGCGCAAATAAAGGAAAACTAATTAAAACTATCAAAAGCACCATAATTTGACACATATTGCATCGCTAAAGCAACTGAATTAGATGGCAAACTAGATAACAGGAACCTTTAGTATTGAAGTTTCATGAAAGGACACGAAAACCAAGCTCCTATTCGAAAAAAGCTCTTATGGGATAGATGAAAATAATACTAATCATGTTACCTCTGAAATAAACCACATTGGAGCAAGATATAAACTACATTTTCAAATTTCTCATTAACAGAGTTCAGAATTTTGTTGAAGCAAGTTGGGTTCATCTTCTTCATCATTCACAATCAAAGGCCACTCCTATCCCTCTTCAACGATATCCTTGTCGATGATTAGGCAACCTCCCAGGTCACTTTCCAAGTCATCGTGCATTAAGATTTTGCCATTTGAAGATAGTAGCACCACACCAGAAAACTATGTGCCAGGACTCTCTCTGGGAAACAGATAAGAAAGTTCCTTATTAATAGTTCTTTCATCTTAAAAGGCTAAAAGCCAGGTTTAAAACAGCTATAGCACACCAACAAAATCAATTGGAATCCTTCCCGCAATCCATTTTTGTGAACTATAACCCATTTTTCAATGTACAGGTATGTATGCACTCCATCTCAATACTTGCTGGTTTGCTATCCTTTTCTTTACAAATACTGGGAAAATCTAGTTTCAATTGAATGTGTTGGTTCATTCATATCTAGTCAATGATATCTGATCCACCATCTGTCTACTATACAACAATGCTAGAAATTTTAGCAAAATAACTAAAACTTGGTAAAACTTCCTCGTTCAACAACATGAACCCATTGCTGAAAATGGACAATATTCATATGTTGCACTTCCTAATAGATCCTCCAGTCAGATATTTTCCGATTCAAAGTACACGCCAGTTATTTCAACTTCTAGCATTCTTTCACACCTATAAACAGCCACGTCTGCTAACACCTCAAAAGCAGTCTTTCCACTCCCTTAATTGTCTATAACAGGCTAAGCAAGGACTGCAATGAATTAGTGAAAGCACACTGCTGGGAACAAACAAAACGATCTCCACAAGATGAACAAAATCAAGTGGCAAATGTATTGCAAGCAAGTAAAAGAAAACCAATTAAAACTATCAAAAGCACCATAATTTCTACAGTAAATCATTAACCAAACACAAAGATCTCAATTTCACACAACCCAGATTTATTCATTAATCCCCAAATCGAACACATTCGTATACAGTCACACAGCCTTCACTATCCAAACCCAACAAAAACATCATAACCCACAATCTCTTACGAAAGTCATATGATCCATTATTGCAAACCACAAATAGACCACACTAAACACATAAAAGCTCCAGACTTTTTAAGACACGACACGACCAACAACAGGGTACTTGGCCTCAAACTTCTTTTCCCAATCATCAAGCACGCCAATCTCTTTCTCAGTAAGTCCATGTAATGAACAAGTGATGTCTTCATCATTTTTACTCATTTTAGCTAAAGCTCTGCTTGCATCTTTGCCGGCAAACATTACATAAGAACCACCTGGCCCATAAAAGCTTTTGCCTGTCGTCACATCAAATACTCTTCCTTTGATTGCTACGTAGATGGGTTTGGAAGGGTCCGCGCCATTGTATTGAAGAAGCTGATCTGCTGTGAAATCCATTGATGAGTTTTGGTTGGTGAGAGAGAGAGAGAGAGAAGCGAAGTGAGTGAATGAGTTGTCGTTAATCTGTCATCTGGAGTTAGTTTTTAACCACACGTTATTTTTTTAAAGGCCACATTGACAGGTTCTGAGTTGCACAAGGGGTTTACTAGTGTGTTTTCCCTTAACCGGTTATGACATTTCCTGACCCGGTTCAATGCTCGGGTCAGGTTTGGGTGGGTCAACTCATTGGAGCCTTGATCTGTTTTTTTTATTAATAAATAGAAAATCTTTATATTATTTTAGATAATTTTTTTAAAAAATATTGAACATGTCTCACCTAAATTTTGATCAGTCAATAGATAACTTATTGAATGAATCAACTGGATTTAAACAGATAACTCTGTAATCAAAACTAGGTTTTGAGCTAGCAAGTGATCAAGCAAATGTCTGAACCTAAAACAAGAAATTATTGATATAAAAATTTCTTAATTTCAGTGAAAGCTGGTCAATCCATGCAGAAAGCTTTGAAAAATCACAGTGTTCACCATGCGAGGTTTTCCAAGTGTGTCTGTAACATTATCAGCTTATTACTCTATAAATCTGAGATGGTGTGAGCTAACTTTCATCCTAGCCACACTATCCAGCATTTCAAAATAAGATTTTTCTAGCATAAGAAAATGCTGCTGTGTGATTTCATGGCTTTGAGAAGGTGAGAAGAGATTGTGAGCTAAAGTCAATCAGCTTTTAATTTTTTTGGGAAGACGAAGATTAATTCCAAATTTAGAATTGTGATTTATATTGTTTTTAAAAATATTTTTTATTTAAAAATATATTAAAATAATATATATATTTTTTTACTTTTTAAACATCATTTTTGACATGAATGTATAATCTAAAACCATCAAAAAATTTAATTTAAAATAAAAATTAAAATTATAAATTCTTTCTAATCGTAATCTTAATCATCCTATTAGTTTACCTAGTTAGTTAGTTAGTTTCTTGAGACGGCTTGATTAAAAAAAAAAAAAAGATAAAAACAAAGGTAAAAAATAAATATATTTTCAAAACAAATTTGGAATAAGTTTTTTCTATTTTTTAAACTTTATTAAAAAAAAAAATATTAGGTATAAAACGATATATTTTCTTTGTCGCCACTGTTTCTATCTCATACAATAATCAAATGCTAATGTCAAATTCATTTTACAAGATGAACAAAATCTGTCACCAGCACTGCTTAAAACCTCATGTTTAATAGAAATAATAAACTCTTGTGTTAGCAAGTATTAGCCTATTACCTCAAATTCAATAATGATCTATACAGTATGTCAAAGGGACTTCTGCATTGCAACAAACTCAATCCTGCTAATGTCTACATGGTTTAAGAAATTTAAAATAATCTAAACGGTTCATTGTCCATGGCGACCACACCCACGAATAGCAAGCCACCAGCCAAGAATAGATCCAAATCTGGTCCTGCTTTGGGAAGTTCTTTGTTCCAACCAGTCTTCTTGCCCACAGATGGTGAATGATCTAAAGGAAGCACATTAGAGCAGAGGAAAACCACCACGTGAATATTCGACCTCCTGAAAAATAAACAAGCAAACGAGTAGTAGTAAGGTTCCTGGTCCTGGAGGAGACTCTCCGAAAACATTTGTGCTTGCAATATTCATGACATAGATAGTTTTTAACTAAATAGCTGAGTCTTTACTGAGTTACAACACCCCAGTTTCCAGAACGAAGGAGCAAATCATAAAAATTGTAAGGATATTGTTAGAAAGAATCACAAAATCGTGGCCCCTTAAGATCATTAACAGAGGATATACCCAGTAGTGGCAGTGGTAGACATTGGTAAACACAGAAATGCAAAGCATAAACTTGGTTGGATCTCTTACAACCCATCAACAGAGCTTCAGTAGAAAACATGCAATCTCCTTTCTCCTTGGTTTTCTTAATTTAGTCTAACAGGTTTCCTGGTTGGTTTCATCCTGTATTGTTTTTCCTAGTAGAAAGTAAAAATAACTACTAGTTCAAGTCAATGCCTCAAGTATGTATAGAGAGAATAGTGATATCATCCCCTGAATGGAGACAGGAAACAATATTAGATAAATATCTTGCAGTATCCTTGTCCTAGAAAAAATTAAGAATTATTCTATATAAAAATCAAAGCACTGGAGCCATACATTGCAAGGGGCAATTTAATACAAAGCTCTCGTTCTCAAAACCTTTTTCTCCAACCAGAAGTTGTTTACCACACAATATAAGAACAAGCAAACAAATTATAACACATGAAAGGACGATAAAATGCAAGTTCAGTGTTTTTTTTTTTTTTTTTCATTTTTTTCTAAAGTGCTTGGTTGCAAGTTGAAATCATTGGAAAGAAGAAATGAACCTTAGCAGGGGGTAGGGATGAAACCCAGTCTGATGCGTGTGTTGGAAGAAGCCCCAATGTGTTAAGCTGCCAAAATAAAAGAAAATGAACACGAAGCAAATTGTTGGATATCCTAGCTTCAAATTTTCTTTTTAAATTTTTCTTTCTTTAAGCGCAATTCATGCAAGAGGGACAAAGAAAATGCATCTTACCTTCCAAATACCCAATGCTAAACCACCCAAATTTAGGGCAATAAAGACTAACTTAGGTACAAGAAGATCCACTTTACTGTCTTTGTAAGGCTCAAAAACTGCAAACAAAACAAAAGAAATTGAATCTCAGATCAATGAGTTTCATGACAAAAAAATGCAAATGCCAACTATCATGGGAACACATGAATCCCTAACCACTCTAAAGCATGGTCAAGCAGATACTCATTATGAAAAGAACTAAAAAGAAAAGGCCACAAGTTAGAAAAAACAGAACAAAGAAACTTAGAAACCAATAATAATCTGGAAGTTAAGAGCAGGGGATTTATTGAGGAGAGAAGCATCTAATTGATTTTCCCACAAAATGATCCAGATTCCATGTCACGGATCAAGCAGTTGATTAACAAAGATACAATCCCTTCTGTTATTTACAAGAGGAAATAGGTAGCAAATAAAGAGCCCGATTCAGATGTTGATAAAAGTACTTACAATTTATTCTTTATGGGAGCAAGATAGGCAGCAAGAAATATGATACTGGTGGGTGAAAAGGGTACTGGTTTGAATTTTGAAAGGTATCTTGTATTGTTAGTGGTTCCCAGAGAGAGAGGTTTTAGAGAATGCCTGCTTAATTTTGTATCTTATCCATATAAAAGGTTTGGCTGAATACCATGAATCATCCAGGATGAAAAACTTGACCCCCTGCTTAAAAAAAACCCCACCCTTCACCTTTCTCTTCCTACGTTAATGTTCTAAGAAAATGTAAAGAAGGTTTAGAACAGGCAAAGAGCACATTAAACAGAGTGGTGACATATAGAACTCAGGCCAGCTTACCCTTCCCAACTCCTTGAAGAGCTCCTATGGGCTGCCAAAGAGCCGAAAATGTAATCCCAATGCTAAATAGATGCACCGTGTTTCCAGCCATCCACATCATGAAGCCCATCATTAGTAAATTCTTGAAGGGGGCTTGTGCCACTTCCCAAGCTTTCTGTTCACAATATAAAGATGATTACATTGTTAAAAATATACATATTTGAAAACTTCAAAGAAAAGTCAGAAACATGTAAACCAAGGTAACATATGATTGATGAAGAAACAGAGCTGAGAGAGCGCGTAACAGCATGCAGGAAAAACAACGCTCTGCTCCTTCAGTGCAAGTCAAATTTCTTTGAGCAGCCAAATATGAAATATTTGTTTTGCATGTTTAAATATTCAAAACAGTGTCTTTTAAGAGCCCATAATTGCAACCATTCAGCTCATGAAATCCCTTTCCCTTTCCATCATTCACGACAACATCTCATCATTCCCACATTCACCCAATTCTCCAACCCTACCCCCACCCCCCTGTGTATAAGCCATTAAACCATTGACTGATTATATAGACATTAATCCCATTTTGCCAAAAATTAAAAATCCACACCACAGAAACCTACTGCGCCTTCGGTCAATCATTTTATGACCATACTCTCATACATTAACCACAACCTTTTCCATTACAGACAAAAAGGACTTTCCTTTAACCCTTTTCTCAGACAACCATAACCTCACAAGACATCCTTCCAAGTCATTGTTATCATCAACACAAATATTAACACAGTCAAAACCACCAACCCACAAAAGCATTCTCAAAGTAACTCCTTTCTTTTTACCTTTTCCCACTACCCATGAATAGAGCATTAACTTTTATAGTGAACCTTTGCATGTTCCTAAATCTACTAGATACAGCATTAATTAACAAGTGACAATTAATTCCTACAAGCCAATAAATCAATAGCAAAAACCCAAAATTTTTCTTAAGAAAGATAAGAGTCTGAACAAAAAAAACCTGAGCTTTCCAGTTAGCTTCAGCATCCTTTTTTTGCTTGGCAACAGCCGAATCGTCCTGCAAAACACATCACCATAAAAAACCCACAAAAACTAACAACTAATCAAGTCAAAGCAATAGAGAAAGAGAGAGATTACGAGTACAGAACCTGTTCTTGAGAGGCGCGAGAGAAACCAGGAGGATCAGGGATATCACGAGAAGAAGGTAGTGTTGAATTGTCTGTGAAATCAACGGCCCACCTTCTCCCTGACCCCATCACTGCTTTCCCCTTGTCCATATGATTGGTTTTGCAAATTCAGTCAGGTCTCACCGATCTTTGTGTGATCTTGATTGATAATCCGGAGATCACAGAGAAGAGGAAGACAAGAATAGAAGTGGAGGCTAACGAGGACTGGGGTGATGTCAGATAACAATAATAAAAACAGTTCGAAAACTATATTTTGTCCTTATAGTTTCATTGGTATTCTATTTATGTTTCAATCATTTAAATATTTTCAATACATACCCCTATCGTTTTTAAAAAGTTTCGATTTTTATTTACTATTTTTTGGTTTATTTCGATTGTAGATAATAATATCCTTAAACCAACTTATAAAAATATGTTAGTCACGTAAATAAAATTAAAGCAGTGATGGGTACACCTAACTCCTTATAAGATAACTCTATTAGTTTCCGAGATACATATAGAAAGATTATAAACGATAAAAAATGATGGTTACCATATTTCTTTTCATTCTAGATTTTGCTCACATGCATGTCAATCGAGACTAAATTCCCATGAGTTAATACTAATTGTTCAAAATATAATTTTGATTTTATTATCATAAATAAAATAAATATTTGTACTTCTTTATAGATCTGGTTTTAGTTACAAATGAGGTCGGATTTCTGCCCACAATACCTTCTGGAAAGTTGGATATGTGCACTTCAATTTTAATCAAGCTCAAGTTCTCATTTTATAACTTCAATTTGGTGAAAAAAACATGAAAAAACAAACATAAGATGCAGTTTTTTTTTTTTAGTAATTAATTCACCAAGTCTCTTAGGCATTTTAAACTCATAAAATTACTTTCAATGAGCTCAAATAAGTTTAAAAACACATTAAAAAGCATAATATAAAAATAATAATAACATGTGTATATTTTGCACTTATCATCACACCTCATCATATTTTTATTTTTCTTACTTAACATTGAAATCGTTTGAAAACTAGAATCGTAGCTGGTGTATTAAGGCCTGGCCATAAGCTGTCAAAAACCTTAACAAAGGCTGTACACTCCATATATAGATTAAAATAATTTGATTAGCGAATAACTTGATTAATTGATGCATTGCATTCAAATGAGTCAAAAATGAGGGTCAGGTTTTTACATAGTTATGAGGCCCGGGTCGACCCGACCCACGACGGAAGTTGACTGATCAACTCAAGCTAAAAAAAACCTCCAGGCAAGTAAGCTGCCAAGCCCGGTCCTATAACACTGGTTTTTTATGTTCAGCTAGCATGCTGGATATGGCTCAGCCCAGCATAATCTTTGGTAGATTTAGCAGCTTCAGCTAGGGGATAGAAAAGGAAAGGAACATAACATTATGTGACAGCGTCTGCAGCAGAACAAGGTTGATTACTGAGCTTGTGTTAGAAACAGACATAAAAATACAGGGCCTAGCAATTTATTCTAATTTCAGATGAGAAACTCTATTTCTAGTGCTTAAAGATTACTGTGCTGGTGCATACATTTGACAAATTAATATAGCAGATGTTATAGAGAACAAGCAGTAGCTACATGTTTTTTTCACAGTACAACAGGAGGCGAGAGCTTGTTTCTTCTCAGATGGTTTGTATATTCCCATTGTTTACAAGCCTCTGCTATAATAACTCCCTCTTCACTGAAAATTTATCCGAAATGTTGGCTATAATAAAACCTGCGAAAACCTGTGTTCAACAAAGCAAATTAGTACAAGTTTGTGCTCTTATCGTCACCGCAGTATGGTGTTTTCTGAGTCTGAAACTGGCTGAAGTGAGGAAGCAATGAAGGTTACAGAAATGGAGTTGAACGTCTCACTCTATTCTGATTAAGGGTTTGTATGAAATGAACTCCCAGAATCAATGAAAGGATGCGTACATACCTGAAAGCATCCGAATATGTAGATTGCAGAGTAGTGACGACCATGTATAACCATGTCAGCTAGCATGGCGAGGGGTATTGTCAAGGACATGCCGAGCGTCGCAACCAATGGTGTTGTCCAAACCACTGAGAGGGCCCTGCAGCAACATAGCCTGGGCATTTAGAAACAGTGCTATATATCTTCTCTCTTTTGCAGTGTTTATAAGTTTTTTACAGGAACCAAAACAAAGTGTTGCTCGCAGCAAAGACAAGTAAAATAATTTGAGTCCACAACAGAGAAAAAAATACTTCGCAACGTACCAAAAGTAGTCAGATAGAACACTTCCCATGAAACCATTTAACAGCACAACTTCGCCAACAGACCATGAATGCGGAAAGCTGAATGATGGTTCAATCCCTGCAGCATTTAGCGGCCACACTGCATGGAACAAAATCGCTATGTAATCAGTAATTAACTTTTATACCTGGTTCTCGTTCAATTATTTATTCTGTATTCAAAACTTTAAAACAGCTTAGTGCCAGTGATACAAAAATTATTAAACTGCTTACAAAGCCACCAAAGGCCAAGAAGTGTGAAGAGACCGATGTATCCAAAGCACTTCTGCACATCAACCTTATTCCCGTCTGATCCAGCAAATTTCTTGAGTAGTACTGCATTTGAGACCAGTAGTTCACGATCAAACAGGAAATTTAGAAAACATTTGAGTCGAAGTTAAGATTCATGCAGTTTTCAAATGTGTTAATCACAAAAAATTTACCAGTAAACAAGCTGTATGATATTGCTGAGAAAATACCGAAAATGTCCCCTATGATGGAGTGCCTTCTTGTCCTTGAAAACAATATGAGCAAAACATAGTATTAGAAAACTGGAAATGAAAGACAATTATTATAGATTAGAGCTGAAGATGTGAACCATAGATTGTATTTTATGAGGATGATTAACGAAACAAAAAGATCCCTTTGATTCAACAGAGCAAGCCTTCTGATGGGACAATCAGAATGGTGTATAGGACTAAATACTGGTGCTTTTTTGCGAATTTATACAGGAAATGAGTTTTACTTCAAACAGTTCAGATAGATTCCTCTCCAGAGTGCAGCAACTCTTTACTATGCCCTTAAAGAAAACCAGATCATTTAAGGTATCTCATATCCATGGTTGAAAACAGCATATATTGCACAAAATATAAATTCTGTTTAGAGTACAGGGGACTCGATGTATTAATATTGAAGTTGGAAAGTGAGTATGAAGCCATTAAAAAAATAAAAAACTTTCCACTGCTAAGCAGGTTACATTCGACTTACTCAGAAAAGATCAAAGTTTCATCTGGTGCCCAAGTTTTTCCGAGTGTGGTCATAGCAACACCAGCCATGGTGATAAAAACTGCCACAACCTTGGCAAAATTTATAGTCTCTTGGCCAAGAACAGCTCCAAAGAAAAGGGTGAAAAGCCCCGAAGTAGAGGTCAAGACTGTTGTACTTGCGACACTCGTATTTGCAAGTGCTGAGTTTGACAAATACTGCATCCCCAAGCAACTAAATTAGATGGACAAGCTAGATAAGAGGGAACCTTTATTATTGAAGTTTCATGAAAAGCCACGAAAAGCAAGCTCCTCTGAGAAAAAGCTCTTATGGGATAGATGAAAATGATACTAATCATGTTACCTCTGTAATAAACCATATTGGAGCAAGATATAAACTACATTTGCAAATTTCCCATGAACAAAGTTCAGTATTCTGCTGAAGAAAGTTGGGTTCATCTTCTTCATCCTTCACGTTCAATGGCCACCCCTCTCCCTCTTCACCGATATCCTTGTCAGTGATTAGGCAACCACTTAGGTCACTTTCCAGGTCATCGTTCATATAATTGACCCTGAGCGGGATATTGGGTCCAATGGCAGAGCCAATGACAGAGTTGTCATTGCAAAGGTTCATAGACAAACCAGAATGGAACAAGCTACAGAACCAGTCTTTTACAAGTGCTATTGGTAGATAGACCACCATAAGAGATACTCCTAGATAGGTGATTGCAAATGGTTGTTTATACATTTCAAAGATTCGCTGCAGAAAAAGAGAAGTGTGAGTTCTCAAGTTATTACATGAACGTGAGTATGGTGATCATCAGTAACATGACAAACACCAAACATGTATACCACCAACGAATTCGGAAATAAGGAAAATATGCAAAAAGTATCCAACACAGGGAAAAAAACATTCAAAACTTCCATGGTAACTGCAGAAAATATGATGATTCAAGAAATATTTTTGCATGGTGGGAAACAATAAGAAAATGGGAAAAGAAATACTCAGATGTCCTATATTTTTCCAATCTTTTGCGCCCAAATAACAGTAAACAACTGTGTTCTACAGATTTCTACCTTGGTTGAGGCAAGTTTATCAACACTTTATGACCAAAACAACGTCAAGCAAAGCAGCTAACCTCACTGAATTCCTCAGAATTCTGATTAACTACCAAAGCACAAGGGAGCAAGTGAGTTTTACAAATTTCTAATTTTGACAATATGATAAATCTTAGAGAGGAAGCAACATATGGATATTCATGACTTTTTTAATTCAATTTCCATGGTAAGCTGGAATCATAATGTTGTAAGCTGGAATCCTATCAGTCAAACATGCAGTGGTAAATTAAGCAAACCAATAACCAAGAATTTTAGCCGTCCTTTCTTTTCCATCCTCTTCTTGGCGACCAAAAAGAAAACATATAACCAAAATTAAACAGAAAGAAACACGGAGAATATATGAAATGAATTCTTACCTGAGTGACTTCTGCAGAAGTGACCCATATTATCACAACAGTGCTAATCAATACTAACCCAGCTTTGTACTTCCAACCCATTATCCAAAACACCACCAAATCCGAAGAAAATGAAAAACAAATCCCAAACTTGAACTAGGTTATGATAAATTTGCTATAAAGTTGATATATTTTCAGGTTTTTTGAATTAAATTTAGTTCTCTTAGTCGCAGGCGTCATGAATGCCAACGTCCAAAGTTTGACATCTTGTTTCGGTTTCTTTTGGTGGAAAGAAATAAAATAATAAAGTAATCCTGCATTGAAGTTTTCAGTGTCTAAGCTCAGCTACTTGTCAAGGACTTGTGACAAGTGTTGATTTTTCGACACCAACTCATCCAGTTCTTGAGATGACCTGGCAGGTCATCAGTTACTCAGGAAAGAATATCTATGGGGATCCGTCAGATGTTGTCAGGTACGTTCGCTGCCCATCACGTGTTCAGGATGACATGCCAATACCTTTTTTTAGGCGACGTTCATGTCTTTGTGGATTATGTGATTGGCAATTTTAGCCCCTTTGTAGCTTTCTGTTGTGTTTTTTTCTTCAAGCTAATGGTTACATGGTAGTAGGATTTGATATGGGGTTTGAGCTCGTGAAGGGTTTGAGATTTTGTTTGTTTATGCTTTTTTTTCTTTTTGGATTAAAAATTATTATTTTATATATTTTTCAAAATGTTTATTTGGTAATGTTATATCAATTGTTTTTTAAAATATTTTTTATTTAGAAATATATCAAAATAATATTTTTTTTATTTTATTTTTTAAATTTTATTTTTAACACCAATATTTTAAAACAATCTAAAAAAAAATACTTTTTATTGCAAATACACTTTACCACCAAAAAAACAAAAGCTAACTCAAAAAACAAAACCAAAACAGAGGTCTAGTGACAACTAGGTACTTGAGTAAATTTTAAAATGATGTTCAGTAAAAATAATTTACATCCGGTGCTATTTTGAATGATTAAAAAAACAAAACAAAAAAAACTAGAATTTACTTGGTCTAATATCACAAGATTTGATTAAAACTTATTAAGTCACTCCAAATTTGATGACATCAACTTGAAATAGACTGTCTACCTGTCGGGCTACGTTGAATTACATTACATATAATTAAAACAGCTCGGAAAAATACTATTCATGCAGACTTAAAACACTGTGGAGTGGATATTTGTCTCCCTGCTTCGCGCGACTTCGTCCACTTTTTTTTTTGTTTTTTCCCTGTGTGAACAGTGTGATGACGCTCGGACCCCCGCTAATAAGACAAAAACACGTTTTTGGTTGAGGGCTACGGTTGTAATTGCACGCGTTCAGACCGGTCCGGTTCGGTCTGGTCCACCGGAACCTTTTTTTTTTAATATTTTTGAAAATGTACTATTACGTATGTAGCCCCCGAAACGATAAAATCCATCAATTCGTCTTAGGGGTGGTTTTGTAATTGACCACAACGTTACTGTTCCCTTGCTTCAGCGCTGTCAGGAAGCCGTACGGGCGCGTCGGCGCGTTTCGTGACCTCGATCGATTCAGGCGGCGCATGCGACTTCATACGGCGGTGAAATTTTTGTCGCCGCCGGTGAAAACGATTCGCAACCCTTCCCTGAATCTCATGGAGTGGTGCGTGCTCTTAAAAGATTGACGTGGAGGCTCATATAGTCGGTTGAACGTTTATGTCTTCTTTTCTCTCTCCTCAGCGCCGGATTCAATTTTAGTCCCCCCGGTTATTGTGCATGCATTTCAGTCCCTTGGCTTGTGTTTGATTTCTGTAATCCAAGTTTTGAATTCTTTCAATTTAGTCCTTTCATTGAAATTGATATATATGCAATTTGCATGTCAGTCCTTCTTCTTTGAATTTTTCGGTTTTCTATTAGATCCCTTAATTTTTTCAGTGCAGCAGGTTATATTGTTTTCAATTTTGTCCTTCATTTCAAATTCATTATATATTGCTCTTTAATTTCAGTCCCTCTTCTTTTAAATTTTTTTCCTTTTAAATCTTTGAATATTTTTGGTACAAAAGTATGAATTGTTGTCAAATTAATCCTTCACTTTAAATTAATTATATCTTTCATTGTTATTTTGGGCCTTAAGTTTTTAATTGTTCTTTTGAAATTGATTTCCTTTATTATTATTTATATATTGCTGCATTATTCCCTATTATTGTACAAGTTCATGTATATATTTTTCTTTAATTTGGTTTTAGATATTTCTTTTATCTTTTCTTTTGTTGGGGTTTCTTTTTATTTAGTCTTCAAAATTTTATTCCTGGTAGTAATCATTTGAAAATTAATTTTTTTTTAAATCATAAATATTTTTTAAATGCTAACAATGATGATAATAATAATAATATTTTTTTTAAATCACAAATATTTTTTAAATGCTAACAATGATGATGATAATAATAATAATAATAATAATAATAATAATAATAAATTTTAATAATAATAATTTAAGTGTTTGAATATTTGTTGAATATTATCGCCTAATAATAAAAAAAATATTTAAAGTGTGTAAAATTAATTATATATTTGTATATTTATGTCAAATTAAAGTATGTTAAACTGCTTATATGTTTGAATATTTATTTAATATTATCGCCTAAAAATATATAAAGAGAGAAAAAAAAAGACCGCGGATTTTTTGAGGGAAAACAATTTATATTAGTATTCTTAAATACATTTAGTATAATAATATGATGAATAAATCTTATAAAATAAACAGCTCGGAAAAAAATTGTTCACGCAGACTGAAAACACTGTGGAGTGGATATTTGTCTCCCTGCTTCACGCGAGTTTGTGCACCTTTTTTTTTTAAAAAAAAAAAACCAGGACTCTTTTTGTATTTTTTATGGTGGAAATGGACAGATGAGAGGGTTTGGCCGAGCGGCTGTCTCGCGCGCTGCCAACAAAGGCGCGCGCGAGTTCGAGACGCTCGGCCACCAAATTGAAATTAAGATTTCATCTTTTTTTTTTTATTTACTGGTTTTTAAAAAAAACGTTTTTTTTATTACTGTTTTTTAAAAAAATCGTTTTTTTTTACTGTTTTTTTTTAAAAAATGTTTTTTTGAAAAAGATATTTTTTAAAAAAAAAAATGGTTTCTTTTTTAAAAAAAATGTTTTTTCTTAATAACTGGTTGTTGTTGTTTTTTACAAATGTTATTTTCTGGTTGTTGTTTTTATTTTTTTACAAAAAAAATTTCTTTATTTTTTGTTAAATTTTTTTTTTAATAACTGGTTGTTGTTTTTATTTTTTTACAAAAAACAAGATTTTTTTTAATAACTAAAGTGTCCAGGGCAACTTACGTGCACCACGACTAATCTCCGGATCCACTTTTTTTTATAATTTTTTTTTTACACAATGACTCTTTTTGTATTTTTTTATGACGGAAATGACATATCAGAAGCTTTGGCCGAGCGGTTGTCCGCGCGCTGCCAACACAGGCGCGCGCGAGTTCAAACCGCTCGGACACCAAAATGTGATTTCTTTTTTTTTTTTAATAACTGAAAGAAATTTTTTTTAAATGATTTATTTAAAAAAAAATAATAAATGGTTTTTGTTGTTTTTTTTAAAACTATTTTTTTAAAATGTTTTTTTGTTAAAAAATGATTTTTTTTAATAATTGGTTGTTGTTTTTATTTTTTTCCAAAAAACAAGATTTTTTTTTAAATAACTAAAGTGTCCACACCAACTTACGTGCACCACGACTAATCTCTGGATTAACTTTTTTTATATATTTTTTTCCCTATTTATTTTGCTACTTATATATTTTTTTCTTAACCGAGGTGTCTGGGTCAGCTTACACGCACCATGGTTCTTTTTTCCTAAGTATATTTTTTTTCCTAGCCAACTGAGCGTGCCGCGAATAATCCTTGGGCTCATTATTGTTTTCTTTTATTACCTAAAGAGCTAAAACAACTCGGTTTTCTACTGTAGCCCATGACTCATAGTCATTATTCATTGGCAATTTGCTCCGATGCATCGCAGCCTACGTCTACCTTTTTTTTTTCAACAGTGTAATACATTTAATATAATAATACAAAGAATAAATCTTTGCAAAAAAAAAAAGTCTTCAAATTTTAATTTTATGCTCTTTTTTTGAAAGTTTATTTCTTAAAAAATGTTTATAATATTTTGGTTTTTAATATTTCATATCTAATATTACTGGGCAAAAAATACAACTAAAAAAAATGATAAATTTACCTAGATTATCTACAATTAAAAAATATTCGAGTCACTTCCCGTTTTGATTGCACTGTTTTTTTATACGACAGATAAGTAATTATAGCACGCAAAAAACTTACTTGAGGCTTATTTCTAAAAATAAATTACAATATTTTTATTTATAATGTGTCGGATCTAATATTACAAGAGGAAAAAGGCAACTCATAAAATTGTTTTGACAAATTTACCTTAATTATCTAAAATTAAAAAATCTACGACCCACTTCCCATTTCGATTACACTATAAAATATGTAAGACTGATTATATATTTTAATATTTATTGAATATTATCGCCTAAAAATATAGAGAGAGAACAAAAAATGACCTACGATTTCTTGCAAAAAAATAATAATATCGGTATTCTTGAATTCATTTAATATAATAAGATGATTAATAAATCTTATAAATATAACTTTGGCTTTAGCTTTGAATTTAAATTTCTATTTTATACTCTTTTTTTGGTTCTTTTAATAAACGATAACCTTTTTTTCACATTTATTTTTTATTTTTTAATAACCGTCGTGTTCAAGTCTTTTTTTTTAAACCGGTTTCTTTTTTTGTGTTTTTTTTAACCAGAGTTTCCGTGACAACAAGTTTCTAACAAATCATTTCACCATCTTAGTAAATTTTTTAACAAATTTTATCAAAAGTTTTTTTAGCAATAGCAATATTCAATCATTTTTTAGTTGAAAAAAACCATTTTTAATATATTTTATCAATTATAATTTTACCAATTAATTATTAAAATAACAAAATACAACATTTATAAAATCAATCAATTGTCTATATATATAAAAAGCCCAACAGAGCGGGCAAATTCGCTCGTAGTTACTATTTACTAATGGTTAACGCAAGCAGAGAGACCGGACTTGGCAAGTTTATATCCAGTGAAAACAAAATATGTCAGAAATTATTATTATACCCCTCATACACTTGTTTATTCAAACACATAATCACATGGATTAATCATGAAAGTAATTATTTAATTTTCATCTGATGAGAATAGAAAATTAACTAATAAATTAATTAAAAAAATCCTTAATTTACTTATAGATTTACTTATAAATAATAATTCGTGTACTTTATCAGTAACTATCGGTAAACATAAATAAATAAAAAATCTCTTTGAATTTTTTTAATATTATTTTAAAGTTTTATTGCTGCTCCTGTGTTGAAAATTTATTTCTGAAACTTGAACAAAAATAACTGAAAATATTTATAATTTATATAAAATGTATAACAAGATAAAGATTAATTGTCTGTCTCTCGTAGGACTTGACCAAATTCAGGAAATTATTTTGGGATGATTAACACTGCATCTTACCGCAGTGAAATGTAAACAGAGTAGGGTAGAAAAGGGATTTAAGGCGGGAAGCGGAAAGAATACAAGAGCTACTTTATTCTTTCTTTATGAAATCAATACAAAGCAATCGAATGATATGAAGCAGAAAAGGTACACCTGTGTTTCCTTTTTGGGTTTCAGAAGGAGGTACAACAGGCCCTAGGCTAACCCGCTATACGCCACGCTGGACTCGTCAAAATTGATAGGTGGTGAAAATGTCAAGTTGAACAGGAAAACTGGGGTACAAAATTTCTCTGTCTAACCAGCTCATGGAGATCATGGACAATCTTGAATACAGCATCAGGTCTGGCCAACTTCAGTGCATTTTGTGACATGACACTGAGTTCATCTGCCTTTGGACCAAACCATTCGGCAACTATTTTTGCTATCTCTTTTGGTGATTTTGAAAATTTCCCGCATCCATTCTCTACCACGTAAGGCACGTTACCTACTTCCTGCATTATTAAAGATCAGGTGTGAGAAAAGGCATGTCCAGTAGGGGAATGCTGTTTCAACAAGAACGTATTCAGTACACCACTTATCTCGCATTCCATCCACATTATGGAAACATGTTTATGCGAAATCCTTGCAAACAGGAAAGGGTCGTTTTGAATGGTAATTCGACCTTGTCTAGTACCAATTACTCAAATGCTTAAGCTCAAATAGAAGGGGTTGACGTGAGTCATTTCTTCGAAATCTTAGCATGATTGAAGAGGTAAATAAATGCAATGAAGGACCCGTGGGACAATGCTTATGACTTTACAACGGCTAAATTCAGTACCCAGAATCATATTCTAAACGTCAGGTCCTTTCCAGAACAGACTTCTATATACTTGATTTCTACAATGCACAAATTCCTGAATTAAGGAACGACGAACCTTGCACTACCTCTCATTATTAATCTAATATATTTTATAAAGAGCTCAACATAAGAGGTGTTGCCAGAGTACAAGCCTTATCCTACAATTGTCAGATATAGCTATTTTAAGGTCTTTCAGCATTGCATGTTTGCTAATGGAGGGTTTCCACACGCTAGGGCAGCACTGCAGAAACCAATCAAAACTCAAGCATGATTACAGCATATATAATGCTTAACTTCAGGATAAAGTTAGCCAGCTTACTTGTCCAGCAATGTAATCATTCAAAATTATGGGTAGACCTCGAATCATTGCTTCTGCAATGGTCCCTGGTCCAGCCTGCAGAAACATAGTTGTCACAAGATGAGTGATGATAATGAAGCAGAAGAAAAGTTAACAGCACAGTCTTGAAAAACTAACCTTTGTGATAATGCAGTCACAGGCACCCATGCATTCCTCCATTTTGGTGACAAAACCCCTCACCTGCATGATGGAGCATCTTATTCAGTACTATGCATGCCATTGTGGCTGGCTATGAATGCACAGGTATGCTTGGCGCCTTCTGAATGTGATAAAGACTTAAAAATACTACACTATAGTGAGCCTCAATGACTGCTACATTATGTTTGGGATGTAAGAATCATAGGTTGATACCTGGACTGGAACCTTCCAATCAATCGAAAGTAATCTATTAGCGAGTTTTTTGTTGCGACCACAAATCACAAGGACTTGGCCTATTGGCTCTTCAAGATTTTCATCATATAATGAATCCCCAAGCGCTCGTGCAGTTGCCTCAATTGGGCCCATCCCTTCCCCTCCTCCCATCAATAGCACAGCTGGAAGATCCTCATCCATTCCTAGCTGTCTTCTTAATTCACCCTAATGAATTCAAATGAAACAAGGTAAAGGAGTTGAATAAATGAGTTTATTTTTCATGTTTAGGGTCAAGTTTATGAAGTCACATTTGTCTTTCCTTGAACTGCTTACAATGACTTCATACTTCAACTTCAAGTTTGCATAGACAATACTATCACATAAATTTAATAACCAATATTTTTATCCTCCATGCAGAGAATAATACTGTGAAATTACTGGCGCAATGTTAATGCATCGGGATGCATAGAGCAAACAAGAAATGAGTGCCAGGGTTTAGTAATCAGCTAGAACAATAACCAACCTTTGGTCTAACAGGCTTAACAAAGGAAGGCCTAACTGGAAGACCATAGACCTTAATCTGTGAGGGCTTAAGCCCAGCTTTCATTGCTCTCTTTGATACATCTGTTGACGGGCAATAACATCTTGTCACAAGCTTATGGAACCTAAACGTACAGATATAAGATGTCAAAATTCAATAATAGAGATATCACTGACAATAAAAAAAGCTTGCACAGAATCAACCATGTAGGATGGCAAGTGCTTAGATCGGTGACTACAGTGGTAAAAATTATCTTCTGCAGAAGACCCTTTGCCCTCAATACACGAAGAGGAACATGTTGCATCAGTGGATGTACACTGATAATAATGTCAGGTTGGTATTTCATCAATCCCTTCGCAACTTCTCTGCAACAACACAGCGACAAAGGATCAGATAAGAACAGGATGCCACACGGATACTACCACAAGAGCTATCCTGAAAAATCAATTTAAGTTCAACATCTGTGCAAATGATGAAGAATCGGGACCAGAAATACAAAAAGAAACTGGCCATTCAAGTTGCTTGATGGGAATTATAACTGATGGTGCTTTTTTTTTTCCATCGAGAATATATGATTAAACAAAAGCTGATGTTGCTTTTGGAAAGATAACCCACAGATACAAGTTCAAAGAAGATAGAAAGTCTCACCGAGCTATAAATGTTGAGGTTGCAGCAAAATTAGATTGATGAATCACACGTGGTGCGCTTCCATAATATGTCATTTTCCACAATGCCCCATGTTTCACCAAGAAATTATAGCTTTTGGGCAATTGATTAAACGGCCAAGGAGTATGTTCTGACCATAAATCAGTAACGAACACCTGCGACATGCACTCTTAACACACAGAACATGATCAACAAAAACGTATCTAAACACAAACTAACCACTCCCCGGCCCGGCCCCCCCTACACACACACTACTCTAAAATGCTCACTAACCACAAAAATCAAAAGAAGAAAATAAAAACTAGATTAAAAATCATTTTTTTCTTCATTGCTTTCATTCTCATATACCAACATATACTAACTCAATTAACACAAAAAGCCGCACAACACTTAATAGAACAAAATTGTCAATTTCTCAGGTTCCAAATAATAATAACAAATAAAAAAAAACTGACCTGATAATCATCACCAAATTCTTCATTAAAGGCAGCCTTGATAGCCTCAGCAGAAGCTCTATGACCACCACCAGTATCACTCATTAAGATGAGAACCCTTTTAGGACTCACACCTTCTACACCATTCAGAGGCACACCATCATCCACCAAAACATCACATCCATCATCTCTTAATCTATTGCTACCATTACCATTATCACTACTAATATTATTATTACCATTATTATCTCCTGAACCAACCTGAACTGAAGCAAACCCGATAGGGATTCTCTCACAGTGAAACCTAATAGCCCTATTAAACTCACTCCAAACACTTTTAAATCCACTTCTACTACTCAAACTCAATGAAGCATTAACCTTTCTCGTTTTTAGACCAGTTGGGCTATCAAAAAACAGAAAATTTGACTTAGAAAAAGAGAACCCACTTGTGTTTATGCTTTGAACTGCTTTATTAAAAGCAAAGCCACCCAAATGAGATACAAAATCAAAGGCAGGGCCTGGTTCTTGGTTGGTGGCTACTGCTGAAGGGTTATGCATTGTGAGACAGAAAAGGTTGTATACTTGAGTGATTAGAGGATAATTAAGCAGTCCATGGTGGTCTTTAACATGTTAAAACAGATGGGTTTTATTAGACAGTAAGAAAGTAGAGTGCTTTAAGAGCGACTATTACAGAGAGAAGTGGTTGTTGTTGTGGCTGAGAGAGAGGGAGGAAATATAATGGATTGTTTTGTGGCCACAGATAGATATCATGGAGAGAGAAAGGGAGAAGATTCGGAGAATTTTTCTTTCACTTGAGTAGAATGATGATCTTTGGAAAGAACGAGACAGATTGTGAAAGTGAGAGGAGAGGATCACGTCTTCGTCGGATAAGCATGGTTGTAAAACCTTATTCTGGGTTGTTCTTGGGGGAGCCCGTGTCGCAGGTAAAAGAAACCCAGGCAAGGTTAGCCTCCAAAAACTTTTCTAAGAAAATAAATATTAAAATGCTATTGTTTTAATTAAAAAAATTATGGAGATGAGAATGAAACTTTGACCAATTAGACCTAAGTCTACACTTATTAATCCAGTTTTTTGACTGCATTAACTAGATTTTTTTATTTTTTTATTTTTCTTTAACCTTCAACAATTCATGTTTTGAATAACTCATAAAGCTTATCTAACAAGTTTGACCTTCTATTTTAAATTTTTATTTTATTTTAAATTAATAGTATTTTAAAATTATTTTAATATGATATGATGATATCAAAAATAGTTTTAAAAAATAAAAAAATTATTTTGATATATTTTTTTTAATAAAAATTATTTTTAAAAATAATTTCAATTATACTTTCAAACAGGTAAGTTAACTTGAGTTTTGAATTGTCTCCGTTTGGCATTACGTTTTAAATTTTTTTTAAAAAAAAATTAAAATTTTATTTTATTTGAAATTATTTTTTTATATTTTTATATTATTTTCATGTATTAATATTAAAAATAATTTTTAAAAAATAAAAAAAATATGATATATCTCTAAGCAAAATATATTTTTAAAAACAAGTTTAATTATACTCCCAAATATTCACTCTAACATATAAATTCGTTGAAGATTAATGAATTTAAGTAAATGGAATGTTAATTTTTTTTTCTTTTATTAGAAATACTATTACAATTACTTTTTTTATACAATAAGTCAATTTAACTATTTATATAAATAATAAATCATATCAATATACTTTTTTGAATTATTTTATAACAACTTTGTCGTGTCTTAATTTATACACGTCACATGTTGACAAGTAAAAAGGTTACATGTCAGAAAAAATAATGGTCATAGGCCCTTTGAGTTTTTTTCATTTCTTTTTTATCTGTTTTTTTAATTATTGTCGTTGAATTTGGAATTTATATTTAGTTTTTATTATTTATTTTTGGGCTGATGATAAATCGGCTTTTTATGTTTTTATTATATAGTAATAATAAAATAATGTGTTGTTGCGGAGTCTACAAGGAGCGGGGTCATGAGTATTTAAATTTACCAAGATTAATAACAGTGTCAAAAAGATTTTTGTAATTTATATATTATTTCTTTTAGTTTTCAATTTTTTTATCAAATCATTGTATAATACAAGAAGCAAATTGGTGATGCTTTGAAAAAATTTATTACTCAATATTTTTTTTAAAAGCTAGAATGTGAATCTTTAAATATTATTGGAGAAAAAACTTCATCCAATAATACTTTTATTATATATTAAAAAATGAATCGATAAGCAACAATATAATTAAAAATACGCGTAGTTTTACTATAATAATTATATATTCAATTTTTACTATAATATATAAATTGATCCGTACTTTTATTATATAAAAATAAAAAATAAATCATGTCGAGTGATAAGTGAAAATAGAACTGAAAATCACATCTAGTTTTAATGTGATAATTTTATTTTCTATATTTACTATGTGAATTAATCCAATAATACTTTTATAATCTTAAAAAAATAAATTTTATTAAGTGATGTGTAGAAATAGAATTGAAAACCATAAATACTTTTATGTAATGTAATTGTTAATCTAGATAACCGAAATTAAATGATAAGTTGTTAAATGATGGTTCAAAATTAATTGAAAGATTAAACTAATCTAGTATTTTTTAAATAGAGTTTTTCATTTTATTTAGCATTGGAATATTAGCAATAAAAGTACATACCGATTAAGAGACTATTTGAAAGTGTGATTGAAGTTTTTTTAAAGTGTTTTTTTATTTAAAAATATATCAAAATATATTTTTTAAAATTATTTTTGATATCAACATATGAAAATAATTTAAAATAAAAAATATGTGCACACGCTTGTGTGCGTGTTTGGTAACTATTACAAGATTTCATGAAAAAAATGAAAAACGAGTTTTCATAAATGAAAAGTATTTTAATTTAAAATAAATAATAAATAAATAATTTTTTTTTTTTAATATTTTAGCGGCATCTTCGATCGCTGTAAGGATTGTTCATCAAATATGCAACTCTCACCACGTGAATCTTATGCAAAATTACTGAACTCACGTGGGCAAAGGTCTAGCCTACGCACTAGCTGGTTGTGCGAGTGGCCAAGTGGGAAGCCCACCGTCCAACGGGTCAGCTGCTTCTGGCCTCGTGCTCTGCTTTCACATAACACTTTTGAGCTTTTTACTCTTAGTGGAAGATCCAATTTAGAGAAATCTGCAAATATTTTTCACGTTTTTTAGTACTAGTGATGTGACATCGATCGAATTGGACTGTACTTTTGCATTCACATAGAAAAAACAATTTGTTGATTTCTAAGTGCAAAACTGCATTGTTTTGCATTCAATTTCAAAATTATTTTTCTAAAAAATATATTTTTATTTTATATAAAAAAATTAATATTTTTATATATTAATATCAAAATTATTTAAAAAAAATATTATTTTAATATTTTTTAAATAAAAAACACTTTAACAAATAATCTCAACCATATTCTTGGATAAATATTTTATCTTCATTAAATATTGTTTGTTTGTTACAAAGAGATATATTGAATACAGCTTGTTTGGAATTCTATTTTTAAAACTTTTAAAAATTATTTTTTTATTATTTATATATTATTTTGATGTGCTATGTAATTTTTATTATATAAATATTATAAATGAAGATAAAAGCTAGATGATTGAAAATTGGATATTGATGGTTCCGATTATAATTGCTTTGTTTTCAAGGGCGATAAGTCTCATTAAAAGTCATATACAATTTTTGACAAGCTCAAGAGAGAAGAGAAAGAGGTTTTTAAGAGATAAGGAAAACTTAATGGGTTGTGTGGATTTTTTTATCGAGGAGTCAATGATTATATTTAGAGATTTTTGCGGGGGAGGAAATGTAGAACTTGTTATATTATTTATTAATTTTGTTCTAGTTTGAACATAGATTTTGTAAGTTTGTGTGGAGTAGGTTTTATTTATTTATTTTAAACATTATAGTTGATTTGTTTTTGAAATATTTTCCTATTTATGGTTTAGTATAAGAACAAATTATAATCATATTAAATAAAAAGTTAATGGGTTATGTGAATTCTCGAGTCTAGGGAGTTTTAACTCGCTAGTTCATAAATGTTATCTACCATGATTTTTTTTATTAATATAAATATAAAATAACACATTTTAAACTCTAATCTTTTCTTGCTAGGAGGGAAACATTTTATTATTTTCTCAACATATATAACAAATCTAGCTAATAAAACATGGATACAAAATAATTTTGATAGCATAAACACAAAAAGATTTATAGAAAGATTAAAAAAATGGAGTTGACAAAATCTTTATTTTTTTCTAAATAAATAATTTTTTTGTAAGTACAGAGACAATAATTTCTTACATACCATGCTAGGAAAATTATAAACCTGCTGTTTACAGAAATAATCATGGTATATGAAAATTTCCCAAGCAACAATCAATCTCTCCATTAAACGTGGAAGATATATGATCCACGTCCAACCATGTAAATCTATCAAGATCTATATCTATATGTACATATATAAGTGAGATTAGAAAAGGTAATTTAAATCAATAATAACAAAAAAATCATTGATAAGAGCAATCACCATCGACTAAATGATCGCTTTTATAAAAAAAAATAAGTTTTATGATTTAGTTTTTAGTGAGGTTTTTTCTCTTTCTCACTTCTTGCAAAACTTTTACTACTTCAATGGCATATATTTTTTTAATATTATATATAAGTGGCTTTATTAGCTCTAATATGCAAGAATATCATAAAAGAACCTAAAAATCGTTTTAGAAAGAAAAAAACTCAATACAAACCTTCATTTCATCAAATTACACCTGTATTTATTTTTTTTGAAATAACATATATAACATATAATCCATCAACCTAGTTTCAGCAGTCAAAGAATCGCTAAAAAAATCAAGCCTTGGAATTTATACATAAAAAACTTGTCAAAGTCAAATCCACCACCTCAGACAAAGAAAAATAATAAAGAACACTTAGATGAAACTTTTTTAATCACTGTTAATATCAAAATTATATATTTTTTTATTGGATTGATGTCAACCAACATTTTGCTATCTACCCCTAAAATGCAGTAATTTTCTTTTTTTCTCATACTGCAAAAATAAGAATTACGAAACTGTATACCAAAGTGAGCATCTTGAGATAACTTTGAAATTGCTACCCATACTCCATGTATTTCACTTTGCTATTCTATTTTCTAATTTGGATATTCCTTAGCAAATCACAAATGAGAAGCAATTTAATATTGATTTGGGCAATAAAATATCAGTTTAAAAAAGTTTTATGATTAAATTAAATTAAAAAAAAAATACTGCCGCTTTTTTTTTTTAATATTTTGTTATATTCCAACCCACTATTTAGATCTCAAACCAAATATATTAGGATTTAAAATGGCCAAATCCATCTGTGGTTTCCATTTGAGAAATTGGGCTTTTTACTCAAAACAAGATTGAAGTTCTGTACACAATTTTAAGCCCAATTCCCAGCCCAACTGGAAAAAACAGTAGCCGCCATACAACCTAAAATCGTCCAAATTCCTGGAAAAAATCCGATTTTTCTCGCGGTCCAAACAAGAAGTGGGCCCAAAATCCCCCCTAGTTTACCAATATTTTAAAATACACCGGAAAGAGGAAGAGAGGAATTCCGTTTGGTTTCCGCCACCAGATAAAGAAAATAAAAACCCAAAATATTATATTCGTTTCTCTCTGGAGAATTAAACGATGAATTCCGTGTGTTCTTGTAGCCGGCCTATGATTGCAGCAGCTAAATCCATGGATATTAACGTGTTCTGCTTAAGAAGAGGAGTTGTAATAGTAACTCATGGTACAAGCAAAAGTAGCTCAAGGAGGGTTTGTGGAGCTGTTAGAGCTTCAATGGTGGATTCTTATGAGAGTTCTTCTGATTTTTCTAAGAGAATGGAGCAAGCTTGGTTAATCTCTCAGGTAAAGTTTTAATCTTTCTCATTTTTTTTAATTGCTTTTTTTTTGTTTTGTTTTGAATTATAGATTGAGATTTTTCAGTTTTGGAAATTTAACCTTACGTGTTATGCATGAAATATGATGACAGAGATTAAGTTTGATTTAATTTTTTCTTGGGCTGGTGAAAATTGTGTGAGAAATGATTTTTTTTTTATAACCGTGTCTTTGAAATTAGAATATCTTCAATGGGGTTTTGTGATTGGATTCTGGGCTTAAAATTGAGGTGGTTTTAGGGTATTATTATCTGGAAGAGTCCCATCTGGTTTTATGTTACTAACCAGAAGAGTAGAATTTAATGATGCTCAACTGTTTTAGGTGTTTTAGAAAAGGGCAAGGATTGTTTACTGGGATGTAGATTAAGGACCAACAGAATGTTTGATGCAATCATTTCTGTTTCTGATAAGTTTTACATATCAATTGTATGTGATGGTCACAGCAACCTAGGCCAGTTTCGTGCACTTCATGCGATTCAAATGGGCATGTTGAATGCCAGTGGTGTAGGGGCACGGGATTCTTCATTCTCGGTGATAACATGCTCTGCCAAGTTCCTTCCAGAAATACCACTTGTGTTATTTGTGCTGGAAAGGTATGTTAAATTGTTGACAAATTTATGGATGTTCAAGTATCGTGAGGACTTAATTCTGAATGCTAAAGTAGAACTACAAGTTAACATTATATGCATTTAGTAACTTTGATTTTATTTCAGGGGTCAATGCGCTGCTCTGATTGTAAAGGAACTGGCTTTCGTGCCAGGTGGTTGGATGAGCCTCCGATCACCAAGTAACAACTGTAATGCATCTGTGAGGAAGTCAAAACTACCGAACAGGTGCGAGAAATACTGAAAGGCTTCTTATTATTCGTGTTCTGATTTCTTCTCCATTTCTGTTCTGGAATTGACACAAGTGATTACATCAACTTCATAGTACAACTCATACCTGTATTATGTCATGTTTATTCAACAAATAAGCGCATGTATTGGATTAAATTCTAAGTAAATATCAACTTTTTTTTATTTGAGATATCATCATTGATTCACAAGATGTTATGCAGGTTGCATCATGTGGTGCCAAAAATGTTATATACTATCTTAGTTTAAACATGTTTGTTTTACTGAAAATGCTTTGAATTTGCATCTATTTAAGGGACAGTATGCACTATCAGGAACTGTAGCTGTTCTCTTCTATATTTTTGCTACTTAGTAAGCCTAGTCTGTCATTTCCCCGAGGGAAATGGCAAGCATTGAACCTGATGTCCATTCCAACATTACGCTGTCAACGTTCTGAATCATGCACCCCCATAGCAAACCTGACAATCATTGTCTAGGCAAGGGCCTGATCCTGAATTTCAATGGAGCTTGAGCAAAAATAAATCAAGTCCATTGACACTTTAAGAAGCATAAGATCTGTTGGAGAATAGTATAATAACTCAATTTTTTAGGTGAGATGGTTCCTTAACATGGTATCAGAGCCTTGTTAACCCAGCGGTCACGAGTTCGAATCTGACCATCCCTATTCTATTTGATAAAAACCAAGTATAAGGTTGTGTGGGTCTATGCAAGTTTCAAACCCAAAGGGCTTTCACTTGAGGGTGTGTATTAGAGAATAATATAAATTTTATTCTGGGACCCCATTTAATAGCTTAAACTTTTAGATGAAATGGTTTCTTGATAAGATACACAGTAGGAGTTAAGGCATTCTCTTCTCAAGCCAAAATCCTGCTTCTTTGTATAAACATGCATCCAAGCCTAGAAAGAAACATGGAATTGATGTTGAAGGTAAGGTAAGGTAAGGTTTATAATCCCATGGTCCGTCTAGGGTTTGTGAAGAAAATTTCAGTTCAGTGATCATGTAAATGCCTGCCTGATATTGAATATCAAAAACTTGTGCATAAACCAAGTGGGAAGGAGAATAAACTTGAGATTTGAGCTGCAATATGTTGATACAGCCATGCCGTTTTTACAGAGGAGCGTTTTGATACAAACAGGTTGTTTTTACAAACACAAAGTGAAGAGCATATTGTCATCTTTGATAGTGGCTAGAGTTGAGAAATCTTAAATGCCACAGTACCAGCAAACAGAAACCTGAAGGCAGTCTATGCAAAGTTTCAACAGTATTACATATGGCAGCAGACAGAAATCTGCCCCTAGATTCCTAAACTGACAGTACTAAGTTTTCAGTAAAGGAACTGTACTCATCACAGCCCAACACATTCCATGTTTTGGAGGCAGAATGGTCCACCAAAGGTTACTACGAAGATAACAACTTGCAAATGGAAATGGTTCCAGGCTGATACGCAAGTCATGAACACCAATTTTCATTACTCTTGAATTTACAACTTTCTCCATCACCAATGGTGAAACAAGCATTTTATGTAAGCAAGCATTATGCCTCCTGACTGTTCTTCTGCAGATTCTTACCTGTTCTTGCTCTGACCCGAGTCATCCACTCATCAATAATCTGAGAGAAGATAGAGATCAAAGGCACAATAAGATTGCCTTGCCGAGGGCCTGTATACCCCCGGAATTAGTTAGGTCTCGGCCTGAGAAAGCAATAATGGGAAAATTTGAATCGAGTCAATTACTCTTTTTCTATCCAATAGTGATCCTAAATCGATCTTACTTGGGATCACAAATTCTAAATTTATCTATAAAGAGCAGAAACATCCCTGCTTGGGCACGTACTCGTGCTGAGCCTCCCTAGCATAAAATCTGGCCATGAAATAAAATAATTTTAATTAAAAATAAAAATAAATTATTGTAAGTAATTAAAAAGCATATGCATTGAACTTTTTCCCGAAATAGCCTTCATTTAGTATCGTGGACAATAAAAATATGGTGGCGGCGGCGGCAGCAGAAGCTATCTTCAGGGGGCGTCTCTTCCAAGCAATTTGATGAATGGAGAAGCTGTCGCAGGCATTTGGCAAGGCATAACAAGCGGAGAGGAGAAATATACACTTGGATTTTCATCTTTTATATAATTTAAATAATAAAAATTTCATTATTCTATATTTAGATAGCATAATGTAAGAATATTGATAAATTGTTTTAATATATATATATATATGAAAATCAATTTAAACATCAACCGACATGCCAATCCTATTCTCCAATCTCTCCTCTAATATAGACTCCGTTGGCAGAAAGGATTTCATTTTCGCTCCAAAAAACTGGGAATATCAGAAGAAATGCCTTTGAATGAGCTACCAGAAGGGTGCATAGCTAACGCGTTGTCGTTTACAACTCCTCAGGACGTTGGCCGGCTCTCCGCTGTCTCTCCCATGTTCATGTCGGCCGCCGTATCCGATGTTGTTTGGGAGAGGTTCCTTCCTAGAGATCTTGAATCTATGCTATCCACTTCCTCTGATGGTTCTCGACTGTTGGGATCCGCGGCTTCCAAAAAGGAACTATATTTTAGCCTCTGTGAGAATCCAGTGCTTGTTGATAATGGGGGAAAGGTATTTAACTTTCTCTCGTTTGAATTAACTTTCTAATTAACTTTTCTAATTAACTTTCTCTCGTTTGAATTTTTTATATTGACCCTTTTGTTTTTTTCTTGTTTTTAATAGAATTTGATTGGTTGGATTGCTATTTAATTGATCAAAATGCCTTCTTTTTTGACCCAATTGGTCAATTGTCTTGATTAGTTTATTTTCACTGATGAAGTTTGCTGAAGTCTTTGTTGGGACCATTAAGGGTTTTTTGTTTGATAGTAATGAAAATGATATTGAATTTTCTGTAAATAAAAACTCTTATCTCTGTAAATTTATGATTTTTTTTTGTTTATGTAAATTAAAAGAGTGTTGAACAGTTACTTTATAATAGTATCGTAAGTTTGAGGCACAATTCAAAATAATTCTAGCATGTTTTTGATGTCTCTTGTCCAGTCCCACGTCCCAAAGCATATGTGACTGATTTGATTTTCGTAGACAATGGATCTTTATGGTTGTATTTGGAATAATAATTTGTCTAATAGTATCCTGCATTTTGTATTGAATAGAGCTTTTCATTGGAAAAAAAGAGTGGGAAGATATGTTGCGGGCTTTCTGCAAGGGACCTATTGATTACATGGGGTGATGCTCCTGAATACTGGACATGGAATTCAGATCCCGCATCCAGGTTTTTCTTTATTTAAGGGTTTTTTTTTTCTTAATTTTTTGTTTCTGTGAGTAGGATATGTAAATGTTGATGGTTCACCCACAGATTTCCAGAAGTGGCTGAGCTTATTTCGGTGTGCTGGCTTGAAATCCGTGCCAAAATCAATACTAGTATGCTATCGCCCACAACGTTGCACACAGCATACCTTGTGCTAAAGTTTTCCATAGACACTTACTATGATGGATTGGATGACCAGCCAGTTGAGGTTGCAATGAAACTGGATGGGGAGGAGAGTTGTACACGGATTGTTAGCTGGAATGCAGAAAGAAGGCGGGGGCAGGTATCCCGTAATGCAAGATGGTCTTTTGCTTTATTTAGCTTTAGCAGCAGAAGATCTGTACCTACCAGAGAAAGTGATGGACATTATCCACAGGAAAGAGGAGATGGGTGGTTGGAGATTGAATTAGGCGAGTTCTTTACCAAGGAAGGGAAAGATGAAGAGCTGGAAATTAGAGTTTTTGACGGCAGTAGTCATTGGAAACGTGGGCTGATTGTTGAAGGGATCGAGATTAGACCAAAACAGGGTAACTAGATGAGCAACAGTTCATATACTAGCAATAATGTCTACTTAATATGTAAATTTTTAGTGATCATAGAAGTTGGATCTCATGTTTATGTTCACTTCATTTTAAATTATGATCTTTGAAGAAATTGTTGCTGTCATTTGTTTCTGTCTCAGGTGCAAGAGGAGCTAGTCCGAGCAGTTAAAGATGCACATGATGGACTTCTTCCTTTGAAGTGGCATGTAGAAGCCGACAAGTTTTCCAACCATACTGTTGATGCTGAAACTGGAACTACAAAAGGAACAAAGTTATATTATTGAATTAATTCCATCTGCTGTCTGCATTCAAAACTATCCAGTGTGCATTTAGTTTAAATGCAAAAGGTACCAAATCGAATGGGGCATTGCTTTGCTGGGATCTTTGTAGTCTAGCTGAGGTTTCAACACAATCCTTTTTTCACATAAAGCAATCTAGTGAATTCAAATATAAGAAGCTAATATATCTTGTACTAGTTACTCTTCATAGCCTGGGTAATATTGCAGGTCCTGACGAATTTTGTAGCATCTGTACCTGCAACATTTTCAAATGCTCATGATACCTTTGATGCCTGATTTTGTTGATCAAAGTGGTCTCAATTCGTAATGGAATTGTACTTGCTCAAGTGATGTATCACCCTAACCGGTATCTGCTTGATGAGATTAATTGCCTGATTGAGATTTTGATGGATGTAGTTTTTTAAAATGTTTTTCATTTTGAAATGTATTAAAATAATATATATTTTTTTATTTTTTAAAAAATATTTTTAATATTAGTACATGAAAATGATGTAAAAGTATTAATCTAAAATAAAAATTAAAACTAAAAATATTTTTTTTTGAAATATTTTTAAAACGACAATGTTTTTAAACCTAAATAACTAGACATGAGAGGCTTATTCAATCAAGATACACATGGAAAAAAGAAAGAGCTTCGGAGGACCTGTAACTGTATCATTTTCGAATGCTTTTAAACCATAGCTGCCTGTTTAGCTTAACTTGGTCATGGTTTCTTAAAAACCTCAAGTATAAGCAAAGTTTACATGTTAAATAATAAATTATTTTTTATATTCTAATAATTTAATCCATTCTCTCTAACCAAGGTGATTGTAGCTTAGTTCTTGGTAAGTCAAGGTGATTGATCCATGTAAACAATTTCTTTTGTAGATTTAATGATTTTTAGTTGTTTAAAAAAATATTTTTTTAGAGAAAAAATAAAATAAAATATTTCAGAGAGATAAACTTTGAAAATATATATTCTAAAAATATTTAGAATGAAAAGATGATGACCTCAAGTTTAAAGGATTCATGAGGTATATATAACTCGAAAGTTTTGTTTTTTTTATAAAGAGAAATAATTGAAAAAAAATAATTTTTTTCTCATACATGTTATGAACGAAGGATAAATATTCCTTACCCAACATTAATATTGATAGAAAAATAATAAGTCCTTAAAAGATTTTTATACATCGAAAACTATTGAGAAATTAATATTATTGACGTTAATATTTTATATTAAGGGTCATAAAATAAACAAACAAATTCCCGTTGTCTAATATGAAACTTAAAAAAATAATTAATTTTAAATTAATTTGGGCTTGACATAATACAAAGTCTAAAGATATTGAGTTTAATAATTTACTAGTTACATATAGATTTAAATTCAACGTATAGTTAAGTCCAGTGATATAGAGTTAACACCTTTTAAACATGGAATTAGGAAAACTTATTTGACCTTTGCCTTGAGGGATCGTTTCTGTCAAGCAAAGAAATCAAAATACAAATAATTTTGAGGAGACAAGCATAGGAAATAGCATTTCTTCGCGCGCAATGATGCATGAATGAGCTTTTTTTGGAGCTATTAAATATTTCATTATTAATTAATTTATTTTACAACTATATAATTTTTAAAGGATTTCCTTTCTTATAAGGACTATGATTTTGACATAATATTAATACAGATAGAGTTATTTAATTTATTTTTCAGAGTAATTTGAATCATTCAGAACTTTTCCGTTTCTCGACGACTTGTTCAATCGCTTGCTGATTTTCTCTTTCAATCTCAGTTTTATTAGCTCAGACTCCTGCAGATCCTTGTCCAAGCCGAACTCATTTTCTAAGCTTTGGCTCATCCAACCACCGACCTCTCCTGTCTCTCAATTTACAGACACTCATCGGAAGGCTGATTCCCAGAAACAACAGAACTAAGCTACTGCAAATAGATGGCTAGGGACAGTAATGGAGAAGCTGGAGACTTGTTCTTAAACATGCTGCCAGAAGGGTGCATAGCAAATATGCTGTCCTTTACACTTTTTTCTATATATTTTATAGATCTGCCGCGGAATCTGATGCGGATTGGGAGAGGTTCCTGCCCTATGATTATCATCAATCTATCATCTCCAAATCTGACAATCCTCAACTTGTTTCTTCTTCAGCTTCTTCCACGAAACAACTTCATCTCAGTCTGTGACAATCCTATCCTCGCTGAAGATGGTATTTTTTTATATTCTAAAATCTTACTAATTTCCAAAAACAAACAGAGTAGAGAGAAGACTGGACAAGATGGCGAGATTATGTTGTCAAATCAAATCAAGGAGTTGGGATAAGAAATTGGATTCTCTCTATCTTATGCCATGTTCTAGCTAAAGCTAGTACTTGGATATCAATACTTTTTCAAAAGTTATTAAAGACGTTACTCATAATTCAGCTCAGGTTTTGAACCATGGATTGGTAGGGTTAATGCAACGTCGTTTTTTTTTTTTTTAAATGCTAAAATAATTTTCTTTTAAAAAAAATTAAAATAGATTTTAATTCGATCACATCAATATTTTTTTTAAAACCCGACCCGAACTAATTTTGTGCCCACTCCGTTTTACTACAGGGATTAATATGTAACTGTGTACTTTTTTTTGTCCTGAAATAGAGTTTTTTATTGGGGAAAACGAGTGGGAACAAAAGCTACAAGCTTTCAGCAAGGGATCTCGAAATTGCATGGAGTGATGCGCCAGAATATTGTGAATGGAATTCTGATCCTGGCTCAAGGCATCTCTTCGTTTCACACTCATGAATTTCATAACACATCCACTGTTTCCTGCTTTAATTAATGTTTCTGATACATTTTCATGATTTCGGACACCACAGGTTTTCCGAAGTGGCTCAGCTTGTTCTGGTGTCTTGGCTTGAGATCCGAGGAAAAATCAATACAAGCGTGCTATCCCCGGCACCATTTTACATGGAACACCTTGTCTTCAACATCTTTATAGCAGCAGCTGGTCCTCAGCTAGTAGCGGCCACGGTGGGGCTCGTTGGTGCTGAAACTTCTTCTAGACGGACTTTTTGCTGGCACCGGCCAGAAATGTTTTCGCAGTGGCAATACCGTAACAAAACTCTAAAAAGATTTAAAAACGACTAAAAAAGAAATATAAAATTTAAAAAATACATAAATATATCAAAATTTATGAAATTATAAATTGAAATCTTAATTAGTTTTGTTATTGTCGTCCTACATTAGATTTTTACTCTTTCGACCATTAGACTAATAATATTTAAAATGGATTAGTGCAGTACTATAGGCTTCCTTTCTTTGTTTTATAGCGGTGATTAAATCTATAAATCATTTTCAATATTCTGTTTTTTTAGTATTTTAAAACATAAAAAATTGTTTGATATTAGAGATAAAGACATCATGATCATAATATGATTTTAAAATAAAATATTTCTAAATACTACATAAAAATAATACGGGGGAAGTGTTTCAATAGAACAACACATTGTCTCTCCCCTTTCCTGGTAATACAAGAGACTCAATCCACCATAACACTTCCAGAGTTAAATTTTTTTATTAAATCAACTCAAGTATTATAATATTCTTGTGTTTGATTTGTTTTTGGTTTGGAATTTGTTAACCCTAGAGTTACTTTTTCTTACAACCACTTATATTTGGATTACATGCTGTATTAAAACACAAACTGTAAGGTTTCTTCACATCACCAGCCCTTTTACAAGACAGAAAGCAACCCTTACAGTTGATTTGCAGAAGAAGATGGGGAAGAAGGGTGGAGAACGAAGAGATTCGTCGTTCCATATGATGCTGCCAGAAGGGTGTTTAGCGAAAGTGTTGTCGTTTACAAGTCCTCGAGACGCATGCAGGCTGTCTGTCGTGTCTTTGCTGTTCAAGTCAGCTGCAGATTCTGATATCGTTTGGAAGAGCTTTCCCCCCCATGATTACCGATCTATCATCTCCCAATCTAGTAGTTCTCTTCAGCTGGCTTCTGTAACTTCTTCCATGAAAGAACTCTACCTCAACCTTTGTGATAAACCAATCCTCATCGAGAATGGTAGAAAGGTACGTTTTTCTCTTAATGAATGAGTTTATACATTACATATAATTTGACAATTGTGACATTAGAAAGATGTTTTTTTCTTGAATTTGTGCTGTTCAAAGGTTATATTAATATTTTCCTAGAGGTAAACGAAGGGGCCGACGTTTATTCTATAAAAAATACAATCTAAACATGCAAAATTAATTGTTTTTTTTATCAACTCACTAAAAATATACGCAAAATATAAATATATGAAAGAAGAACATACTAGCTAGGTATAAAAACTATCTTGGCTCGGCGATTAACCTGATACCCTTGAAGAGTTCTAATGTTCAAGACTGATTGGATGTGGATAATTTGTTCAAGACTAGATCGATCGAAGGATTTTACATCTAATTGTATATATTTTTTTAATGAAATAGAGCTTATCACTGAGCAAACCTAGTGGGAAAAAATGTTTTATGCTTTCCGCGAAGAGCCTCAAAATTGCATGGAAAAGTTTTCGTCTATGTTGGAGATGGGATTCTGATCCTGAATCAAGGTTTCTTTTCTTTTTTCTTGTGGATTTCATTATATATTTTCTATTTTCAACTTATGTGGTTTCGCTATATATTTTATAAGCTCAACATATCCCCACAGGTTTGACCAAGTGGCTCATCTTCTTCTGGTGCCAACGCTGACAATCATTGGCAAAATCAGTGCTCGTATGCTATCCCCAGCAACATGGTACACAGCACACCTCGTGTTCAATTTTTTCACAGTATATTTTGGATCGAAACAAGAGAATGGCTTTTCACTAGCCTCTGGGTTTGATGGACTTTCAGCAAAGGTCAGCGTGGGACTCGTCGGAGGTAAAACTTCTTCTCGAATTGTTTTCTGGGATGTGGAAGGATGGCGACTTCAGAATCGAAGTAATAAAAGAAGGTGCAATGTCTCTTCTACAGCAACCAGTGATATGTATTATCCAAAGGATAGAGGAGATGGATGGTTAGAGATTAAATTGGGTGATTTCTTTACCAAGGAAGGTGAAGATGGAGACTTGGAAATGATAGTTGCTGACAAAATTTATCATGTGAAGAAAGGTTTGGTAATTGAAGGGATTGAGATCAAGCCAAAATAAGACATTTAGAAAGATATGATAGATATCTAAAATATATAAAATAAATATGTGTTTGAAATAATTAAGTTTTTATATTCTATGAATTTTTGTATTCTTTGAATTTTATTCTTTCAAAACCAAAAAATTGCCATCTTCATCTCTTTTATTATATGAGACAATACACCACTACATTAATTCTATCAATAATGTTATACACATTCTTGCCTTTACCAGTAAAATTATCTTTGTGTGATTTTTTTGTGATATGAATGAAAAAAACAAAAATATATACGTGAGTAAAAGAGTTTCTAGACCGAAAAAATATTGCAATCCAGAAGGGATTCAGTCTGTCATACAGCTCAAAGGTAATATGAGTGAATTACATTGAGCACGTGACGTATCACGCCATATTTATATTCTGGTATATAGAACCGAAACTGATGTTTTTTTAGGATAAACTAGTTTGAAGGCCTGCACTTCGTTGCGGGCGGAGTAAATTTTTTTTATAATTATTCAGATTAAAATATAATATTTTTATATATAAGTTTGATATAATAAAACAAATCAAAATATCTTATTATAACAATAGTAATATCGAAGTGTTAACTTCTAAAATTATCATCACTATTATTGTCAAAACAATAACAATTATTAAACTACCTCGAGAGGAATAAAAATAAAAACTCAAATTATTATTATGCTTATTATTATTATTATTATTATTATTATTATTATTAATATTAATATTATTATTGCGTTAATAAAAAACAAAATTAAATCAAAGATTAAAAGAAGTCTAAAAACATTAACAAAAGAACAAATAAAAAAATAATAAATATAATAAAAAAAAATAAAAATTATTACTCGAAAAAAAATCATTTCAGTTGAAAATTAAAAAAATTGACCGCACTACATTGCGGGTTGAACAAACAAATTTTATGATTGTTGGTATTAAAGAAATTAATAGGATTTGTTGGTCTAAAATTAAAATTGAATATATATACAAAATATAATATAATAAAACAAATTACCACGTCCTATTATAAAAATAGCAAAATCAAAGTCTTAACATCTAAAATTATTATTGCTATTACTGCCAAAACGATTAGAATTATCAAATTATCCTGAGAGAAAAAAAACTAAAAAATATTAACAAAAGAGTAAGCAAGAAAAATAATTAAATTTATTATTATTATTATTATTATTATTATTATTACTGTGTTGATAATGAATAAAAAACCAGAAATAAATGAAAGAAAAAAAAATCCTAATAACTATAACAAAAGACCAGATAAAAAAATAAAATCAAAATTATCAGGAAAAAAAAATAATCTAACTTGAAAATAAAAAAAAAACAATAAAAACCTAAAAGAAAGAGCAAATAAAAAAATATAATAGATGACAAAACAAAAATAAAAATTATTAGATCAAAAAAATCATTTAATTTGAAAATTTTAAAAAATATATGTTTTCTATTGCAGGCTAAGCAAATAATTTTTATAAGATTTGCTAAATCAAAATTAAAATATAATATTTATATATGTGAAATTTAATATAATAAAATAGCTCAACACACCCTATTATAACAATAGCAAAATCAAAGTTTTAAAATCTAAAATTATCATTGCTCTTATTATTAAAACAATTAAAATTATCAAATTATCTTGAAAAAAAAAAACTCAAAAATATTAACAAAAGAGTAAGTAAGAGAAACAATTATTATTATTATTATTATTATTATTATTATTATTATTATGTTAATAATAAAAGAAACAAAAATAAATGAAAGACTAAACAAATCTTAGAAACTTCAACAAAAGATCAAACAAAAAAATAAAATGAAAATGAAAATTATCATTGGTATTACTGTTAAAAGAAATTTTTTTTATCAAATTATCCCGAGATGAAAAAAATTTAAAAAACATTAACAAAAGAGTGAGTAAGAAAAAAAAAATTAAATTATTATTATTATTATTATTATTATTAATGAAAAAAATAAAATACTAAAAAAACCATAAAAATCACTGTTCAAAAAATCATAAAAATCATTGTTCGAAAAACCATAAAAAAAAAAAGCACTGTTCAAAAAACCTAAAAATCATCATTGGTATTACTGTTAAAAGAAAAAAAAATTATCAAATTATCCCGAGATGAAAAAAATTTAAAAAACATTAATAAAAGAGTGAGCAAGAAAAAAATATTAACTTATTATTATTATTATTATTATTATTGTTATTATTATTATTATTATTATTATGTTAATAATGAAAAAAATAAAATATTAAAAAAATCACAAAAATCACTGTTCAAAAAACCATAAAAATCATTGTTCAAAAAACCATAAAAAGGCATTGTTCAAATAAATAAATAAATAAATAAAATGAAAAAAAAAACGAAGAAAAAAAAACACTATTGAAGTCCACAGTGTTTTCACTCACAATATACAGTGAATTCCTCAAAGAAGTCTAAAAACATTAACAAAAGAGCAAATAAAAAAATAAAAGATAAAACAAAAACAAAAATAATTACCTGAAAAAAGTCATTTCACTTGAAAATAATAAAAATTATTAAACTATACCGAGAAAAAAAACATCATTATTATTATTATTATAAAAGAATAAATAAATAAGTGAAAGATTAAAAAAATCATAAAAACTTCAACAAAAGATCATACAAAAAAATAAAATAAAAATAAAAATTATTATTGTTATTACCGTCAAAATAATAAAAATTATCAAATTATCAGTGAAAAAACCTAAAAAACATCAACAAAGGAGTAAGTTAGAAAAACAATTAAATTATTATTATTATTATTTGTGTTAATAATGAAAGGAAAAAAAAATGAAAGACTAAAAAAATCCTAAAAATTTCAACAAAACATAAAAAAAAATAAAAATAAAAATTATCATTGTTATAACTGTTAAAAGAAAAAAAATTATCAAATTATGTCGAGATGAAAAAAATATAAAAAACAATAACAAAAGAGTGAGAAAGAAAAAAAAAATTAAATTATTATTATTATTATGTTAATAATAAAAAATAATAAATTACTAAAAAAACCATAAAAATCACTGTTTAAAAAACCATAAAAATCATGGTTCAAAAAACCAAAAAAAAAAATATTGTTCAAAAAATCTAAAAATCACTGTTAAAAAAAACGAAAAAAACAAAACACTGTTGAAATACACGGTGTTTTCACTCAGGAGCTACAGTGAAACACTGAGCTCTTTTAGTTATAGTTATAATTACCATGCACAATAACAACTTCATGCCATATATTTCACATGCAAAAGAAATAATATATTTTTTTAATTATATTATTTTTTATTTATAATTTTTTCTTAATATTTGTAATTTACAATGTTTTTTTAATTTTTTGCAAGCCACTAGTTTTGAACGTGATCCATTACCGATGAAATTTTTTATTGAAAAGTTGGTGAAACGCATTTGCAGAATAGAGACCATAAAAAAAAGAAAGTATAGTTTATGGATAATTACACTCATCAATTCATGATATGTTAATATTATTCGATTTCTTTTTTTAAAAAATTATTATTTCATTGGATTTTTTACAACTTTGAACACTAGCTAGCACATCACAATTTCTTTTTTGAACGAAGAACACGCAGCTACAGTAAAAGAAGGGGACTCTGTAAAGGGTGTCCACGGCGGATCTGCGGCTTCGTAGATTTTAGATTCGCCGCAACTAAAAGTTATAAAGTTAAGCTCTGGAGGCGCCGCCGCCTCTGACTCAGATTTCATTTTTCTATTATTAATTATTTTGCTAATCCCAAGTAATTAAATTATATTTATAATTTTATATAGCTTTTAAGCATAAAGAATCGGTTATTTTGAATAGCAAACCGCTTTGCTGTTTCTTATCATTTTGTATTAAATTTTTTTGAGAATAAGTATAATTTATTCTCACATTTTCGGTCACCTTTTCATATATCATTTCATTATAATAGTTATTAATCCTAATCTAAAAAACAAACTACATGCTAGAAAATATATATATATATATATATAACTCGAAGCTATATTATTTTAAGATATTTTATAACTTAGATATTTATGAGATATTTATATTTAAGATATTTATGTTAAGAAATTTCATAAACAAATGTTCATTTTTCTAGACTGTAGGTGTGTCATAACTCATGTACCTAGACAGCACAAGTCTATTATGACATTTAAAAAAGACTTAAAAGAACAATTAAGTCTAAAGAATAATTATTCTCCTTGTTATTTATACAAATATTATATTGACTTAAATATAGAGTGTTTATTTTACAGTTTTATCAACCAAGTTCTATTGGAAAATTTTCCAGCCTAATCACCACTAATAAAATAAATCTAATTGGATTTATATAAAAGAAATATGAAAAGAAAATGATACAACGGCATGACAATTTTTATTAAAATAAATTAGGTTTGCTTTGACTTCATCATGCAAGATCTTTTTATTAATTTATATAAAAAATCCATGCAAAACATTTTTAGGATGATTTAAAATATAGAAATAACTGTATTTTAAATATTAAGAGCAATTAAGATTTTAAATTAAACTTTATCGCAAATTAAAGCACAAATAAAGCCAACTTTTTAGGGAGTTTATAAATTTAAGAGATTATCTTAAATAAGAAAAGAAATCCAAAAATGCCCCACCTAATAAAACCAAAATACTAATTATCCTATATAATTATTAGCTTAATTCAAACAATAGATACAAAAAATCTACTCATCCCATGTGAGAACTTTGAAGAAAGATTCAATCTTTTCCAAAGCAATAACACAGAGAGAGAGAGAGAGAGAGAGAGAGCAGCCTTCAACTTTATCTCATATATTAATGGCCGCCAATAAAAATATATAAAACCACTATACTTAATTGCTAAGCTTCCCCAGGACCCGTTCTGCCTTCTCTATAAATTGCACTGTATGCCAACTCGAAAACCAGCAACTCATGGCAATGAAGAGCGTCGGAGAAGAAGGTATGTCGTTAAGCGTGTTGCCTGAAGGATGCGTAGCCAAAGTTTTGTCATTCACCGGCCCGACGGATGCTTGTAGGCTGTCCATTGTTTCTTCATTGTTTAAGTCGGCGGAAGAATCTGATGCTGTGTGGGAAAGGTTCCTTCCTCGTGATTATCAATCTATCATCTTTACATCTGATAGTTCTGTGCTGCTGGCTTCTCTTTCTTCCAAGAAAGAGCTCTATCTAAGGCTCTGTGAGAAGCCCATAATTATCGACGATGGCAAAAAGGTGACTCTCATGTCAATCTCTCCCTTTTTTTTTCCTTACAAGATTAAATCGAGATGAACTAGACATGGCAAGAACAAGTGTTCTTCGAGGATGTTGTAAATAAGACAAGTGGCATCCTCAAGCGGTGCATGCTTATATATATATATATTTTATGTGGGCGAATATCTAGTTGTCTTTTACTTTTATTTTATGTTTTTGGCTTGGAACAGAGCTTTTCATTGGTAAAAAAGAGTGGGAAGAAATGCTACATGCTGTCTGCAAGAGACCTGATGATTGTATGGGGTGATACTCCTTGTTATTGGAGATGGAATTCCGATTCTTCTTCCAGGTTGGTTTCTTTTTCTCTGTCTAATGGAACAGTTCTTTTCATTTTATCTTGTGAACGGAAAATTTTATGATGTTTTTGTTGGATTCTGACAGGTTCGGAGAAGTGGCAGAGCTGATTAGTGTGTGTTGGCTTGAAATCCGTGGCAAAATTTATGCAACTATGCTATCTCCAGAAACTTTGTACGCAGCATACCTTCTGTTCAAGCCAACAGAAGGAGCTCACGGGCTGGATTACCGGCCAGTGGAGGTTGGGGTGGGGCTTGTAGGTAGTGAAAATGGTAAGCGAAACGTGTATCTGGCCTCACAGAGAGGTCAATCACAGCTACACCATCTTGTAAGGCGGCGCATTGGGTTGCACAACCGCAGCCGAATTGTGGGGATGCAAGAACCTGTGGCTGCTAGAGAAAACAATGCACAGAATCCAAGGGAAAGGGGAGATGGGTGGCTAGAGATTGAGTTGGGTGAGTTCTTTTGCGAGGAAGGGGAAGATCGAGAACTGGAAATGAGTGTTGAAGAGGTGAAGGGTGGTGACTGGAAAGGCGGGCTGATCGTGGAGGGGATTGAGCTTAGACCAAAAGAGGGCTAATAAATAAAGCAATTATTTATTTATTTTTCATTCTAATAGTTGTCTTTACCTCTCTTTCCGCATTGTTTGTGTCATCTGCATCAATATCAAGAGCTTTTGCTGTTTTTTTTTTTGTATTGCTATCAAGATGGATTATTTAAACACCTCCATTAAAAAGATGATAACTGTGAAAAAGTTGCAATAAGGAAAGAAAAGAAAGAAAAACGAAGGCTAAACATGTGTATTGATTAGAAAACAACAAAATACTATTATAATATCTCATCAAATTATTGTTGTGTAGGTGAAACTGTTGAAGTATGAATATAATGCTGTGAAACATTGTTATCAAAATTGACTTGTAAAATCGTTCAAATTTAATAAAATTAGGTAGAAAAATTGGATACATTAAAATCAGATAAAATTTATTAAAATTGTATAAACACATAAAATCGGATCGAATCTGTCCGATTTTACTATCCTAGACTATTCCACTAATCTGCATTTGCAAGATGCTAACTAGGTTCTTTCTCTCGCCACTTAGGCCACCCCCCCTCTCTCATGATGTATTAAATACATGTACAAACCATTTATTAAACAATAAAAAATTAATTTTAAAATTTAAACTTAATTTTTTTTAATTTTTTTACTTTAAATTATTTTTTTTGATATTTTTAGATCATTTTTATGTGCTAGCATCAAAATAATTTGTTGGAGTTGGAGCTAGTATTAGTAATATCGGTGTTGGTACCAGTAGTAGTACTAATAATCATTTCAATAGTAATGCTTTGTAATGAATGTATTAGAAACAACGAGGAAAATGACGGTAATGAAATTGATTTTAGTTTACATAGCACGCCATCATAATATTTATTTTTAATTTGTTAGTTCTTACCTAATATCGAAAATATTTTACTTATAATTTTATGATTTTTCTACCTGCACGTTTTTAACTGTGATTTTACGATTTTTATATGGTAAAATTTCAGATATAATTTTAGGATTTTATAATTCTGATTTTACTATCCAAGTTCAGAAGTAACTTCAGTTTCGTGTCAAAATCATGATTTTTACAATGGTGTGAAACCTATCTTCCCATCATTGTTAAAAATGATAATAGTTGATATTTCTTAGTGGCCAACTCATTGACTAATGAAGAAGATTGTCTCCCCACATTTGCTATAAATAGAAAGGCTTTGTAGAGTTTAAATAAATAGTACAAACACAAGTGAATGTGTTGGGTTGAGAGAGCTAGAGAGAGTTGAGTCGAGTTAAGTTCTCCTCCTCCTCCTTGTATTTGTATTATTGTCCACTTAATACAAATTAATAGCTTTGTGAAGTAGGCAAGTTGTTGAACCACATAAATAATGTGTGTTACATTGCTGCTATCCCTAAAAAAAACTGGAAGTATTCCCCTTAATCCATTGATCAAGATAGTGAAAAGTAAGATTGTAATTGCAAAATAAATTTGTAGCTTGCTCCTCAAATAAAAGTTTATTTCAGGCTATTCAGATATTCTAAAAAATCCCAATACAACATGAAAACATCCCTCAACTAAAACTTTCCACTCATAACACTATACCATTCCTGAAAGAGTGTCAACTAAATTCATGATATAACCCTAATAATCAAGTCATCCCATGAAATGGGTCCAAAACCTTCAGGTTTCATAACAGTGAGGGAACAAATGAGGAATTGGTTTAGTTTCAGATACATAAAATGGACAAAGTGCATTCAAAATTAATCCAAAACCTTAAACTAAAAAGTCCATAATTTAATTTAAACAAGTCTTGAATCCTAACTGAAAACAAATTGGGCTGTAGCTAATAAAAAAAAACTATAATATTAAATCTTTGTTCAATCATTAGAAGAAAAGAAGGAAAAAAAATATTACAAAGTTGATTCAAGACTTATTTATAGCCTTCCATGCAGCTCTTTAATCCTAGAAATAAAAGGAAAAGGTAGTCGTCCATGTTATTTCCAAGTTGTAGTAAGATTCTTTTGTTGTCCTCACTTCATGACCCAAATAAGATTATATTGGACTCCTCTTACCCATTGATAAGATGCATTAAGATCTCCTCTTAATACTCTAATAGACTTTGTAATTCTGACTTGGTTGAAACTTTCTAAACCAATACATTCAATGAATCTTTCAATGTTTTTGTTTTATACCGATTTATTGAACTATTTGAAATATGTAATAGATCTTTACTGGTATTTTTGGACTGGCTATATCAATTCTTCTCCACATTCCAAAGATCCACCTGTAATAGAAATGTGTTTTTCTACTTTGGCAAGTAGTGAAGGTAGCAGATTCTCCTCACGGGACTGAAGCACAATGGTCCGACTTTGAGAAACAGACTCAGCTGAAACATGAACATCCTTCACCGTGGCTTATTTCTAAGCAGGCAACCTAACGAGGCTAGGAAAAGACACGTTTAGCGGGAAATCTCCATACCACCGATCACCCCAAAAAGAGATAGTGTTGCCATTTCCAATTTTAAAAGAAACACTTGCTTTTAAAGTTGCTAAAATACAGGCATCAAAAGTTAGGGAATTGTACATTCCATACAAAGATGGAGAGAGATGGTGATAAAAAATGGGAGGACCATTTTGAAAACAAGAGTTGTATTTGTTGACAATAAATTCTCGTCAGCCTCCATACCGTCTGCGATCAAGATTCCATATCTATTTGAAGATAAGAGCCAGGTTTTCGCTGTAGATAGAACCCAATCCACCGTGAATTCTTTCATGCATTGCCTTGTTCCAAGCCTATTGCAAGCTTTATTCCTATCTGAACACCTACTCCACAAAAACCTTTTGGTCGTAGTTGAGACAGAATGAAGTAGCCCTTTGGGCAATAAAAAAACATACATATAGTATAAAGGAAGGGAGTTCAGAATTGCTTCAATTAGACAAATACGACCAGCTACATTCAACAATTTATCCTTTAATGATCCAAGTCAAGCTATAATATAGGAGACAACAGGTTTCAATGTAGATAAACGACATGGATTTCCTAGTGGCAAACCTAGGTACCTGACAGGAAAGCTATCCCTTCGGTAAAAAGGCAAATCATCCATACCGGAGTAGTTCTCATCATCCAGATTAATACATTGTTCGTAAAACCTCATGGCTTGAGCTTTTGGATTAGTTTGTAATTAACTTAAAAACTATGTTTCAAACCTTATTATTGCACAAATTTTACAAATCAAACTCTAATTAAAAGAAGAATGTGTATAAAGCCTACGTTTGGAACTGAAATTGGGTGCCATCTCAATTCTTTGAGATGTTTTATGATTTCTCAGATAGACAAATGCTAGATGATATGCTTTGCTGTCATTTGCATGGATTTCTTCATTCTGAATTTATTTCCTCCCCCATCTATTTAAAGGTTATATAAACATGTGGATATGCCGATTATGTAGAACCATAGACTTGGAGACTATTCAAGAAAGGTTTTAGCTGATAAAGTGAGGTATTAAAGACCGCTGAGGAAGCTCATTTACTTATCTCACACTTGTTTAGATATTGCTTACACACGGTAAGTATGGTAAGCCAGTTTACACATAATCTAAGTGAAAACTATATAGGCTCTGTAATTCGAGTTCTTTGGTATCTAAAATCATTATTAGGAAAATGACTAATGTTCTTTAAGAACACCCACCTAATTATTGAAGGGTACACGGATGCAGATTAGACAATGTGAAGATGAGTTCCAGGGCATGGCAAAAGGATTCTGTGAGCTTCTTTGGCTTATAAGCTTGCTAATATAGGTTGGTTTTCTTGTTGGTTCTTCTATGAATTTATTTTGTGATAAAAGGGATGTCATCAAACTTATCACACAACCCAATTTAACACGATCACACCAAAAACATGGAGGTAGGTTGACATTTCATCAAACAGAATATAAAAGAAAAGATTGTTCAGTTCTTTTTTTGTTGAATCTGAAGATCAATGAGCTACCATTCTTATCAAGACAGCTTCTACTAGAAACTTCCATGACTCACTCGGTAAATTCGGTGTTACAAACATTTATGCTACTAATTGAGGGGGAGTGTGGGTGTGAGTCTATTAATTAGCTAGCTATGAAAACCTTAGATTTAGGAATCACTTCACCCAAGGGTCAAATATGACTGTAGCCGTAGATACTGTATAGATGAATAATAGCTTCCTAAAATAGTTTCTCATGTCTCTATATCTTGTGCCATGAGTTATGAAACTAAAAAAAAGTCTTCACAAATATAACATGAAATAAAACTTGAGTATTACAAAAATACAAAAAAAGAAGTAAGAGCATGAATCTTAATTTGAAACCTGAAGACAAAAAGGAATAGCTGTCAAATGTGAGAATGCTTCACTGTCGTTTTTTTTATTTTCAACGTGAGAAGAGAGTTACAATTACAAGTATACATATAGACTTTTACAGTATAGAAGGAATTTTGAAAACAGGAAAGCTGACAGACAAAGCAATATATTTGCCACGATTGTAGTTTTTATCTTAGTATCTTTTAGTTACCGTTACATGCTATTTTACAGCAGCAGATTTGATTAGCTTCCAATCTTGCAGTGATTCAGCATAACTTCTTGATTTGCTCTTTATAGTTCTTCTATTTATGGCTCTTCGATTTCTGGAATGTCAACCATATCTTGATCTTCTTTATTTCTCCATGTTGCAGGTTCAAAGTGGTCCCTGTGGTTGTTGTTGTTAAATTTAATAAAAACCAAGATGTCTTAATAAATAACAAATGTCTTCTTTTATGAGTTAAAATTTAAAACTATTGATAATGACTAATTAATTTGGCAGTTTAATTGATTTGGTGACCGGGAAGAACATCATAATATTATAATCTAAATAGATGGTTTTTATAAAAGCCATTAGTTTTTGTCTTGTCTTATTAATAAACTACCCTTTCGTTATCTTCTTATGTTATATATGTAAATCTATAATTTAAAAGAGCTTTTGATGATAAAAAAATGTAGTTTTTAAAATAAAATAGAGCATTCTTTATATTTTATTAGCATAATTGCATTATTTTTATGCTTCAAATCCTAATAAAATTAAAAGCACGAGGTTTTGATCCCTGGATTTGTAAGCAATTTCCTTGGCATTGCTAAGCAGAAGCAAAACCCCATGCTTATTTATTTTATTGTCATCAGGCTTCCTGTATCTGAATACAGGAGTTGAGGTGTTATTGACTTTTTCTGTATTTTGGGATACAGGAGTTGAGGTTGTTGACTCTTTTTAAGGTGCAATATTAAAACACAAACCCATTTTGGTTTCCATACCACGCATCTTTATGCATTTTGCCGTGTTAGTTTTCTTCTGTAACTTGTTGCTTCTGATTTATTCTTCCAGCAGTAAAGAGGGGGTGGGGTGCATAATGTTTACTCATGTGTTTGTTTATTGTTTAATGTGTTCTCCTTTCTACGTACGACTTAAGTACTTGCTGCGTCACCATGTTTTCTCTGTCAGTTTGACGTTCTATTTCTATTACATATGTTTATGTGGTTTTGAAATATATAGGCCAAGCATTGGAGCTTGAGATCTGGAACAAATGTTATTTTGTGAGCATATGACTTGTTGTCGACATATTTTCGGGCATTCAAATTTCAAGACGACTAAGACTTGTTGTTGTGTTATTTGTTTAGAAGTTTGAAATAACTTGTATCAAATAGAAGAACTATTTCATGTTTTCCTAGGAGAACCCCTTGTTAAATGATTTTTTTCCGAGAAGATAACTTGTTGGATATTGCTAGGGAATCTAAATATTCTATCCTCTAAATGTTCATCTGTTACCGTCTCTTTTTACGTTTTCAGTTCTTCCTTTGATTTCTAATTGCAAGCTGCATGCCTGAACTGGCAGCAACTCCTTTTTTCGAGGCACAGGCAGACATATTTTAAACCTCAGATCCCGGAGACAAGCTATCGGGCTGATATCCCGTATACAAGCTAGAGGAATGGACAATCAGACAAAACCCGAGAGTAGAGGAAGTGCAAGGATCTCTACGTCCCTACTTCGCTACCGTGCACGTTCAGAATCTCGGAGTCAAAGAGTTTCAGAGCAGGTTTTTGCACACGAGTTCAACGACCACAGGACTCCTCATGTGCTACACGATGTTATTGCATCGAAGGCTCAGAGCCAATCTGAAGTGAATGTTGAGCCACCCGAGAAAATAGCATTGGAGGTTGAAAACGAATCTGAAAGTGAAAGTTAAGCCAGAGTTATGGCTATCTGATCAAGATCACATCAATGAGGTTGAATTCTGCAACTCCCATTTACTCGTTTCAACACCATCTCAATTTTGTTTATGGATTAAATTTTTGCAACTCTAATTTTCAAACAACCTGTTTTCGGTCCTTGCAGATTTCGGCAGTCCAGCACACCTCGGACCACAGGACTTCTTATGCGCCACACGATGAAATTGCATTGGAGTCTCAAAACCAATCTGAAGTGAAAGTTGAGCCAAAGTTGTGGCAATCTGTTCAAGATCAAATCAATGAGGTAGAATTCTACAGCTCCCATTTACTCGTTTCAACACCATCTCAATTTTGTTTATGGATTAAATTTTTGCAATTCTAATTTTCAAACAACCTGTTTCGGGTCCTTGTAGAGTTTGGCAGCCCAGCGCACCTCCGACCACGGGACTCCTCATGTGCCACCCGATGAAATTGCATTGGAGGCTCAGAACCAATCTGCAGTGAAAGTCGAGCCAAAGTCGTGGCTACCCGTTCGTGATCAAATCAATAAGGTTGAATTCTACAACTATCAGCCTCTCCTTGTTTCAACACCATCTCAATTGTGTCAATGGATTAAATTTTTGCAATTCTAATTTCCAAACATGTTTTGGGTCCTTGTAGAGTTCGGCAACCATGCACACCTCGGACCACAGCACTCCTCATGTGCCACCCGATGAAATTGCATTGCAGGATCAGAACCAATCTGAAGTGAAAGTTGAGTGAAAGTCGTGGTTATCTATTCAAGATCAATTAAATAAGGTTTAGCTCTACAACTCCCATTTACCCCTTGTTTGAACATCATCTCAATTTTGTTTATGGATTAAATTTTTGCAATTCTAATTTTTAAATAGCATGTTTTGGGTTCTTGCAGAGTTTGGCAGCCAAGAGCACCTCGGACCACAAGACTCCTCATGTTCCACTCGATGAAATTGCATTGGAGGCTCAGAACCAATTTGTTAAAAGTCCTATGAATGAGGTTGAATTCTACAACTCCCATTTACTCCTTGTTCCCTTCTTTAATATACCGAGCAAATGACTTGGGTAACGTAATGATACATCGATCCATTCTTTAAATTTTCCAAAAAATAAAAACTAAAAATTTTAGAATTATATCTGCTTTCATTTTTTTGGTGCAGAAAACAGCAGAGTGGTTTATGTTAATCACCAGCGTACTTCTAGAGGCCATGTCTGCAGTTTTTGATCAGTTGGGGTACGCGTTGATGGACATGGTGATAGCATTCCTGGCTTTGTTTCTTTCCGGCCTTTATCTCATTTGTAAGGCTCGAAAGGAAGGGGTTAAGAGGAGCCAACCCTCTGGTGATCTCCTGGAGTATTATGGATTAGCAGCTGCTGTCTGGCAATGCTTTTACTCCACCATGGAGTATCTTTATACTCGGAAGAATCAACAGAATCCAATAAAGATTTGTTTGTTACCTTTTATATTTGCTCTGTCCGTGCTGCTTTTTAGCTTATTCAAGTGCCGCACATGAACCATTGGTTGAGCTTGGTGCAGGAGTAATTCTACAAAGAATTTCAATGTTTTTAAATGGATTGATTAACGTTATTTGTATGCTGAATGATATTGATAAGTTATTGGACTGTGAAATGCAGTCCTGCATGCTTTTGCTGATGATGGCGATGCCTCTAAGCTGGGCTCAAAGCAGATTTTTATTGATAATTTATTGTGTGCCGATGCTCTTAAACCTATTATATGGTGTAAAAGTCCTCATGATTCTCTTGATTTCAGTCTGGATTTGTATTTCCCAAGCGAAACCGCTGGGTACGAAATCAATGATTGTGCCATAAACTGGAAGGCTAACTGTCAAGTGTTCTTTTGTTTAACAGGCATCTAATCTGTATCCCATCATTTGTTTTTTTCAGTTTTCTTCTCGGTTTAATTGTGTTTATCAGTAGTTTTGCTCGATTCAACTCCAAATTTTGAGGATAGGTGGTGATATTGATGAAGATTTTATTAATTCCGAGATTTAGAACTTTGTATTGGTTGTTGGAAAAATCAATTGAAGTGTTGAACAATAACCAAATATTCATTAAAATGTTCAACGAAAGCACCTTTGATGTGGATGGAGCAGCTGACCGTATCTTTTTATGGGTGAATCGTAGGCAAAGAAACCGTGCTGTGTCCGAAATGACAAGGCATTCCATGTCCAACTTTGTCCATCCAACCACCCGAGTATCTCATGACTTCAAATTAATGTACAATTCCTTTGTGGGAACCTTTTCTTTCATCGAAACTTCATTCTGGGAAGACAAAAATCCCATATCTTGCTCGAAGACTTTGCACGCATTCCAATGGAAGCATCATTTGGGGATCAACTTTGTTATTTGAGGTATTTTTGTTGCTCCAAACCTGACCATGATCATGGATTTTCCCTGTCCAGTTGGTCTGCAAAGAAAAACGCCTGACAATTACTGTGTCATTCAAGGCTTTGTGTTTATCGTTGCTGTTAGTTTAGGTGTGAAGGAGAAGGAAGACGACGAGTTTGAGAAGAGTTAAAAGGGGGAGAGATGGGTGCAGTTATAGTTCCATGGAGGTGAAAAGAGAAGGAAAAGGAAAGGTTTGTGGGAAAATCCAGGAGTGGAGAAGATGAAGAAGTTGAGGCTTCAGGTTAAATTGGTCAGTTAGCCGTTGCCCTGTAAGATTTTTGTACCATTCCTGACCACAAATCTTCTACTCACGTAGCTTTACAATATTTTACTTCACAGACATGTTCAGGTTAAGAGTCTGCTGGATGCTTTGGAACTGAGAAATCTGATAGCAACTCTCATTTTGCTCTTCATTTTTGTTTCTTGTGAGAATTTATATGCACTGAATGGACTTGAGCTTAAGAAGAAAAAGCAAAAAAAGTGAAAATACAGTAACTCAGTAGCAAGAAAACAGGAAAAAAACTGTAATTTACTCGATAGAACTATACATGGTTGAAATGTAGTTCTATAATCTTCCTGTGCTAAAACTACAGAACATGCTTATAGTTTGCTGGTTCAGAATCTCCTATGTGCTCTTATGAAGTTTGTTGTGCTCATTTTGATAAGAGTTGAGCATGTGTAAACTCCGGCCAAGCATAAGCTTGCTGAAACTAAGAGGGCAGCTTTCCCCTGCTTTCCGGACACTAGAATCGCGAACACAGTCAATGCAAGAGAAATGGCAGAGAGTGCTTTTTTCCAAACATTGAAAGCTTTGAGAGCACCGCTGCATCCTTTGCAATGAATTACATGGCGGAAATATCGATTGGCCAAATTGGGAGCATGCGTCGTCCCAGTGCCACCCTTAGCTGGGAAAGAAGATGAAGCTCCAGCAACAAGACCAGCTGGTGCATGCTCTACAACAGCTGGTTATTCAGGTAAGGATATGGTGTTGTGCCCAAAATGGTAAGGCATTCCATGTCCAACTTTGTCCATCCATTTCCTGTATTCTGCTACCCATGTATCTGAAGACCTTAAATTGAGATACAATTTCTTTGTTGGGACCTTTTCTTTCATCAGAACTTCATTCTGGGATGAAAGAAATCCCATATCTTGCTCGAAGACCGTGCATTCCCTCTGATGAAAGAACCATTCGGGGATCCAATTTGCTATTTGAGGCCTTGTTGTTCCTCCAAATCTCACAATAAGCATGGATTTTCCTTGTCCAGTTGGTCTGCACAGGAAGAGGCCAGAGAAGTACTGTTTCACCCCCTTCTCATCGATGAATTCTCGGTTATTGGATAGGACACAAGGGGCTTCAAACCGTAAGAAGTTTGGCAATGTTTCAGCATCTCCTCCGCCCCACCAGCCAGCAAATCCCCGGTCGGTACGTTCATTCAGCTCACAACGTAGTGGCTGGGCATTTTCCCTTTTTGCTGACAGGTCTGTCCGATCACGTGAGATTGGAATATGCGCTGGATCCATCAGGTTTTCAAGAAGTATGGAGTGATCATAGGGAAGCTCATGGACAGCGGAAGAATCTTTGAAACCTGGCCTGGCAAAGTTCTCGAACCAGGGCAGTTTATGTATGTTTGGTTGTGATTGTGAAGACATCCACACCCACACAACTCCTTGGGATTCCCTCACCTCATAGGTTCTGACACAAGCTGACTGAGGAATTTAAGCATTTGCAGGAAGCTGTAGCGAAGAAATTCACCTAAATACAGTATACAGCTTGATCTTCACCAAATTTAAGCTATTCAACAGCATTTCTACCAATTTAATTCCTTTTACTGCAAATGTAAAATCCTCCCACATGATAATATAATATCTATTTGAAACCCACAATGTAGAATTCAAAACTTTGATGCTGTAGGATTACAGAGTCAAGTAATCATTTCACCCTCACCAAAATATTATTTATATTTTTTCAATACATCTCTCAAGTAAACTTGAACATGGGTATACGATAAATTTGTTTAATTTTTATCAAAATAAAATAAAAAATTGTGAGATTTCAACTTATAACCACCAGATAAAACTTAAATTGCTAAATAAAATCTAAAAATATAATTTATATTATTATGATATCTTCGAACCGAAGAGTTTTTGTTTTTCTTGTTTGCTTTATCACACAGAACACATCACTTAAGGGCAAGTCCAATGGTAAGAGCTATTTTGGAGAATCAAATCATAAAAATAGCTCTTTAAATAGTGTATAAATGATTTTTGAGTTGATGTGTTGTCCAATGGTAAAGAGCCATTTTGGAGAGCTATATTTTTTTTTATCTTATTTTCAATAAATTTAATTATTTTATATATAGTTTAATTATACAATTAATTATACAATTAATAGGAGTAAGTTATATAATTAAATAATTGCTTTTGAAAAACCCGCCAACAATAAAATTATTAATTTTATTTATATTGAAATTAAAAAAATAAAAATTAAATTAAATTAATTATAATTAAAAGATCAGGAATATTTGAAATTTGAAATTTGAAATTATGAGTGTTAGAAAAAGTTAAAAATAAATTTAACACATTAACAAATAACCAATAAGTTCTTACATAATTAATTAACATACATTCCATTACAAATAATTCAATCAAATTGATTACAAATTAGTACTCCTTTTTGCCATAATTTCCAACCTTTTATCTTGAAAATACGCTGCAGAAATTGGATCCATTGTAGAAGTATCTATCTTCATAATCTTCATTTCTTGTTTCTCTTGCTTTTGTTTAATCAATAAAGCTTGTTGCTCTAATATAATTTTTCTGTCGTGTTTTTTTTCTACCTCAATTTCATTAAAGTTATCCTTCAATTGTTATAAGATAGTTGCTACACTTGTCTCCCCAACTTTCTCTTTTTCTTGTCTGCGTTTAAGTCGTTCCTTTGCAGCTTTCTGATCAATTGGTCTATTTTGGTAAACAAATGCGTCATTGTCTTCTCCTAAACTAACAGAATCAGCGGTTGATGGATTTGAAAAAGCTGAACTTGTATTTCCATGATTTTTTTGTTTCTTGTTTGACTTCTGATGATGACTTGCACGTTCAAATTGCCACTTGGGTTTGTTTTTTAAGATAACCCAGCAATGTTCCATTTGAAATCATTTGCCAACGACTGAGGCATACATTTGACGAGCATCATTAATCTGGAAAATAAAATTCAATACATGAAACTATGTTATATAATAAATATGTTAAACAAATTATTTATTAAGTAAATGTTAAAAAAAAAAACATTACCCTTGATTCTTCAGTTGTTCCACTTTGTTGACGGTTTTCAATTTGGGTAAGAAAACCAACAAATTTTCCATCTTCTCTATTTATGTCTTGCCATCTATTTGAGATGCTTATTTGAGAACGATTATTCAAATTTCCTCCATTTTCGACAAAGTAAGCATGTACTCGAGCCCAAAAATATCTTGTTTGTTGATCAACTCCTGTGATTGGATCTTTGCTAGTATTTAACCACGCAGATACAAGTATACAATCTTCTTCTGGCGAGAAGTTTTTACTTCTTTGTGATTTTTTAGTTGTATGGACATTAGGAGCACTTTGTTGCGAAACAATCTGTTCAGATTCACTTGTCAGAAAGTCAGTGAATGAATTTGGCAAATTTGAGTCCATCTGCATAAAAAATACATTGTATTAATTAAGCTAATTGATAAAAAAATCATAATTTTTCAATTTTGCATAATTATTATTTTTTTACTAAATATTATTATTAATTACGCTTTTTTCCCCTATATATTATTATTCATTACGTCCACAACAGTTCTCAAAACTACATTTACACAGTTCTTAAATCTCACTGTACATTTAAAACATGTTATTAAGCTAATTGATCAAAAAAATTATAATTTTTCAATTTCGCATAATTATTTTTTTACTAAATATTATTATTAATTACACTTTTTTTCCATAAATATTATTATTTATTACATCCACAACAATTCTAAAAACTACATCTACATAATTATTAAATCTAACTATAAATTTAAAACATGTAATTAAGCTAATTGATCAACAAAATCGTAACTTTTTAATTTCGTATAATAATTATTTTTACTAAATATTATTATTAATTACACTTGATTTTCCTAAATATTATTATTATTATTTATTCCTAAATATTTTAACCCCCCCGAAACCCTACTATTACTCTTCCTCTTCCATTACGCCGCAGTAGCCCTCACTTTTCAACTCTCCTTATCTCCCGACGAATGCCCTCCCCCCATCTCCCTCTCCCATGCCGCTCCCCCCCTCTCACTCTACTCTTTCCCCCCCTCTCCCTCTGCTCTCTACTCCCTCCCCTAATCTCCCTCTCCCATGGAGATATCGCCTCTGTCCCGATGAACTCCCTCCCCCCCATCTCCCTCGGCAGTTTCAATCACATGGGTTTGTTCAACTCGAAATCAAACCTACTTGTACAGAAAAAAAAATATATCAAGTTAAGAAAACAAACCGAAGATGCAGGGGGGAGAAGGTTTGACAGGAACCGAAGATGCAATCTACTCGATGGATTTTGAATTTTGATGAAGGTAGTTTCTGTGATTTTTCTTCTTCTGGATGCAAAATATTTTGTGTTTTTTCAATTTTTGAAATCGAACTAATTGTTGTGTTGATTGTTGAATTGTTGAATTTGGTGGGTTGATGTATTGATTGTTGAATTCGGTGGGTTGATGTGTTGATTGTTGAATTCGGTGGGTTGATTATTGAATTCTTCAATTCGATGGGATGAGTAATTTTATGGTTGTTGTGTTGGGCATCGTTTGTGTTTATGTGTTTGATACTGCTGGGTGTTCAACGGTCACATTTCAACGGTATGATTTTTTTTTTGCCTCTGTAGTATGTACATGTAGGAATAGTTCCCGGAAATGAAGAAGCCATTTTGGCTCTTCATTTTGCTATTTGCGTTGGAGACAAATATTTAATAAAAAAAACTAAAATTTTAAATTTTTAGATTTGGATTTACAGATAATGTGCTCGTTGGACTTGCCCTAATGCCCAAAATGTGAAGAGCAAAAAATATATATCCAGCAAAATCCTAAAAACAAACAAGAGTGTCAAAGCAAGACAAAATGGAGGAAAATGGAGTAACGCGGAGAAGGGAGAAGAAGAAATGATGCGTGTCAAAGTGAAGTTGCTGGCACTATTCCTTACCGCACAAAGAGTTCAGATAATAGTCCATGGGAAGTATCATAGTGACGTAGTTTAAACTGAGGAAAAACTATAACTCAAATTGAATCTACAAAGAATTTTTTTTATTTCAATTGGGTCCTTTAAGTATATTTTAGAAATTCTCATTTTAGTTCTCCATCTAAACTCCTCACAAATTTTTAATTGGAAACTATGAATTTCTTATACATAATTTCCCATAACGGGGAGTTCATGGAGTTTTTCTCAATTTTGTATGTTGAGGATTCAATTGAAATAAAACTCCAATTGGAGACTGGATAAAACATTCTTGATATGATTAGAGGTTTTCCCTTCTAAATTCAAGTCTTAGGCACTCGTATGGAGTTTCCATCATAGACACGCTCCCATGACACGCATCCTTTACAGGCCATGGAACATATTTAAACAATATAATTTTTTTTAAAAAAAACAAAAAATTATATTGATTTAAAATTTATATATTTTTATACAAAACTCGTATTCCACGGGATTTCTACACGAATTTATTATTTTATCTAAATTTATATTATAAAAAAACTCATACAATTAATATTTTTTTACGTTAAAAAATTATGATTATGATTGCGACGAAGCGCATGTAAATGGCTATTATAACATAAAACTTGAATATTATAAAAATGCACAAAAATATAGAGTAAGAGCATGGATAGAGCAACAAAAAATTATCCGTCGTGTTATATATTAACAAATACACTAAAACAAAACGAAAAACATTAACAAATACACTAAAACAAAACGAAAAATACTGTTCAAACACTGTGCACACACACTCAAAATCACTGTGGACACGAACTTTGTCATCGTGCGTCGCGCGCGCACGTCCACCCTATCTTTTTTTATCTTTTCCTGATGTGAACAGTGTAATGACGCTCAGACCCCGTATAATAAGACAAAAATACAGTTTTGGCTGAGGGGCACGGGTGTAATTGATCACGTACGGACCGGTCCGGTCTGGACCGCCGCAAATTTTATTTTTTTTAATATTTTTTAAAATGGCTAAATACGGTTATAGCCCCTAATAAGACAAAAACGCTGACTGGATGACAGGGCCATAACAGTAATTGACCCTCTTTTTGAATTTTTAATTCCGTCGCTGTCAGGACGTGCGTAACACGCGCCAGTCGGTTTTCCGCCTCACGCCCTGTTTAGGTGGCGCGTGAAGCCTCATACGGTGCCTGAAAATTTTCTACCGGAGCAGCTCTCGATGCGCCTCATCATGGTCTTCCTCCCGCGGTGGCGCGTGTAACCTGAAAAAGCCTGTGAACGTGACGGTGACCGGTTAAAGGCGCTGCCAGCGTTCTCTCTCTCTCCTGCACGTAAAAGTGCAGGAGAGTCCCCCAATGTTTTTTAAGTTTCACTTAGGTCCTTCGACTTTTAATTTTGATTTTGGTCCTTATTTCTATTATATAAGTTCTGATTTAGTTCGATTGGGTCCTCCGATTTTAATTGATTGAATGTGAGAGTTTCAGTTCGGTCCTCCTACTTTTAATTTCCGGATTTAATGGAAATAGCTAAATAAATTCGGTACAGAAGTTTCGACTTTTTCAATTTTGTACTTTAATTTAAATTGATAATAAATGTGATTTCCATTTCAGCCCTTAGACTTTTAATTTTTGAATTTAATCCCTTTATATTTAATTTTCATTTGAGCCCTTATACTTTTATTTTTTTTATTTCTAGAATAATATTTATTTTTGTCCATGTATATATAAGTGTAATTAACACAATATTATTATTATTATTATTATTATTATTATTATTTGTTTTTCTTGCTTACTTTTATATTAATTTTTTTTCTCCGGATAATTTAATATTTTTTATTGTTTTGACAATTATAGCAATGATATTTGTTTTTTTTTCTTTTTGAAAAGTTTCTTGAATATTTTTTCTCTTTCATTAATTATATATTCTAATATTTATTGAATATTATCACATGCGAATATATATAGCGAGAACAAAACATGACCTGGGATTTTTTGAATAAAAAAATTAATATCAGTATTTTTAAATACATTTTATATAGTAATATAATGAATAAATCAGATAACATAAAAAAAAAAAATCTTCCAATTTTAATTTTGTGCTTAAAACAACAACAACAACAACAACAATAATAATAATTTAATTGTTTTTCTTACTTACTCTTCTGTTAATTTTTTTTTCCTCCAGATAATTTAATAATTTTTATTGTTTTGACAATAATAAAATTGTTAAAGTTTCTGTAATATTTTTAATCTTTAATTAAGTATATGTTCTTATATTTATTGAATATTATCGTCTATGCATATATATAGGGAGAAGAAAACATGATGTAAGATTTTTTAAATAGAAAAAATTAATATCAATATTCTTAAATACATTTTATATGGTAATATAATGAATAAATCGGATAACATAAAAAAAAAATTGTCTTCAAATTTTAATTTTGTACTTAACACAATAATAATAATAATAATAATTTAATTATTTTTCTTACTTACTTTTCTGTTAATATTTTTTTTCCTCTGGATAATTTAATAATTTTTATTTTTTTAACAGTGATAGGAATGATAATATTTTTTTCTTTTGTTAAAGTTTCTTGAATATTTTTAATCTTTCATGAATTATATGTTTTAATATTTATTGAATATTATCACTTAGGGATATATATAAGGAGAAGAAAACATGACCTAGGATTTTTTGAATTAAAAAAAATTAATATTAGTATTCTGAAATACATTTTATATAATAATATAATAAATAAATCGGATAACATAAAAAAAAATTATCTTCGAATTTTAATTTTGTGCTTAACACAACAACAACAACAACAACAACAACAACAACAATAATAATAATTTAATTTTTTTTCTTGCTTATTCTTCTGTTCATATTTTTTTTCTCCGGGTAATTTAATAATTTTTATTGTTTTGACAGTAATAGCAATAATAAGTTTTTTATTTTATTTTCTTTTTTTGTTTTATCTTTTGTTAAAGTTTCTGAGATATTTTTACTCTTTCATTAATTATATGTTCTGATATTTATTGAATATTATCGCCTAGAAATAAATATAGGGAGAAGAAAACATGACCTAGGATTTTTTCAATAAAAAAAATTAATATCAGTATTCTTAAATACATTTTATATAATAATATAATTGATAAATTGGATAACATAAAAAAATTATCTTTGAATTTTAATTTTTTCCTCTTTTTAAAAAATTTATTTCTTAAAAAAATACAATATTTTGGTTTTTAATATTTCAGATCTAATATTACTGGGCAAAAAATACAACTAAAAAAAAACAATTGACACATTTACCTAGATTTCAAAAATAGGCGACTCACTTCCCGTTTCAATTACACTGTTCTTTTTAGACGATAAATAAATCATAATAACACAAAAAAGTTTTTTTTTACTAAAAACACATTACAATATTTTTATTTACAATGTGTCAGGTCTAATATTACTAGGGAAAAAAGACAAATCTTCAAACAAATATGAAGAATTTACCTAGATTATTTACAATTAAAAAATATGCGAGTCACTTCCCGTTTCGATTATACTGTTCTTTTTAGATGAAAAAAATAATTATTACACGCAAAAAAATTATGTTCATTTTTAAAAACAAATTACAATATTTTTTTTAATAATGCGTCAGATCTACTATTACTGAGTACTTAACACAATAATAATAATAATAATAATTATTATTATTATTATTATTATTTGTTTTTCTTGCTTACTCTTATGTTAATTTTTTTTTCTCCGGATAATTTAATATTTTTTATTGTTTTGGCAATTATAGCAATGATATTTGTTTTTTTTTCATTTTGAAAAGTTTCTTGAATATTTTTTCTCTTTCATTAATTATATGTTCTAATATTTATTGAATATTATCACATACGAATATATATAGGGGGAACAAAACATGACCTAGGATTTTTTGAATAAAAAAAATTAATATCAGTATTTTTAAATACATTTTATATGGTAATATAATGAATAAATCGGATAACATAAAAAAAAAATTTCTTCGAATTTTAATTTTGTACTTAACACAACAACAACAACAACAACAACAACAACAACAACAACAATAATAATAATTTAATTGTTTTTCTTACTTACTCTTCTGTTAATTTTTTTTTCCTCTAGATAATTTAATAATTTTTATTGTTTTGACAGTAATAAAATTGTTAAAGTTTCTGTAATATTTTTAATCTTTAATTAAGTATATGTCCTAATATTTATTGAATATTATCGTCCATGCATATATATAGGGAGAAGAAAACATGACCTAAGATTTTTTAAATAGAAAAAATTAATATCAATATTCTTAAATACATTTTATATAGTAATATAATGAATAAATCGGATAACATAAAAAAAAATTGTCTTCAAATTTTAATTTTGTACTTAACACAATAATAATAATAATAATAATAATAATAATAATAATAATAATTTAAACTTTTTTCTTGCTTACTCTTCTGTTAATATTTTTTTTTCTCCGGATAATTTAATAATTTTTATTGTTTTAACAGTGATAGGAATGATAATATTTTTTTCTTTTTTGAAAGTTTCTTGAATATTTTTAATCTTTCATGAATTATATGTTCTAGTATTTATTGAATATTATCACTTAGGAATATATATACGGAGAAGAACACATGACCTAAGATTTTTTGAATTAAAAAAATTAATATTAGTATTCTGAAATACATTTTATATAATAATATAATAAATAAATCAGATAACATAAAAAAAAATTATCTTCGAATTTTAATTTTGTGCTTAACACAACAACAACAACAACAACAACAACAACAACAACAACAACAACAATAATAATTTAATTTTTTTTCTTGCTTATTCTTCTGTTAATATTTTTTTTCTCCGGGTAATTTAATAATTTTTATTGTTTTGACAGTAATAGCAATAATAAGTTTTTTATTTTATTTTCTTTTTTTGTTTTATCTTTTGTTAAAGTTTCTGAGATATTTTTACTCTTTCATTAATTATATGTTCTGATATTTATTGAATATTATCGCCTAGAAATATATATAGGAAGAAGAAAACATGACCTAGGATTGTTTCAATAAAAAAAATTAATATCAGTATTCTTAAATACATTTTATATAATAATATAATTGATAAATCGGATAACATAAAAAAATTATCTGTGAATTTTAATTTTTTCCTCTTTTTAAAAAATTTATTTCTTAAAAAAATACAATATTTTGGTTTTTAATATTTCAGATCTAATATTACTGAGCAAAAAATACAACTAAAAAAAAACAATTGACACATTTACCTAGATTTAAAAAATATGCGACTCACTTCCCGTTTCAATTACACTGTTCTTTTTAGACGATAAATAAATCATAATAACACAAAAAAGTTTTTTTTTACTAAAAACACATTACAATATTTTTATTTACAATGTGTCAGATCTAATATTACTAGGGAAAAAAGACAAATCATAAAACAAATATGAAGAATTTACCTAGGTTATTTACAATTAAAAAATATACGAGTCACTTCCCGTTTCGATTATACTGTTCTTTGTAGATGAAAAAAAATAATTATTACACGCAAAAAAATTATGTTCATTTTTAAAAACAAATTACAATATTTTTTTTAATAATACGTCAGATCTACTATTACTGAGGAACAAAAGCAACTCATAAAAAAAATGACAAATTTACCAAATTTGTTGTTCTGGCCCTTATTGCAATTATATAAGTTTTTATTTGTTTCAATTGCGACCTTCAATTCAAAATCAGTATAATATATACTTTCAGTTCGGTCCTCCTACTTTTAATTTCTGAATTGGTAGTAAATAGCTCAATAAATTCGGTACACAAGTTTCAATTTTTTCAACTTTGTCCTTTGATTTAAATTGATAATAAATGTGGTTTCCATTTCAGCCCTTGGACTTTTAATTGTTCAATTTAATCTCTTTATATTTGATTTTCATTCAAGCCTTTATACTTTTATTTTTTTATATTACAAAAATAAATATTATCGCCTAAAAATATATTGAAAGAGAGGAAAAATGACCTAAGATTTTTTTAAAAACAGAAATTTATATCAAGTTTTCTCGAATATATTTAATATAATAATATAATTAATAAATCTTATATAAAAAAAATATTGGCTTCAAAATTTATTTTTGTGCTCTTTTATTTAAGTTTATTTCTTTATAAGAATTTCCAATATTTTCATTTTTAATATTTTTGATCTAATATTACTGGAAAAAAAAAACATCTCAATTTTTTTTTTTATAAATTTACCTGAATTATCTACAAGTCAAATTAAAAAATATACAAGTCACTTCCCGTTTCCATTAGACTGTTCTTTTTAGACATCAAATAAATAATTATAGCACAAAAAAAAATTAAGTTTATGTTTTAAAAACAAATTACAATATTTTTATTTCTAATATGTCTTATATTTATTGAGAGAGAGGAAAAATGACTTTAGATTTTTTAAAGGACAAAAATTCATATCAGTATTCTTAAATATAATTATATTAACTAAATATTAAAATCATAAAATACAATACATATAAAAATAATCAATTTTCTACATAGATAAAAAAACCCCGCCGCATCGCGCGGGTATACCGCTCGTGTAAATCTATAATTTAAAAGAGCTTTTGTTAATAAAAAATGTAGTTTTTAAAATAAAATAGAGCATTCTTTATATTTTATTAGCATGGTTGCATTATTTTTATGCTTCAAGTCTAGGCCCCGTTTGTTTGCTGGAAAGTGGTTTCTTTTTGGAAAGTGAATTCCCAGGAAAGTGAATTCCGATGTTTGGCAGTGTTATGGAAAATGAACTGGAAAACACTTTCCAGTGTTTGTTTGTGCTATGGAAAATGAACTGGAAAATAATTTATTAATAAATTAATTTTTTTTTCAAGTTTATTAAAATAATGAGGAACAAATCTTACAAATTAAAAATTGAATGAGAATGAAATTGAAAAAAAATATAATTTCATAAATTATCTCAAATAAAATAAATAATAATCAAAATAATAAAGATCAAATCTAAAAATTTAAAAAAAAATGAAAGGTGAATAAATTAAAATAATAATAATTAACATTTCATAAATTATTTCAATTAAAATAAGTAACAATAAAAAAAATGAGGACCAAATTTGATAGATAAAAAATTTCAATAAAAAAATGATAAGAAAAAAGCAAATAGCAATTATAAAAATAAGGACCAAAATTAATATAAAAATTAAATTTTAAGAGATGAAATTGAAAAATAAATATTCAAAACAAATTATATATAGCAATCAAAAGTTTGAGGATCAAATTTGATATAATCAGCAAATAATGACATTTCTAAATTTTTCACAACTTCCGGAAAGTGTTTTCCGCCCAAATTTTCCGGAAAACACTTTTCTGAAAACCAAGCTAAATTTTTCTTTGACTGGAAAGTATTTTCCATTGACTAACTTTTCAGAAGATAAACAAATACAAGAAAATTTAAAAAATAATTTTCTAGAAAATAAATTCCGGAAACAAACAGAACCCTAATAAAATTAAGAGCATGCGGGTTTGATCCCTGAACTTCTGTTGGGGAGAGGCCACTGCTGGTGATGGTTTCGATATACTTTTACTTCAACAACACAATGTCACAGTCACAATCTGTCAAAACTCTATAATGTTTCTCTCTGCTGTCTCCAACTTTCTATTTATACACAAAATAAATACTTGATAAAATAGATTTTTAAAAGTGAACATAAATAGTAGGTGGTGGAGTTTCTTGACCTATGGAGTTTACACCGACCATTTCCAAGCAACTTCCTTGGCATTGCCATGCAGAAGCAAAACCCCAACCTTATTTATTTTACTTGAAATATATAGGCCAAGCACTGGAGCTTGAGATCTGGAACAAATGTTGTGCGGGGCTGGAGCTTGAGATCTGGAAAAAATGTTGTGCGAGGCTGCGAGCATATCTATTTCACTTCAGAACGGCTGTGAGCGTTCGATGCAAGCAAGGAGACAAATAATCTATTTGAGGGGCCACGGGACTCCTCATGTGCTTGCATCGAAGGCTCATGGCCAAAATGAAGGAAAAGTTGAGCCACCCGAGAAAATTGCATTGGAGGTTGAGAAACAATCTGAAGTGAAAGTTGAGCGAAAGTTGCAGCGATCTGTTACATTTCCTATAGTTGGGTTGAAATATTCTATAACTCCCATTAAGTCCTTTCATCACCATCACAACTGTGTTTATGGATTAAATTTTTGCAGTTCTAATTTTCAAACATGTTTTGGGTCCTTGAAGAGTTCGGCAGCCAAGCGCACCTCAGACCACAGGGCTCCTCATGTACCACCCGAGGAAATTGCATTGGAGGCTCAGAACCAATCTGAAGTGAAAGTTGAGCCAAAGCTATGGCTATCTGTTCAAGATCAAATCAATGTGGTTCAATTCTACAAGTCTCATTTACTCCTTGTTTCAACACCATCTCAATTGTGTTTATGGATTAGATTTTTGCAATTCTAATTTTCAAACAACATATTCTGGGTCCTCGCAGAGTTTGGCAGCCAAGGGCACCTCGGACCGCAACACTTCTCATGTTCCACCCGATGAAATTGCATTGGAGGGTCAGAACCAATCTGCTAAACGTCCTATGAATGAGGTTGAATTCTACAACTCCCATTTACTCCCTGTTCCCTTCTTTAATATGCCGAGCTAATGACCTTGGGTAATGTGATGCTAGATTGATACATTCTTTTAATTTATTTTTTAAAAAAAAAACTAAAATTTTTACAATCATATTGGTTTTAATTTTTTGGTGCAGAAAACAACAGAGCGGGTTATGTTAATCACCAGCGTGCTTCTAGAGGCCATGTCTGCAGTTTTTGATCAGGTGGGGTGCGCGTTGATGGGCATGGTGATATCATTCCTCACTTTGTTTCTTTCCAGCCTTCATCTCATTTGTAAGGCTCGAAAGGAAGGCGTTAAGAGGAGCCAGCCCTCTGGTGGTCTCCTGGATTATTATGGACTAGCGGCTGCTGTCTGGCAATGCTTTTACTCCACCATGAATTATCTTTATACTCGGAAGAATCAACAGAATCCGATAAAGATGTGTTTGTTACCTTTTATATTTGCTCTGTTCGTGCTGCTTTTTAGCTTATTCAAGTGCCGCACATGAACCATTGGTTGAGCTTGGTTCAGGAGAGTAATTTTGCAAAGAATCTCAATGTTTTTAAATGGATTGATTAACATTATTTGTGTGCTGAATGATAAAGATAAGTTATTGGACTGTGAAATGCCGCCCTGCCTGCTTTTGCTGATGATGGCGATGCCTCTAAGCTGGGCTTTATGCAGATTTTTATTGATAATTTATTGTGTGCCGATGCTCTTAAACCTATTATATGGTGTGTGAGTCCTCACGACTCTCTTGATTTCAGTCTGGATTTGTATTTCCTAAGCGAAACTGCTGGGTATGAAATCACTGAGTGTGCCATTAAGTGGAAGGTTTGTCAACTGTCAAGTGTTCTTTTGTTTATCATGCATCTCATCTGTATCCCATCATTTGGTTTTTTCAATTTTTTTCTCGGTTAAATTGTGTTTATCAGTAGTTTTGCTCGATTCAACTCCAAATTTTGAGGATAGGTGGTGATATTGATGAAGATTTTATTAATTCCGAGATCTAAATATTGGAGGCAGACTGGACAGGGAAGGGAATATCCTAGATATAAAGTCTACTTCAGATTACTTTACATTCATGAGAGGAAACTTAGTTACACAAAGAAGTAAAAAGCAAAGGGTAGTGGTACCATCCAGTGTTGAAGTTGAGTTCCAAGGCATGGCAAACGGATTGTGTGAGCTTTAATGGCTTAGAAGCTGGCTATCAGAGGTTGGTTTTCCTCTTAGTTCTTCTATGAATTTATTTCGTGATAAAAGAGCTACCATCGATAGATCTCACAACCCAATTTAACACGATCGCACCAAACACATGCATATAGACTGGCATTTCATCATACAAAACCTGAAAGAAAAGATTGATCAATTTCCTTTTGTTAATTCTGAAGATCACTTAGTTGACATTCTTATCAAGACAGTTTCCTTTAGAAATTTTTATGATTCACTTGACAGTTAGGTGTTAAAGATATCTACGTCCATACTTGAGGAGAAGTGTTGGTGTGAGTTCATCAATTAGTTAACTATGAAAATCTTAGATTTAGGAATCCCTTCACTCAAGGGTCAAACATGATTGTATATATTGTATAGATGAAGAATAACTTACTAAAATAGTCTCTTGTGTCTCTACATCTTGTACCTTGAGTTATGGAAGTAGAGGGAATGAATAAAAAAAAAGTCTTGACAAATAATATGAAATAAAACTTGAATATTATAAAAATGCAAAAAAAGAAGAGAGTGAGAGCATGGATCTTTATTTGAAAACCAAGATGTCTTAATGAATGACAAATGTCTTCTTTTATGGGTTAAAATTTAAAACTATTGATAATGACTAATTAATTTGGTAATTTAACTGATTTGATTCCATGACAAAACATCATTGATAATATTATAGTTTCAGTAGATGGTTTTGATTTTCATAAAAGTTATTAGTATTAATAAATTATCCGTCTTTTGTTATTTATGTAAATCTATAATTTAAAAGAGCTTTTGATAATAAAAAAAATGTAGTTTTTAAAATAAAATAGAGCATTCTTTATATTTTATTAGCATGATTGCATTATTTTGAGCTTCCTGTGTTTGAATACAGGAGTTGAGGTGTTGTTGACTTTTTCTGTATTCCGGGATACAGGAGTCGAGGTGTTGTTGACTCTTTTTAGAGGTACAATCTTACAACACAAACCTATTTTGGTTTCCAGGCTGCTCATCTTTATGCATTTTGCCGAGTTAGTTTTCTTTCTGTAACTTGTTCATCTGGATTTATTCTTCTAGCAGTAAAAAGGGGGTGAGGGTGGGGTGCATAATGTTTACTCATGTGTGTGTTTATTGTTTACCATTTAATGTGTTTTCTCTGTCAGTTTGACTTTCTGTTTCTGTTGCATATGGTCATGTGGTTTTGAAATATATAGGCCAAGCAATGGAGCTTGAGATCTGGAACAAATGTTATTGTGTGAGCATATGATTTGCTGCATTCGGGCATTCAAATTTCAAGATGACTAAGACTGGATGCTGTATTATTTGTTTAGAAGTTTGAAACTTGTATCAAATAGAAGAACTATTTCATGTTTTCCTAGCAGAACCCCCCTAGAATATTGCTAGAGAATCTAAATATTCTATCCTCTAAATGTTCCTTTGTTACCGTCTCTTTTATATTTTCAGTTCTTCCTTTGATTTCTATTTGTAAGCTGCATGCCTGATCTAGCACAGGCTGACAGATTTTAAACCTCAGATCCTGGACATAAGCTATCGGGCAGATATCCTGGTACTAGCTAGAGGAATGGATAATCAGACAAGACCAAGGATCTCTATCTCTGAACTTCGCAACCGAGCACGTTCAAAAGCACGGAGTCAAAGAGTTTTAGAGCAGGTTTTTGCACACGGGTTCAACGATGACCACAGGACTCCTCATGTGCTACCCGAAGTAATTGAAACGAAGGCTCAGAGCCAATCTGAAGTGAAAGTTGAGCGAAAGCTGCATCGATCTGTTACACTTCCTCTAGTTGGGTTGAAATATTCTATAACTCCCATTAAGTTTTTTAATCACCATCTCAACTGTGTTTATGGATTAAATTTTCGCAATTCTAATCTTCAAACAACATGTTTTGGGTCCTTGCAGAGTTTGGCAGCCAAGCACACCTCAGACCACAGGGCTCCTCATGTGCCACCTGATGAAATTGCATTGGAGGCTCAGAAACATTCTGAAGTGAACGTTGAGCCAAAGTTATGGCTATCTGTTCAAGATCAAATCAATGTGGTTGAATTCTACAACTCTCATTTACTCCGTGTCTCAGCACCATCTCAATTGTGTTTATGGATTAAATTTTTAAAATTCTAATTTTCAGACAACATATTTTGGGTCCTTGCAGAGTTTGGCAGCCAAGGGCACCTCGGACCACAAGACTTCTCCTGTTCCACCCGATGAAATTGCATTGGAGGCTCAGAACCAATCTGCTAAACGTCATATGAATGAGGTTGAATTCTACAACTCCCATTTACTCCCTGTTCCCATCTTTAATATGCCGAGCTAATGACCTTGCTTAATGTGATAGTACACTGATACATTCTTTAAAAAAAAAAAAAAAAAAACTAAAAAAATTATAATTATAATGGTTTTAATTTTTTGGGTGCAGAAAACAACAGAGTGGGTTTTGTTAATCACCAGCGTACTTCTAGAGGCCATATCTGCAGATTTTGATCAGGTGGGGTACGTGTTGATGGGCATGGTGATATCATTCCTCGCTTGGTTTCTTTCCGGCCTTGATCTCATTTGTAAGGCTCGAAAGGAAGGGGTTAAGCGGAGCCAGCCCTCTGGTGGTCTCCTGGATTATTATGGACTAGCAGCTCCTGTCTGGCAATGCTTTTACTCCACCATGGAGTATCTTTATACTCGGAAGAATCAACAGAATCCATTAAAGATTTGTTACCTTTTATATTTGCTCTGTTCGTGCTGCTTTATAGGTTAATCTAGGGCCGCACATGAACCAGTGGCTGAGCTTGGTGCAGCAGAGTAATTCTACAAAGAATTTCACTGTTTTTAAATGGATTGAGTAATCTGCACTCCACCATGGATGATGGCGAAGCCTCTAAGCTGGGCTCAAAGCAGATTTTTATTGATAATTTATTGTGTGCCGCTGCTCTTAAACCTATTATATGGTGTGAGAGTCCTCACGACTCTCTTGATTTCAGTCTGGATTTGTATTTCCCCAGCGAAACCGCTGGGTATGAAATCACTGATTGTGCCACAAACTGGAAGGCTTGTCAACTGTCAAGTGTTCTTTTGTTTAACATGCATCTAATCTGTATCCCATCATTTGTTTTTTTCAGTTTTTTTTCTCAGTTTAATTGTGTTTATCAGTAGTTTTGCTCGATTCAAATTTTGAGGATAGGTGGTGATATTGATGAAGATTTTATTAATTCTGAGATTTAGAACTCTGTATTGGTTGTTGGAAAAATCAATTGAAGTGTTGAACAATAACCAAATATTCATTAAAATGTTCAACGAAAGCACCTTTGATGTGGATGGAGCAGCTGACCGTATCTTTTTATGGGTGAATCGTAGGCAAAGAAACTGTTCTGTGTCCGAAATGACAAGGCATTCCATGTCCAACTTTGTCCATCCAACCACCCGAGTATCTCATGACTTCAAATTAATGTACGCTTCCTTTGTGGGAACCTTTTCTTTCATTGAAACTTCATTCTGGGGAGACAGAAATCCCATATCTTGCTCGAAGACTTTGCACTCATTCCGATGGAAGCATCGTTTGGGGATCAACTTTGCTATTTTGAGGTATTTTTGTTGCTCCAAAACTGACCATGATCATGGATTTTCCCTGTCCAGGTGGTCTGCAAAGAAAAACGCCTAACAAGTACTGTGTCAATCAAGGCTTTGAACGTGTTGATTTCAGTGGGTGGGTCTTTATGTTTATCGTTGCTGTTAGTTTAGGTGTGAGGGAGAAGGAAGACGACGATTTTGAGAAGGGTTTAAAGGGGGAGAGATGGGTCCAGTTATAGTTCCATGGAGGTGAAAAGGAAAGGTTTGTGGGAAAATCCAGGAGTGGAGAAGAGGAAGATGTTGAGGCTGCAGGTTAAATTGGTCAGTTAGCCATTACCCTGTAAGATTTTTGTACCATTCCTGACCACAAATCTTCTACTCACGTAGCTTTACAATATTTTACTTCACAGACATGTTCAGGTTAAGAGTCTGCTGGATGCTTTGGAATTGAGAAATCTGATAGCAACTCTCATTTTGTTCTTCATTTTTGTTTCTTGTGAGAATTTATATGCACTGAATGTACTTGAGCTTCAGAAAAATAAGCAAAAAATGTGAAAATACAGTAACTCAGTGGCAAGAAAACAGGAAAAAACCTGTAATTTACTCGATAGAACTATACAAGGTTGAAATGTAGTTCTATAATCTTCCTGTGCTAAAACTACAGAAACATACTAGATGCTTACAGTTTTCTGATTCAGAATCTCCTATGTGTTCTTATAAAGTTTGTTGTGCTCATTTTGATAAGAGTTGAGCATGTGTAAACTCCGGCCAAGCATAAGCTTGCTGAAACTAAGAGGGCAGCTTTCCACTGCCTTCCGGACACTAGAATCGCCAACGCAGTCAATCCAAGAGAAATGGCAGAGAGAGCTTTTTTCCAAACATTGAAAGCTTTGAGAGCACTGCTGCATCCTTTGCAATGAATTACATGGCGAAAATATCGATTGGCCATATTGGGAGCATGTATCTTCCCAGTGCCACCCTTAGCTGGGAAAGAAGATGAAGCTCCAGCAACAAGACCAGCTGGTGCATGCTCTACAACAGCTGGTAATTCAGGTAAGGAAATGGTGTTGTGCCCAAAATGGTAAGGCATTCCATGTCCAACTTTGTCCATCCATTTCCTGTATTCTGCTACCCATGTATCTGAAGACCTTAAATTGAGATACAATTTCTTTGTTGGGACCTTTTCTTTCATCAAAACTTCATTCTGGGATGAAAGAAATCCCATATCTTGCTCGAAGACCGTGCATCCCCTCTGATGAAAGAACCATTCGGGGATCCAATTTGCTATTTGAGGCCTTGTTGTTCCTCCAAATCTTACAATAAGCATGGATTTTCCTTGTCCAGTTGGTCTGCATAGGAAGAGGCCAGAGAAGTACTGTTTCACCCCCTTCTCATCAATGAATTCTCGGTTATTGGATAGGACACAAGGGGCTTCAAACCGTAAGAAGTTTGGCAATGTTTGAGCATCTCCCCCACCCCACCAGCCTGCAAATCCCCCGTCAGTACGTTCAGTCACCTCAAAACGTAGTGGCTGGGCATTTTCCCTTTTTGCTGACAGGTCTGTCCGATCATGTGAGATTGGAATATGCGCTGGATCCATCAGGTTTTCAAGAAGTATGGAGTGATCATAGGGAAGCTCATGGACGGCGGAAGAATCTTTGAAACCTGGCCTAGCAAAGTTCTCGAACCATGGTAGTTTATTTATGTTTGGTTGTGATTTTGAAGACATCCACACCCACACAACTCCTTGGGATTCCCTCACCTCATAGGTTCTGACACAAGCTGACTGAGGAATTTTAGCGTTTGCAGGAAGCTGTAGCGAAGAAATTCAACGCCATCGTTAGCTAGGACACAAGGAAAGACAAGCTGTGCATGCATATCATGTAATGGAAACTGGGCACATTTAAAATGAAGACAGACCTGAGGTATCTTGACACAGTTGCCCTCCCCCTCAAACTGCCAGCCATGATATAGGCATTCGAGTCTTCCATCTATCAACTGACCTTCTGATAGTTTAGCTAACCTGAATCAAGCAGAGTCAAGTTCAAGGTTTTGTCACTTATACACCCCACATCAAAGGATCTCTTTCATTTCACCAGTGTTTCCCACGGCCATTTCGAGTGCGAATAATGCATGAGCACAGAACATAGAGCACATAAATCTTTGCCATCAAATGCAGATGATCCATCAAAGTTCAAAGATTTCTGTTTGATAGCATTTGCGATACAGCACTCCCATTTAATTCAATTTCAACAGACATTATACATGCAACAAGTTATGTAGAATCAAGTGTGCAGCAGTTTATTCAACTAATCAAAAATTTCTTTACTCAACCAAACAATCTAATCCCAACCCTAAACCAATGCTTAAACTCCCATGCTAAGCATTGAATCGGTACATTAGACGTCCCACAGATAAAAAATCTCAACCTCATACAATAGTGATTAGAGCCACAGTACATTAAATACAGCTTGATCTTCACCAAATTTAAGCTATTCAACAACATTTCTACCAATTTAATCCCTTTTACAGCAAATGTAAAATCACTCCCACATGATAAGATATATTTGAAACCCACAATGTACAACTCAAAACTTTGATGCTAAAGGATTGTAGGATCTTTCAACTTGGGAGTTTCTGTTTTTCTTGTTTTCTTTATCACACAGAACACATCACTCAAGGCCCAAAATGTTAAGAGCAAAAAATATATATCCAGCAAAATCCTAAAAACAAACACGAGCGTCAAAACAAGAAACTAAGAAAATAACTCCAATGCCCTTTTCTTGGACGTGAAATCAAAACAATATCCAACTTCTAGTGCTCAACACAAGACAAGAAAACTTGAAAGGTGTGATAAGATTTATCACCTGTGGGGACATCTATCTTCAAAACAGCGAAGTTCACCCTGTCCATCTTTATACAACACTACCTGCTTATCAAACACAGTTAGGCCTAGAGGAGCATCATCTGGTACATCCTTGGTAAGATAAAGTGGGTACCACTCTTCTGTCCAATCATAGTCTGCCACCTCTCTTTCTCCTCTCCTTTCCTCCTCACTGGAAGGACCCACAAGCACTAAGTGATCATCAGTATCCTCTCCTCTACTCTGATCCTCAATTGATGAAGGCGCAGTATTACTGGTAAGATCTGTAACGGCATGGCACTTGCTAGACCTTTTCTGCTGCTGCTTTACATGTATTGGCCTCGAGGTTTTTCTTGGTTTAGGAGTGAGGGAAGGGGTATAAAAGGCAAGAGGCTTCGTGAGGAAAGTGGCGTGGGAGAGATATGGGAATTTAAGGATTGGTGAAGCCATGATGCATGCAGGTGGCTCTGTTCCTCCGGGGGAAGAGACAGTGAGAGAGGTGCAGAAGAAAGTAGAGAAAATGGAGCCATGCGGAGAAGGGAGAAGAAGAAATGACGCGTGTCAAAGTGAAGTTGCTTGCAAGATGGTTGCACCATTCCTTGCCGCACAAAGAGTTCAGATAATAGTCAATGGTAAGTATCATAGTGACGTAGTTAAACTGAGGAAAAACTATAACTCAAATTGAATCTACAAAGAATTTTTTTTTATTTCAATTGGATCCTCTAAGTATTTTTAGAAATTTTTTAGTTTTCCATCTGAACTCATCACAAATTTTAATTGGAAACTGTGAATTTCTTATACATAATTTCCCATAACGGGGAGTTCATGGAGTTTTTCTCAATTTTGTATGTTGAGGATTCAATTGAAATAAAACTCCAATTGGAGACTGGATAAAACATTCTTGATATGATTAGAGTTTTTCCCTTCTAGATTCAAGTCTTAAGAACTTGTATGGAGTTACCATCATAGACACGCTCCCATGACACGCATCCTTTACAGGCCATGGAAAATATTTAAACAATATAATTTTTTTTAAGAAAAAACAAAAAATTATGTTTATGCACATCAACATACTCGCCTACATGATACACTGAATTAGTGTCGTTATTTTACAAGTATTTTCAAGGAGATTTTAAAAAGTTTTTATTGTTTTAAAATTATTTTGATGTAATAATATAAAAATAATTTTTAAAAAATAATAAATATATATTTTTAAACAAAAATTCTTTAAAAAATATTCGCATCTTTAATCATTCCAACATCATTTTGATTTCCTCATTGGAGGAACTGTAGCAATTTCTAGGCTTGAATAGTACTTTCAAAATCATTTTAATTTTGGTTTATATTGTATTTAAAAAATATTAATTTTTTATATTTATATATTAAATTAATCTTTTAAATTATTTTCATATATAAATATCAGAAATATTTTTTAAAAAATAAAAAAAAAATTATTTTATTATATTTTTAAATAAAAATATTTTAAAAAATAATATCAATGATACAATATTGATATATTTTTAACGGCAACCATGTCTCACTCATTCCTCACGGCCGAATCAAGTTACGAAAACCATCCATTTCCGATCAGAATTAGGGTTTGAGATTTGATGTGCTTAATTGCTTCTTAAATTTTGGCTAGGTCGCCATGCATGCATCCTTCCACTGCTATCATGTTTTTCCAGCTAACCGGGAAATTTACCTCGCTCGCTAGGGTTTAAGTTAAAATCAATTATTTTGAAGGCAGTGATTTTCTTAGTATTTATCTGGTCCCTTTTGTCCGAGGATATGCATTATGTGATGCTAACTTTACCTTATTTTGCATTTATGTCCTTTTTACTTTCATGTGGGATTTATTCACCATTAAAGTTATATAACATGTATTTCCTTTCTTTTCTATCTTATTTTATTTATCTTTATTTTTTTATAACAAAAATACTAGTCAAATGCTATCTAAAAATCAAGTCATTAAATTAGCTTATTATTTAACTCCTAAACCTTTTATAGTACTTTATATATTTAAATAAGTAGCACTACACTCAATTAAACTTTTTTTATTTTTTGTAAATTGAGTTTTAAGAGTTAAAACTAAATTCTAATTAATTTTTTAATCCTCTCAAATAAATTCTAATTGAATTCCTATCTAACCGAGGTTTCTAACTTATAAATAGTTATATTTATCTGTAGTACGAATTAATAAATTAGCCTTTTTCTATCTTTTCATCTCAAAGATTTAAATTTATAATTTAAAACAGCTTTTTATAATAATAATAATAATAATAATAATAATAATAATAATAATAATAATAATAATAATAAATTAATAAATCACCTACCGCCTTGGGCAAATACCTCAATTATCACTCATATATTCCATAATAATATTTAAGAATCTCCATAAGGATTCCAAAACGACAGATATTTTTGTGCAAAGGGCTAAACGACAGAATGGATCGAACTCAAGGCCGGTGTTTACACCATGTAGGCCCAATTACAAAAGCCCAACATAAATAAATCTCTAATGGCACATTCGTGATTCCATTCATTCATCTCATCAAGCAAAAACCCTAAGTTGCAGACTGACTCATATCTCACTCTTCTCCCCTTCTTCTTCAGCGAGCGGTTCCAAACCTACCCTTTCTCTCCCTCCAAAACCTCCTAGTTGTTTCTCTCTCTATATTCTAGAGAGAGAAAACCGTATAAACGATTTTTAGCTATGGGAGAAATATCATTGACTGAACTAGAAGCGAGAGCCGCTGCGTCTGGCATAGATCTCTCGCTAATCGATATTGATTCAATTAAACTTCCTCCCGGAGATGATTTTGGCGTTATTAGGTCAGTTTTTAAAGGATAAGTTATTTTACCTTTTTTTTTGGTGTCCTGTTAAGTATTGTTTAGTTGCTTATTGAATATAGGGAAATTAGATCATTAATATTTTATGTAGCTTGTTTTTATATAATTTCTGAATTATTTGTGTGTTTTGTTTATTTATAATATTTTTTTGTGAAATTACAGTAATTATATGTATAATTTATCTTGTAAAATCTGTGTGCTGTTTTGATTTTTTTGGTTATATATTTTGAAGAGAAGGCTAAGTTTATAATAAAAATGTATTTTTTATGGTTTAAGAGGCAAACCCAGAAAAAATATTAATTATTAGTGCAATGAAATAATAATAAAGGATAATAGATTGCATATGATTTAAAGTAAATTACCGCTGTTTTTAGAAAAAATTCGACTTAATTTATTGTTTGTTTTATTGAGGGGGTCTTGTTTTGTATATTATGGCTATGCACTTCTGCTTTGATTCTGACTCTTTAATTTACTCTTTTTTTGGGTAGTGATGATGAAGATATTTATCAAGAAGAACAGATGGATTTTGACTATGGGTTGGGGAACACTATTGTAGTTGATAATCTTCCAGTTGTTCCGAAAGAAAAGTTTGATAAGCTTGAAGGAGTTATCAACAAGATTTATAGTCAGATTGGTGTTATTAAGGAGGATGGCCTTTGGATGCCTGTTGATCCTGGGACTCAGAGAACATTGGGCTACTGTTTCATCGAGTACAATACACCTCAGGTACTCATTTCCCCCCTGGTGTATTTGTATCAATGTATCCATTTGCTTTTTTTTCTTTGAATTTTTGGATGGTTGTTATAAACTCTACTTTTATTGCATTCCAATGGTCAAACGAGGCTTTATGCATTGCCTTCCTTCCCCAAAATATCTATAGTGACAATGTTACTCTAGAAATGTGTAATATATAAGTAGTATAGGTTGCCAGTATTGTACCTGGCTTATTATATAGAGCACACTTTGGGCATCATTGTTAATTGTAAGGGTTGGTTTTGGCCTGTGCCTGTTGAATACTTGGATATGGAGCAAGTCGTGTGCATGGCATACCATATAAATCATACGTAGGGCATCTTTTTCAAGCAGTTGGCTTTTGCTTGGACTCATGAAAGTGCTGGCTAAGGTCATAATTAAAACTAGTTTTTTATTATTATTTTTAAAATGTTATTTACTGACGAAACAGCATTTAGGTTTGTGAGTAGCCGATCTGAGGTCCGTGGTCATATTTGTTTTGTTTTCTACTCGTTACCATTTCATTTTGCTATGATTGCAGGAAGCTGAGCTAGCTAAGGAAAAAACAAATGGGTACAAGCTGGATAGAGCTCATGTTTTTGCTGTCAACATGATTGAAGATTTCAATAGGTTTATGAAAGTTCCTGATGAGTGGGCACCTCCAGAGATCAGGCCATATGTTCCCGGGGTAATTAGTTCAATCATTTTTTTTCTCATCCTTACCTATCTTTTTTTCTGCAAGCTACATTATTGGATGATCTGTTTTCTCCACTCTGCAAAGTTTATCGACTTTTGTTTGTATTAAAATAAAAATAGCAAGAGAGAAAAATGTAACAGCTTAGGCCATAAAACCATTGTGCTTTTGAACTTTCTGGAATTTACTTTGTATAAAATATTCTGTAATTTGTATGTTATGAACAGGAAAATCTTCAACATTGGCTCACTGATGAAAAAGCTCGGGATCAGTTTGTGATTCGTGCTGGTTCAGACACTGAGGTTTTCTGGAATGATGCCAGACACTTGAAGCCTGATCCTGTCTACAAACGTGCTGTGAGTTTATTTTTTACCCTTTCTGAAATGACTAGTTTCTTTTTTCTCGTCTCTTAAAAAATGCTCCGACTATTCCAAATGACTTTACTCGTTTGCCTTTACAGTATTGGACTGAGAGTTTTGTGCAGTGGTCCCCGCTGGGGACTTACCTGGCAACGGTTCATAGGCAGGGTGCTGCAGTTTGGGGTGGTTCAAGTGCCTTTAATCGGCTAATGCGATATGCTCATCCTCAGGTTTTCCACCCCCTCCCCCCTTTTGCAATTTGACATGGAATTTTGATTTTCAGTTTAACATTCTCCAACCTTGATATCACCTGTAGGTTAAACTCATTGATTTTTCCCCCGGTGAGAAATATTTGGTAACTTACAGCAGCCATGAACCAAGTAATCCTCGTGATGCTAATGTGAGTGTTTTTTCCTTCTATTTTCCCGGTCCTTGTGTTGTTGTCAGTTTACTTTCTTGTGGCGCTTGGATTAATGTGTTCCTGGTGTTTAGAGGGTTGTGATAAATATTTTTGATGTGAGAACTGGTAAAGTAATGAGAGACTTTAAGGGGAGTGCTGATGAATTTTCTATCGGAGGAGCTGGTGGTGTTGCAGGAGTCTCTTGGCCTGTTTTCAGGTGTTTTTTTCTCCTTGATATCTGCAATCCTGTTAAAACTTGTACCCTTTTCTTTTTAATGATTATTTCGTCCATTTTCATCATTGATCACGAGATCTGATTTAATTTTTGAATGTTTCAGGTGGGGTGGCGGGAAAGATGACAAATATTTTGCCAAAATTGGGAAGAACATGATCTCTGTGTATGAAACAGAGACATTCAGCCTTGTAGACAAAAAGTCCTTGAAGGCTGAAAATGTGCTGGACTTTATTTGGTCACCAACAGATCCTATTTTTGCTCTCTTTGTTCCTGAACTTGGTGGCGGGAATCAACCTGCCAGGGTGAGTAATTTGGTGTGAAATGGATGGGTCATTTTATTTTGTAGATAAAATATAAAAATCTACTTATGTTCTGTATGAATTCATAGGTGAGCCTCATTCAAATTCCCGGTAAAGAGGAATTGCGGCAAAAGAACCTTTTCAGTGTCAGTGACTGTAAGATGTACTGGCAGAGTAATGGTGACTACCTTGCTGTAAAGGTTGATAGGTACACAAAGACTAAGAAAAGCACATATACAGGATTTGAGCTTTTTCGAATAAAAGAGCGGGACATACCAATTGAGGTGTTGGAGCTAGACAACAAGAACGACAAGATAATTGCCTTTGCTTGGGAGCCCAAGGGCCATAGGTTTGCTGTTGTTCATGGTGACAGCCCGAGGCCAGATGTAAGCTTTTACTCAATGAGGTCTGCTCATAACACTGGCCGGGTTTCAAAGCTCACTACTCTTAAGGGCAAACAAGCAAATGCTCTTTTCTGGTCACCATCTGGTCATTATCTAATAATTGCAGGACTTAAAGGTTTCAATGGTCAGTTGGAATTCTACAATGTTGATGAGCTTGAGACAATGGCAACAGCTGAGCACTTTATGGCAACAGATATTGAATGGGATCCCACAGGAAGGTAAATTTTGAGGAATTGCTTGATAGCATCAATCATGTGGCTATTTGTAATGGTAGATATGTTTCCTTCTTGAAAGCCTGAATCAAGTTGATCCAATGTTACTAAACTTGTACTATGGCTATGATATCTGCCCTTGTTTGCAGGTATGTTGCAACTTCAGTGACTTCAGTTCATCATGACATGGAAAATGGCTTCAACATCTGGTCGTTCAATGGAAAGCTACTTTATCGGACACTGAAGGATCATTTCTTCCAGGTGAGATCAATAGTGGAAAGATTGGCCTTGATCAACTTTAATTGTTGGAGGTATTGACACATCTTAGTGTCTCCTTGATGGTGTCTGAATTCCAATAACTAGCATCAAAGATATGTTCGTGCACCTGGTTGACTGAGAATGTGAAACATTATGTTGCAGTGTCCTTGCTAAAATGGATGGTTTTCAGATGTCTCTTGAATTTTGGATCATTCATTTTGGCCACTGCTAATCTCTTGTTACTAGCAACTTTGATTTGCATCATTCTTATACGACCGCTTATTTATTTATTTTGCATCGCTTGTGACAGTTCTTGTGGCGCCCAAGGCCACCATCTTTTTTGAGTCCTGAAAAGGAGGAAGAGATTGCTAAGAACTTGAAGAAGTATAGCAAGAAGTACGAGGCAGAGGATCAGGATGTTTCTTTACAATTGAGTGAACAGGACCGTGAAAAGAGGAGGATGTTGAAGGATGAATGGGAGAAGTGGGTCAATGAGTGGAAGCTGTTGCATGAAGAGGAAAAATTGCAGAGGCAGGCTCTAAGGGATGGAGAAGCTAGTGATGAAGAGGAGGAGTATGAAGCAAAAGAAGTTGAAGTTGAAGAGTTGCTGGATGTTTCTGAGGAAATTCTTTCTTTTGAGTACGGACAGGAGTGATCTTCGTCATTCATATAATCAAGTCTCTGCCCCTATTCAGCCTGTTTTCTACTTCAAGCAACCTTGCAGATACTAAAAAAAGCTTGGCTTCCTGGTCAACCTTTAAGTTCCGTGTTCCTTTAATCTTTCTGGTAGAGTTATTATTTGTTTCTTTTTCCTTGAATCTTGTTAGTCCTGATAAGGGTGTCCCTGATTTTTAAAATGCTTCTTCGTACGGAACTGGCCTGTTGGATATACTCAATTTTGTTAGTTATTAGTACTTCAGTTCCCGATTTCCAGTCAGCTTCTGTTTTATTTCGTTTATAATCATCATTTTAATCATTTCACTCAGCATTACCATAAGTAATCTGAACAATGATAAAACCGTGTTTTATCCTGCAAGCTCTAGGTCAGTGCTTGGTTAATTTGTAATATTCACTTCTTAATTAGGCTAATTTTTCAATGCTTACCATTCTGATTCAAAGCTAGTGCTGAATAATTTCTTATGGTTCAAAGAAAGTTCATGGTGTCGATTAAGCAATGAAACTTTAGTTTCTTTTTCCAACTAGAGTCATTAAGGAGTAATGTTGAATAAGCAGCCTACTCTCCTCTTTCAGCAATTTGATGTCCAAGTATCCAATGACAAAGGCGATACAGATTCTTGTTCTTAGACATTGTTGGCCATAATTTATTAGCAATTATACCACCGTCTCATTGCTTAAAATTGGTTTTTCTATAGGAGTGGGATTAAGGTATATATTTGATCCGACATGGAATCTAAACGAGTTTTGCAGATCCCAGATTTGGCTTTCATTAGCTGGAATGGTGATCCTACTGAAGGACTCATGTTTGGTTTATGATCAGCAACGAAAATTGGAAGTTTTCTGCGAGGGCTCTTGCATGGAGAATTGGATTGGCTCCTGGGGGTTGTAGCTGATTTATCTTAAGTTAGCTCCCATGTTTGATATAGTACCTTTTCTTTTATGAAAAAAAGAAAGAAATATATAAAAATCCTGCAATCGAAATCATAATGGGACACTACCAATGAGTCAAAGGTCCATTAGCTCACGCATTGCCTTCGGAAAACAAGTTACGGAAACTGGCCAGTAGTTCTGTAAATACACGGAAGATATTAAGGTTTGGATCTTGTTTCAGGTGATTTTTATTTAAAAATATATTAAAATAATTTTTATTTTTATTTTTAAAAAATTACTTTTAACATCATATCTAAAAATATAAAAATTTTAATTTTGAAAAACACTTTTCAAGTTCTCCCAAACCTAATTTGAGCTGTCGTCATAACGAGAATCCTTATCGTAACGAATTTGAGCTTGGAACTGAAGTAAGAAGTCAGAACTCCTCGACTTGGAGACCTGGTTCTGCAGGTTGAGTTGTCGACTGCAATGTTGTCTCTGCGACATTTTTAGAAACTTCCTTCAACGTTATGATTTTCGCTTCAACCTTTGCTGTTGATTTCTGGTCTCCTTGGTTCTCATCATAATCCAACAGCAGTCTGCACCAAAAACATTAGAGAGAGAATATCTTGAGAAAGATATTAAACATGAAGATTTTAAAAAGTTCAATAAAGAAAGTAGTTGCCACTCAGTGTTCATTAACTAAACTTTACCTGGTATTATTCAGAACCCAATCTTAAGTGTCCCACCATATATATTGGAATGATCAGGGAGAAAAAAAACATTTGACAGGGAAGGTTTGATTTTCTCCCTGGGTTAGGGTTAGCAGAAACTAAAGGTTATAGACAGTCAAAATACATTACTATTCCATCGGTGTTTTCTTTCTTCTCATTTCTCTTTTCTCTCTCTCATCTCCTCAAAATTCACAATCAAAATCCAAAATTAAAAGATGTTCGAAAAGTTTTATTTTTATTTCGATTACTTTTTTTTGGTTTTGAGTTTTATTTTAAAAATAATTTCATCATTTAATGTTGAATTTATTAGAAATTAATTTCATGATTTTTTTATTTGAATGATTTTACTATCATGATGTAGTTCAAAAGTTTGAAAGGTTAAGTTGGTTTAATTTTGTCAATTTTTAGTTCTTTTCACACTAGTTTTTCTTTTCAGTTTTTTTATATAAATAGTTAGGCTTCAAGATTTTTTTTATAAAGGTGAATTTATTCGCAAGACTCGGGTCACATATTTGAAAAATTATCTTGGTTTGACATTAGTTTTTTTTTTTCCTATCCTTTTATACTATTTTTCATTTCCAATTTCATTCTTTGATTGTGGTTTTTGTTTGAAGATAGGGTTCATGATTTTTTTGTGAGGGTAAACATGTTTTCAAGACTTGAATCACGAGTTTGAAAGGTTAATTTAAGTTGATATTTAATATTGTTTAGATTTTTTTTTATAATAATTTTTATTTTCAATTTTATACCTCGGTTTGTTGGAAGTTGAGCTTGCAAGATTAGTGAATTAGTCCAAGTTGACTCGGTTTTTTTTTATATATAAAAAACTTGAATATATTTTCAATTTTGTTTCTCAATATCAGGTTGGATGGAGAATTAAGCTTCATGGTTTTTTCTTTTTCTTTTGTGTGGTTATTCTTTTTGCACATTTTATGTTCTGGGGTTTGGTGGACTTACCCAACTTTGTCGGTGTTATTTTTTTCCATGACTTTTTTTAATTGATTTTTTTCTTTTTTGACAAGCCTTTTTCCCTGGTTAATGATAGTTTTTTTTTTAAGTCAATCCATTTGCTATTGTTGTTTTTTTGTTATATATTTAAATAAAACTTGTCTATTAAATTAGTGAGATGTATGACTTGAGTCTAAGTTTTTTGTTTTTTTTATCTTTCTTTAAAATACATTGTCAATAGCTAAACAATCTTTTTTTTATATTAAAAAATATATATTATTGATCCCACAACATAACATGTACTATCAATCCAATAATGACCTATAATATCTCATTCAACCAATCTATTAGTTCTTGTATGATTATTAGGCCTTCATGTTTTCTCATATACTTAATTGAGAAGAAATACAAGGTCTATGCAATGCAATATAAGAATGAACTCACCACCACCTCATCGCAACTCACTAGTTTTGATAGTGAACAAACATTGAGACTTATGATATTCCATTACATGTTGTTGTCGATAATGCCGGTCAAGAGAGAGATACTAATGAATATTGATAAAAAGAACAAAGTTGTCACATGGAAGATTTTTTCAAATATTCTCATTTATCTCCAAGGGGGTGGAAAGAGGGTGGTTCAAAAAACCTTTAAGCCCTTATTTATAGCCATGTGTTATGTCTCTCTTTTAGGTACCATTTCCTTTATGTTATTATGCAACTTTAAAAACCATAGTAGATTAGCATAAACTAATTACACTGCCATTTAGAAAGGTTTAACAAGTTTGTAACCATTCTATAACTTTTTTTAATTAACATGAATCTTCAGGTTAATTCTCACATGCATCGACTAATCCCATAACCACTCTAAAACTTTAGTTGACGCAATAGAGTTCATTTTCTAATTATTAAGATAAAAGTCTATTTTTAAAGGTGAGTTCAATTGGTTAAGCTAATTGGAAAATAATACCGTGGGATCATAATTTATCTATGTCTTATAATTAAGATAGGTCTAAAAAATTATTAATATAATATATTTCTGAAAAAATGAAAACCAACATAAACCGCATTTACAAACTCACCGTCGGTCTGAAAATATCGAAGCTGTTTGGCGCGACATTTCACTCGCCGCGCCACAATTTTTTGTTAATTTTTTTTTATTTTAATTAAATATGTTTTGGTGTTTCTAGATCATTCTGATATCAAAAATGATTTTTAAAATATAAAAAAAATATTATTTTGATATATTTCGACACAAAAAAAACTTTGAAAAACTATCACAACAGCTCTCCCAAACACTTATTTGACTGCCCAAAACACAAAATTAAAAAGAAGTCCGGTGTAACGCAGCAGAAGATAGATCATCACATGCATGGATAACACGTGTCGAGTCAACAATATAGTAGCTGACGGTTGCCAATTTAGCATTGACCTAGTCTGTAACTTCCTCACGCAACGGCTTCGCGCAGGGATCCCTCTGTTTTAGTAAAACAAACAAAACTACCCTTCCTCTGTTCACGCTCACTTAATTACTTCCTTTTGTTGTTTCTTTTTCAAAATTTTCTTCGATCCACTCTCTCTGTGGCGTCGTTTTGTGCTTTCACGCCTTTGAAGCGTTTGCTTTTCTCTTCATGGCATTTTGTTTCTCATCATTCTCTCAGGTTCTCTCTCTTCTTTCTCTCGAGTTTTATTTTTTTATTTGTTGTTTATTTTTTTTTTTTAAAGTTGTTTCTATTTTCTTATCATGTAAATATTAGAGAATTTGAGTTGTTTTTTCTTAGATTTAATTATTGATCAATGCAATTTTTGGAATGTAATATTTTAGTCCTTTTCTTTTAAGATTTAATGTGATTGATTAATTAATTAGATGATTTTTTCTTAAGTAGCTATTTTTTGATATGTAATTCATGAGTTTTTTTTAGATTTTATTGTATTAAAAAATTTAACTGTAGATGAAATTAGATTATATTTGTTTAAACATTATATTTTTCAAAATGTATTTTGTGAGTTTAATCTGAGATTGTGGTGTAAGGTTAGCAAATGTAATTTAGGGTTTAATTTTGCTTGACTTTTAAGTTTTGTAGTTTAGGGTTTAATTTTGCTCGAGTTTTAAGTTTTTTTATTAGATTTGTAATTTTTGCTATTTGGTTTGCTGTGCAGGTTAAGTTACTGAATTGGAGTAAATGAAAAGATTAGTGAGAGATAAAATTATAGCAAAGTGTAATATAAGGGAAAATTATTAATTTCTTCGTTGTTGCTGTTAAAGAGAGAGCAAAAAAAGGAGAATTTTGTAGTAATTTTTATTTTAGGGATGGGGTATTTGAATTCTGTTTTATCATCTTCAAGCCAAGTTTATGCTGATGATGCACCTGTAAGCGGCGGTGGTCTCAGGTTTTTATAAATTAGCTCTTTAATGTCTTTGTTAGATCTACTATGATATAAATATTTGGGTTAATTGTTTTTTTATATGTCAATTGTTGGTTTGATGCAATCAATGTTGTGTTTGGCCAGTATGTTGTTGTTTATGACATGGGTTTTTGATTTTTTTTACATGATTAATATTGATTGTATATGGCGTTATGTTTTATGTTCTGACTATTAAATGCTTGTTTATGATCATTGATTCATGTCCAATTATGAAGATTGTGTTAAGTCATTATCTTTTTTTGTTTGAACTTGTAATTTATAAATTTATAACACCATGAATTAGGACAGGATTTCACCATGTCTAGACAACATGCAAAATGAAAGAAATGTGACCTAAATCTCATTTTTGCCCCATTCAAGACTCGTTTTTGAGTTGACAAAAGAATGCTAGTAAGTCTTTATTCCCTCTCTGATGGATCTGACTTATTATAGATTTGTCGTGTTAGTATGCTATTGTCTTTCTTTGTGGAATGAGTTGTTATTTTGTTGATCACTGTTGGACCTAATCTTTGAATCCGACAAGTAATGTTTTTATGACTCATCCAAAGTAATCATTGTGTTGTATGGACTGAGATTTGCATGGATTTGACTGCGTGGTCTTGAACATGTGACTTAATACTCCGAGTGGATGGAAACAAAATAATTAAAGTTTAGAAATGATTACCAAGAAAGGGAGTTTTAAGTTGATTATTACTGAAATTCTGTAAGCAACATTTCTTGTTTTTCTCCAATTTAATTTCTATTTGACATTAACCAAGTAATGTGACATTCACGTAAGCTATTTGTGACATGATGTTTAATTCTTAGATTGTCGGATTACATCTCTCAAAGATCACTCTTTCTTATTTTCTTCCTCAGCCTCCAATATTATTTAGTTCACGAGATTTGTCTGGCTCTGAACTTGAAATATTTCCTGCTACAGTCGGAATGGGAAATTCAGTTATGGATATGCAAGCTCTCCTGGGAAAAGATCTTCCATGGAAGATTTTTACGAGACAAGAATCGATGGTGTTGATGGAGAGATAATTGGCCTTTTTGGAGTTTTTGATGGTATCTCTTTCTCATTTTACTCTTCATTTCTACTTGTAGAAGTACATAGCAGGACTGATATAGCAGAATAGTGAATGCAATAGAGATAAGATGAGGGGGAACTTTCCACTAAATGCATAATGCAGCAACATTAGTTTGATTAATTACTACATGTGCATCCCACTTGGCACTAAGTAACTGTTGGTTTGTGATGGCTACTAATACGCAAGTGTGTTGTCTGATGAACATTCTTGTAATTCTCCACTTGTACCCTTTTCAACTTCTTGGGGAACTATCATAGATTAGCCCAAGTGCTCAATCTGTGATTTATTCTTATAGAGGATTGTGATTGAACTGATTGTATGTGGATTTTGATATTCTGGAAGACAATTGTTTGCTCCAGTGTGGTTGCAGTACTTGAAGTTATATGCCAATGCCATTGTTGACTGAGAATGGCAGCATGTTTAATCACAAATCTTACATTGAGGCAGCCTATAGCAGTCTGTTTAATCACGATTTTTTTTGTAGTGCTGCTAACTAGTTGAAGAGAAATATAATCATACCGTATCTTCTGCAATAATTTTCCTTTTCAAATTTATGAGCAGATAATGTTGCAAATTTTTCTGGCATGGTTTTTCAGGTCATGGAGGTGCACGAGCAGCCGAATATGTGAAACATAACCTCTTTAGCAATCTGATCAAGCACCCAAAGTTTATTTCCGACACAAAATCAGCTATATGTATATAAGTTGCTTAGTGCCAATGTTTCTTTTTTGTAATCTTCATTTTTTTTTGTTAAGGAACTTGATGTTTAATTTTGAATTGCTCCCTCTCTCTGCAGCTGATGCATACAATCACACAGACTCTGAATTTCTAAAATCAGAAAATAATCAGAACCGGGATGCTGGATCAACTGCTTCTACAGCTATTCTTGTTGGTGATCGTTTGCTTGTTGCAAATGTTGGAGATTCCAGAGCTGTCATATGCCGGGGTGGCAATGGTGAGACTTGGAATGACTGCAAAACCATTTGCAACTTCTAGAATCTTTTTCATTTTTCCAACATGTGATGCATTTTATGAAAACAGTACTGCCAGTTTGTTCTAGTTTTTTTGTTTAAGTTGGCTATTGCCTAGAATTCCAAACAAAAGATTCATTTCATAGTCATCTATTACTGTTGAAGAAATCATATAGGATAAGGCGATGCTGCTGTTGCAAAGAATTAGGAGCAACAATACATGAGTGGAGACGGTGACTGAAATAAAATTTTAGTGATATGACTTGGTATCACTTCATTCATAATTTTGAAGCATTAAGAGAAATCAACGTGTAACTTCAATACAAAATCATCTTTCGAAATTCGGAGAGCTAGCTATAGTTATTGTCCTAGAGTGTTTTTTTTTTTTTTTTTTCTAAAGCAGTAACAGTCAATGCAAAATACTTGTCATTTTGATTTTGATTTTGAAGTCCAATAATGAAGTTCTGTTGCTCTTGCTAATTTTCTCGTGATTTTTCACTTAGGATAGTGCATCTCAAGGTAATACGTAATTTGGAAAAGTAAAGAAATCTAGTACTGGCCTGTTAAATCAGGATAATGACAATGGACCAAAATACAGAAAGAAAAGCAGATGCTCTGGGATGGAGTATGAGGGCATTTTTCTGAGTACTGTGGTTGTATCTGTGTAGTTTATCACATATTTAAGTCATTAAATTGTCTTGCCATTTTCTTCAGCTATTGCTGTTTCCCGAGATCACAAGCCAAACCAGACTGATGAGCGGCAACGTATAGAAGATGCTGGAGGATTTGTCATGTGGGCTGGTAAAGGACCTCACATGGTCTTCTTTCCATATTATGATTAGAAGTTTTGGGGCTATATGTATCTTGTGATGACTGTAAACATAATGACAGGTACTTGGAGAGTTGGTGGTGTCCTAGCTGTCTCTCGAGCATTTGGTGATAGGCTCTTGAAGCAGTATGTTGTTGCTGACCCAGAAATCCAGGTCTGATTCTTAATCAATTCAAGGAGCAAGGGATGTAGGAAGAAATGGTTTACGTTTTTTAATTTAAGATGCCTTAAAATCATAGATATTCCAAAATTTATTTCATCATTTATGAGCACATGCACACTTGCACTCACTCAGGTGCATGCAGGGATGCCTGCTAAGTGCATGAATATTCATGAACATTTCTCAATTGTTTCAATTTTTTTTTGAGCACTGTTTTGCCTTTTAATTTCTCACAGTTGTCCTTCAAATAAAAATATAGCTCCAACATGACTGGGCCTTGTGATTTTTTTCCTTCTTCATCTCTTCTTTTGAGCATGTTATAGTGACTATTATTCTCATGGAAATTGTAGGAGGAAAAGGTTGACAGCTCCCTTGAGTTTCTTATCCTTGCAAGTGATGGGTTATGGGATGTAGTCACAAACGAGGTTTGTCCTTTTAGCTTATTTTATGCTTTCACATAATGGAGGTTGATGATTCATTTCCCGCTTCTGTATTCTTCCTTGCAAATGATCTGGTGGAAATTAGCGTACTGATGCTTTTTAATGAAGTTTTTTCCTCGTCAGAATAAAAATAGATGGTATTTTTTTTTTTTTTGTCATCACCATCAGGAAGCTGTTGAAATGATCCAGCCAATTCTGGATCCAGAGCAGGCAGCAAAGAGGTTGATGCAGGAGGCCTACCAGCGAGGCAGTGCGGATAACATCACCTGTGTAGTAGTCCGTTTCTTGGGCAATCAAGGTGGTGGCTCTGTGTGACCTGCTGAACAGGTACTATGTTAGGTTTTTATTCTTACCAAAGGATTTAAAGAAAATGGACCAGCATTAAATCCTGTGTTGCCAAGCTGATCAGGGAAACATGATAACAGCATCATATGTTTTGCAAGGACAGAAAGACGAAGGAAGTCTACGGGCTGCCAATATGTATTCTACATGCTTCAGCTTCTAGAATAGGACTATCCAAGTTTAGCTTACGTGCTCGGGTCTCGAGGTTGGATCTGTGCGCTTGTGAATCTGTAAAGACTGTTTCTTCCGTCTGTTGTAAATGTGCTTTTCCAGACTACGGTTTCTTTCCTGTTCATTGCATCTCCTTTGCCTGAGCTCTTTGTAGTGTTTCAGTTTGGTTCTGCTGCCTGTCTGAAGCCTTTTCCTTCTTCTCGGGTAGATCACCATCTTGATTGAACCTTTCAGTTACTCTGCTTCTGAAAGGCCTTTGGCAAGAAGATGCTTCTTCCTGCTTGCCCCAAGAAGTCCGTGTAATCAGGCAATGAAAGCCCTTCAGAGGACGAAATTGATAGGATCTCCTCTGACGGGGTGGGAATAAACTTTGTCTTGGTTACCATCTAATGCCCACGAGTAAATAAGACTAGCGGGCTCTGAATTTCAATTCCACAGCTGCTTTTCCTGCAATCACGCCGCTGCCTTCATTGCCTTAGCCTCTATCTCTCAACATGTTTGGATATCGAGCAGAAAAGAAAAGGGGAAATCAGCTTGTTAATGTACCTTAATTAGGGATGCATAGTTAATAAATTTATTGATCCCTATTTTGGGTACAAAATACTTGGTGGCGTGAAATATGCCGCTTGCTTCGTGCGTAGCTGTTAAAAATGGCCTGACCTGAAGTATGGCCTTAGCTCGCTCCCCTGATCAGGTTGCTCATATGGGTTGAACATGCTCTAATGAATGTCGTGTGTGTGTGTGTGTGTGTGTGTGTATCTAACATTGTTTTAATAGAAGAAATAGTTGATTCGGTGACCCACCCCCGAATTAACGCCATGACCCATCTTCCCCGGGCCAGTTTCTAAGTCGGATTTTACAACCATGGTTTTATAAATATACAGTGGGAGGGCTCAGAATAGGAGTAGACACGACAAAGGCAAATTTTTTCCATTACGATCGGAGAGAAGCGACTATCATCATCATCCCTCTTTTAAATACTAACTGGCAACAACTGTAAATGTAAGAGGGCAATAGAAAAAAAGAAATGCTAAGGAATTGGGGAGAAACTCTCCCCCGTGAAGTTGTCAACGGAGAAATGGGGCAGGGTTTATATACAAGCATGAACTTTTGTAAATGGACAGTACCTCCAGGTTATTTAATTGCAATTTGGAGGTTCATCCTATGAATTTTTATTGCCAAGGGTAAACATAACTTGACAGAAAGTGTACAGGCAAATTTTACTAGTTTAGTGATAAAATATCTTGAGCTTAACGATCTATTATATTTTCATTAAAATTTAAGACTTTAGTTGAAATAAACACGATCAAGACCAAAAGGACGAGTATAGCTGTTTGCCCATGCGAAACTGCAATCATTCAACAATAGCATTATTTGAAATTCGAGCTGCCTATCAGGACAAACCAAAAAGGGGGATTGAAACAATGTCCTAATCAAGTACAGAAGGAATCTGGCCATTGACTGAGCAATCTTATCACAAGTCATTGTATCTTGATTGGTGAGTTAAATATAATAAAACTTATCCTCCCCCACCCATGATGTGATTACCTTCCAATAAAATAATCGACGCCCACCTATGAGATCAGTGATTTTGATCTTTGTCTTCTATGTAAGGATTTAAGAACTTAAACCAGCCAATGGCATCACTTTGAGGTTTGAAATACCAGAGCAGTGAAGCTGATTCTTGTCAGAAACGAAACTCGTTACAGCATAAAAAAACTCGTGCAAATTCATGGGTTACAAGATACAGTTTCACCTTAATTATGTATATATACAACAACAACATTGAACTAACATTGAACTGCGACAAGGATTACAGCAAAAATACAACAATCTCCTCTACGAAATTAAGGAGAGAAAACGGACGGGAAGTTATTACCGATGAGCCTGTAACTCATCAGGACTGAAGAGTCGACGAATGAGGAAACGAGTTGTTGGCATTCATTCCAACACTGTCAATACCAGGGAAAGACAACGGAATCTAGAATGACGGGACAACACCGAATCCATAAATACTGCTCCGATCAACCTCGACTCCGGAATCTGTACGCTTAGCGAACCTTCCTTTTATTCGAGGCCTTGTTTCGGCATAGGCTTTTCGTGATGCATATCTAATTGTCTTCTCGAATTTTCGATTCTTTCTCTTCTCTCTATACCTTAACACCCTTGCTTCGCGGTCAACTGCTGATAGTTGCACTGTCTGGTTTGCCGACTCCATTCCATTGCTCACTGATCTGCTGTAAGGGTTCGATATGTCTGTCAAGGTGCTGCCATCTGGTACGACTCCGACGTCAAGAGATGAAGAAGAAACCTGCAGTAGAAAAAGCTCACGAGATCAACTACAGATAAATCCCCTGTGACAACAGATGGACTGAAACGATGATAGATGCATGAAATCACAGATTCTATTTCCAGATCTGTAACAAGCACGACAACTTTCAAAAATGAGAAAATAGATTACAAACACTACTAAACTTGAACCCAGCATCCATCAGTGTTAGGTTTTCTTATCTCAGGACAACTTTCAGGCACCGAAACGAGGTCGGTCCACTGTCAAGCAATCCAATCGAGGACTAGAGATTTATTACAAGTTTCACACAGAAAACTTCCAATTTAGAAAACTTACACTGTGGCTCAAGGAGTCATAGCCATAGCCGCTAGAAAAAGTTTTAGATCCAGTAGAGAAATCAAGGTCAAAGCAGGAATTGTCATCAACCAAAGCGGGAGCTTGAAACCCTAATTTGTTGCTTTGCACAGGCACCACCCCATCAGCAGTACCTGAGCTATTCTGCTCTTGCACTTCCACTTTTGGATCCACATACCGATCCATATCCAGATACGGGTGCATTTCCACCCCAAACACATACTGACCCGTGTTCAGATCCACACTTTCCATCCCTTTAGTATCCCCCCCACCGGGGTTCGGTAACAGCCACGACTCCGCCTCTGCCTCCTCCCTGCTAACATCATCCCCACCATCGACGTCATCAAAGCAACGATATTCCAAGAAGTTAACGGCAGCTCCACTGCCGTGCACAGCGGAGGATGAGCCAAAATAGGGAGTGACAGGCACACGTTCATGGCGTTGGGCAAGAGGGTTTGCCGAGTGGATGTCACGGTCACAGGTGACACATAGAGAGGCAGCGTCAGCCTTGCAGGTGACGTGAGCTGGGGCTTGCTCACAGACTTCGCAGAGCCAGACACGCAAGTGGCGAGAAGCCAGCTTGTTGGCCGCGTGGATTTTGGAGTCGCAGCTGATGCAGAGGAAAGCTGAGTCAGCTCTACAAAACAGCGTTGCTGTTGCTGATTTGCATGAGTCACAAAGCTTTGATGCCATTAGGGAAGATGAAGGCGAAGAGGATCAAGACTTGAAGGATCTGTTGAGTTGTGTTCTGTCTTGATGGGGTTCTTTAGGAGAAACTTTGAAGCATGGTTTTATGGGGTTGGTGATGAAGTGGTTTACTGTTGTTTATGTGTTAGGTGTTGCTGTAAGGTATATCTAGGGGGACCGCGGAGATCTAAGTGTTTCCAATGGCAGGCTGACGCGTGGATGGTATCCTGTCCTTACAAATAGGATTTCGTTTTTTTTTTATTTTGTTTTAACAATGTTATCAGGGGAGTATTTCTTCTTGTGGCTGAGTATATTTGTGTTGTGTGTATGTGTGTGTGTGTATGTATTTCTTCTTGTGGTTGAGTATATTTGTAAATATATATATGTGTGTGTGTGTATTATTTTTTATGATTTCGATATGCTAATATAAAAAAAAAGTTAATATATATTTTAATTGATAAATGTTTTTATAAAAATATCACGAGTCATTATTAAACACATTAAAAGAGTGTTTTAAAAATGCTTTGAAAAAATTGTAATTTTATTTTTTGTTTTAAATTAATAATTTTTAGTATTTTCATATTGTTGTGAAGTAACTTTTTTTTTAAAAATAAAAATAAATAAACATCGTTGCAATATATGTCAAATAAAAAAAAACTCTTAAACGTGCGGTCTAATTATTCATCAGGTTCGGATAATTTTTTACTTATTTTATATAATATAAATGATTATTTTAATAGGTTTTTAAAGGGTAATTTTTATATAAAATTAATGTATTCATGAGAATTTACCCTTTTCACATCTTCGTCTATTTCGAATTTAACAACACGAGGAGGTAGATCATTTAGCGTTTGTGTATATTTAGAATTAGTTTGTGCATGCCAAAATAAATTTACAAGCTCCTTTAAGATGTGAAGCGGCACCATGTGTCTACCTCTACAACTTGTGTTCATCCATTTAATTTCTCGGAATTGCTCTTGAAATGTCAACGAAATAAATGAAAAATAGGGAAATTTCATTTTATTATTCTTTTAAGAAAAATGGGGGCTCCGATATTGAATTCGATTTTGATGGTTGAGTAAAGGGGCCAGCCAGTTTTGTGTGCAGGTGGAGGCCACCACAAGAGAAAGAGAAAGGTGGTGTTTTCAGCTTTTTGATGGTGTGTATGGAAAAGCAAGAGGGAGATGGGCAAGGGAGGAAGGCAAAATATAGTGGTTGAAAAATGTTTTTGAAAAAAAATTGAATTTTATTTTTATTTTAAATTAAAAAATAATATTTTTCAATTATTTTTATATAATAATATCAGAAATAATTTTAAAAAATAAAAAAATATATTCAAAAATAAACTCCATATTGTATTTTAGAGGTCGGCAAATAGGTTTTAATAATGTTAGCGTCGAGGACCCATGGGGGACTCTAGGGTTAGCTGGTTTCCTTTCCTATCCTAAGACAAGGTCTAACAAGGAGGAGGACGTTACCATGTTTGCTTTTTCAACCTTTTATTTTCAAAATTATTTATTTTATATTTATATGATGGAGAGATATCAAAACCTAATTAATGAAAACATAAATATAAAATTGTCAACGCTAAAATTCTGGGGAGTCTAACTTTTACGTTTTGAAACTTCGCTGGACAGTGAGTTGATTTAGCGAGCAACAACTGTCTTCGATCTTGATCTAAGCTGGTCGCATTGTTGATTCAATAAAACCCAAATGACCTAATAAATCAAGTTAACCTAGACATACATACATACATATATATAAATGATCTAAGAGGGGATTCGGATGGCATAAAGAAGAAGATAATTAATGTATTTTTTTAACGTGAATGTCCATATTAAATATTATATCAAATTCTAATAATATGATATTAGGAAACGCGCAGATTAATGAATCTTGACATGGTGAATCATTGTCCTGGTGTATTATTGAGTACAGCAACCAGCTTGTTTGGGAAACTCAGGAAGTACCAACTTGACATTATCTTTCTACTGTCAACTTCTGCCCTGCAGTATACTTCATTGGTAGCCTCTGCTCTGATACAGGTATTTATCAATCTTTTTCTTTACGAAGAAGAGAAAATACGAGCCAGAGAGGGAGAGGAAAGTTGGTCTTCGGCATTGGCTGTGAAAAATCCATCACAGCCCTTTATAGACTAATAGATTTGATGCTGCCTCAGCCTCAATAATTCCAAATCAACTTTGCGCTCACGGGCTTGAATCATTTCTTCTGAAAATCAAATCACGGTGCAGTCTGTGTTAGTCAGACTGGCTTGCTATGGTCGACAGCTCGGCTCACAACTCACAAGCTTCTCAGGAAATAGGCCTGACTCGTTTGTTTGGAGCATCCTCTTCACAGGAAGCTAAAGCCAGTGTATTGCTGATGAAGAATCACAGTAAAGAACAAAGGCCCTCCATCATAACTTCCACAACCATGGTACTGAAATGCAAATATGAATTTGACACACTAATTTGAGGGATCAGCAAAAAAGGGCAGCAGCTAATTATGTTTTGTGTTAAAGCAGTATTGCATGAAAAACATGTATTTCTGCTTCGGTTTTCCCCAAAATAATTCTACAAGTCAGTATATTAATCTCGGCATATGAAAATAAGAAATTGTGAAGTCACCTTCTTAGATTATGCCAAGCTTGAGCCAAGGATAATCACACGAATCACTCCAGCATTCGTGCGCATGAGATTATGCTCGTTCTGGAACTTGCTTGAACAAAGCAAGCCGCCTCCTGATTTGAGAGTGATACTCAACCTGCAAAAGTTGATTTCCCACCAAGGCATTTATGTTGCGGGGCACCAAGCTTCAATAACATAGAGAACGCAACTGCTTATGGCTACCGTGTGAAGACAAGTATATTGGTACTAACAACCCCATGAGGCCGGAAGAGAAAATTGTGAATCCACACTATCATTTTTCATTGAAACGAAAATCTAAAAGAATTTGAGAAGTCAAGACAACAAGTGATGCTGGTCTAACTTATTTTGTGATGAAGAATGCTTACCAGTCCAGGCACTCAAAGTGGCCTTCACCCTTGGCAGCACAAGCTTTGAAGATGGCCCATCGTCGACTTTTTATTTCGTGCAATTCCAAATGCACCAGGGGGTTCATGCTCATATAAAGCAATAGTTGCAGCATGTGTATAAGAAATTCCAGTGGTTGGCGACGGATTTTTTCGTTATCCCGATATTGGCTTCTTTTTTATACACGTTGTTGAGAGTACAAGGAAGCCCATTTTTTATGATCAAAGTAATCAATTTTTGTCCAGATATGTTGCATGCTTTAAAAAATGAACCCACTTAACTCCATGACCTCGCGCTAATACTTCTTGCTGTTGGCATATTGCAATGAGAATCACCAAGCTTATGAGATAAATAAAAGCAACAAATTGAGAGACTACTCTCCAGTTTGAAACCGATCTAAATCACAAGAAAGCACATCAAAACATCACAAATATGTAAGACTAGAAAAACCCAGAAAATAAATAACAGGAATAAGGCGGGGGAGTTACAGAGAATGGTGTTTTGCCTGCAGTGTCGAGGCCGAGGACAAGTATTCGAACGTCTTTATTACCAGGTAAAGAAGAGAACATTCTACTAAACAAAAGACCCTTTTTTTTTTCTTTTTTGTTTCTGTTTTTCACACTTGGAGAATTTCTACGTACATGTCACGAATTCGATCAGTTTCGCAGGTTTTTGCTCATATCAAGTGCTGAAGCTGGCTTTCTTTACGTTTACTCCAAGCAAGCAAGCCATTCCAAGAATCCCCTGTTCAATGCTTCAAGCCAGTAAAGTCTCGTAGAGAGTTTTGTGGGCTGTGAATTTATGGTTCCAAGCAGGGAAGATGGGCTTGTCAACACATATATATATTTACCAATAGATGGGCTGACCTGGGCTTGTCTAGAGATTAGCAAGATTCTCTTCTAATTACAGGGGATTATTATTATTAGGATAGGCAGCGCTGGCCATTAATTAATCATTTCTTTATTAACAAACGCGTCTTCGCATCGCCGCGCGCAGACAACCCAGCTGGTAGACTAGCACGCTGCTTTTCATTGATCACACCCAACGAGAGAGGACCACGTGTCTCGTTTTTGCATCCCAAGAAAGTAACCCGAGGCAAAAGCCTGCTTTCTCGTGTCAAAAGCCCGCCTCCCTCCAACTCATTGCCACCTGTCAAGCCTCCCTGGGAGTAAATTCACCTGACCGAAGCAAAGTGTCATTTCTTCGTTGTTCCCATGGAGAATATTTCTAAGATCATTTCTTATTTTGGGTCGAGGAAACCTATAATTGGATATATTAGATCATGCAACTGGCCTAATATCCATATATATTCATCATATATGTTAGATTTAATGCATCCATGAATGATAAAATATTTAGTGTTTTTTTATAATACATTAGATGATAATTTTTAAAATTGTTTTTTTTATTATTAAAAATGCATTAAGATTTATTATTTTTTTAAATATATTATTTTAATATATTTTTCAAGTAAAGAAAATTGAAAAGCATTTAAAAATAATTTTAACCACAAAAACATTTATTCTTTTAATATCACGTCGTCGACGTATAACAATTTAAAAATATTCTTAATGGTTGAATCCAATAAAGTGTAACTTACTTTAAATAGGAAAAGCAATTAAGTTATTATTCAAATGAGATTTTATGAGAATGTGATTTTTTAAAAAAGTTTGAATGTAATTAGTATTTAATTGAAAAAGAAATTATTTAGCATATAATAAATTGCTGAAAAACAAATGCCTTGATTATTGAAAAAATAGTATATAAACATGTGATATATGTTAAGAATATATAGCATACAGGCTAGGTTATTTATTATTTATTAAGAATAAAATAGTCTTTTGCTTTAGTCTATATATAGTCTTTTTGTATTTAGGTTAAGTTAAATAGCCGAAGTTCGAGTTAATACGTGTATTTTCTGTAAAAGTCTGTGATAACCGATATTTTACTCGTTTACTTAGACTCATAAAATATATATTTTGAAAAACAAGATTTCCTTGCATTAAAAAAAAGAAGTATTCTTTTATATTTTTAATTATCATGAAATACTAGCTTTTAAAAATATATATTTATGTATTTTTGATTTGTTTAACAGCATCAACTAATTAATTGCTAAATAAAAAAAACAGATTGAAAACTAAATTACTTATTTATCACCCATATTCCCCTAGCACAAACATTCAGGCAGCACAAATTTCATGAGCAATCGACGGCTTTACTACGTTGGACTGCATGATTTCTTGTCGTTGTGCTTTACTGTAACTTGTTCCTTGGAATTTTCCGGCAGCCAAAATAAGAGAAAAGATATTTAAAGAATATATGGCTCTTCACGTCCATCTTTTTCACTTTATTCTCCATTAGATTATTATTTCGCACAACTGAATTAACAATTAATTTCTTTCGGCAAAGATGATTCTTGAAGTATCTTGCGTGTGTATGTATATGTGTGTGTGTATAATTCATCACCTTTTTAAAAAAATTAAATCACCAAATCAAGTCTTTAATTTTAAGTTCCAATAAAATTGATTAAATCCTGACCGATTCAGGGAAGGTTTTTTTAAAAATAATTACACAACCTACCAGGTCATGGGCTGGGTCGGACTATAGTAGCTTCGGCTGCGATTTGGTCTCATCAATGAAAGCTGGTATTTGCTGGCTGTAAAAACGGATCAAAGGTATTGGGAAAAGTAATTATGAAGAAAAATATGATTAATTACTAATCAAAATTTGGCTGTAATTTGCTGTAAAGAAGAGAACCAGCTCTACTTCTACTTCCAGAACTGCTTCATCTCTGCAAAATTTACATTTCCCGAAGAACTACAAGAACAGAACCCAAAACACTAAAAAACAAGAAAAGAACCCGACAAAAAGAAAAAAACACTCTCCTTTCCTCTCCAAAACTGATTTATTTCCATCTCTCTGCAGCTTAATTCTGTTCTTCTTGGACTTGTTGATGATTCTCTTGTGTATCTGTGTTTTCTTCAGCTGCTGTTCTTGCTTGATCATGGCTGTCCCCTATCATTTCCTGACATTTCAGCTTACAGTGATCACCAGTACCCTCTGTCTTCATCTCTCCTTGGTTTTCATCAATCTGGGCTACAAAGGAAGAACCTTTGCTACAAACAGGAGTGGCTAAAAATGTTGGCTTCTCATTTCCAGCCATAATAACCAAAAATTTCTCTTCATAAACCCTTTTCTCTGCATTCCCAGAACTACTTCCTTCCTTTTCATTTCCACTTTCAAGATCTCTCTGGTCGTTACCTTCATTTTCACTGTTTAAAAGATCAGACAATCTCCAGTAAGAGCAAGCCAAGATTAATAGAGCAAAAGCAATTAAGCCCAGCATAGCCGCTAGACCTCCAAAGAGGTATGGCACCGGAGAGTGCCATGCCGAGCGAGGTTGGGCCATTGCTGGTGACGATGGTGAGGTGGCTGCTGCCTTTAGTGCGTTCATGGTAGTGTCAAGGTGGCTTATGGGTCTCATCTTTATTTTTATTTTTTTGGATGTTTTTATAATCTTTTCAGAGGTTTTGGGAAGTAGGTTGAGAAGAAAATGTGTGAGGTTTGTGAAAGGGAGAAGCAGGGCGGTGGAATTTATATGCCCGGCCGCGACGGGTTCGTGCTTCGGGTAAACTACATTTTACTCCCTATATATAGCGAAACGTTTCATTTTGGTTTCATGTGTGAAGGTGATGTATGAAGTGAGTCCCTTGAAACATGATCCTGTGTACCGGGGCAGTGATTGTTTCCAATGGGTGCTTTGGTGGGGCCATCTGTATTTTAGCGTGGACCCTACAGATCCAGTTGGAATGACGGGAGCGGGCAGTATTGCCTTCACGAGGGATTTTTTTTATTTGATTAGAATATAGTTATTTATCACTTAGTGCGTGTGGTTAATTTTTTTTAAAATGTTTTTGTGTTTATAAATGTATTAAAATAATATTTATATTTTAAATATTATTTTTTATATTAGTATATAAAAACATAAAAAATTAAAATAATAAATAAATTTTTTTTTTTTTTTTTAATTTTCGAAACAAAATTACAATCAGGACATTAATTATGGCTATAAAACCCATGCCTGATCATCGTGTAAGATAAAACATTACTCGAATCCTTAAGGATAAGGCAATTTCACATCTTATTATTATTATTATTATTATTATTATTAGTTTCTCATTCCACTTGTTTGAACCCTACTTTTTCTTCGTTAGAGATTTTTTTATTTGAAAATGTGCAATGATATCAATACCTTGATTTAATCTTTCTTCTATTCATTACTCATCAGTCGGCTTGATTATTTCAATGGATTTTATTATTATTATTATTAAACGCGACTTCATGCAAGGATCGAGTCATAAAGTTAATTTATTCTTTTAAAGCTTGTTGAAGTAAATGCTTTATTCTTAAATAAAATCAATAGATTCTGCACCAAGTAATATGATCCCAGGTCGATTTTGATTATTTATAAAGTAAACTTTTCTTAATATCTCATGAAACTTGGCTTGAATCAGCTTTCATTTGGACTAATTCATGCTAGATTGCATTTATTAACAATAATTATTAAGGATTTTATTTATTAGACTTTGAGTTACACAACATGATACCCTCGGTTCTAGAATAAGTGGTGAATGTAAAATATGATAAAACTATATATGATTAGCAATGAAAAATGTTTTTTCCTAAATTAAATAATAAATTGTAAGTTTTTTAATATTGCAATATAATGGCCACTTAATTCGAAATGGAATAATGCTTTTTATTTTAAATCTTTCATGTTTAATTCGAGTTTATGGCCCCGTTTGTTTTTCGGAATTCACTTTCCGGGAAACCACTTTCCAAACTTTCCTGTGTTTGTTTGTCTTCTGGAAAGTTGGTCAACAGAAAACACTTTCCGGTCAAAGAAGAATTTGGCTTGGTTTCCAGGAAAGTGTTTTCCGGAAGTTGTGAAAAATTTAGAAATGTCATTATTTGCTGATTATATCAAATTTGATCCTCAAACTTTTGATTGCTATATATAATTTGTTTTGAATATTTATTTTTCAATTCCATCTCTTAAAATTTAATTTTTATATTAATTTTGGTTCTTATTTTTATAATTGCTATTTGCTTTTTTCTTATCATTTTTTTATTGAAATTTTTTATCTATCAAATTTGGTCCTCATTTTTTTTATTGTTACTTATTTTATTTGAAATAATTTATGAAATGTTAATTATTATTATTTTAATTTATTCACCTTTTATTTTTTTTTAAAAAAAATTTAGATTTGATCTCTATTATTTTGATTATTATTTATTTTATTTGAGATAATTTATGAAATTATATTTTTTTCAATTTCATTCTCATTCAACTTTTTAATTTGTAAGATTTGTTCCTCATTATTTTAATAAACTTCATAACATAAACAAACACTGGAAATTGTTTTCCAGTTCATTTTCCATAACACTGCCAAACATCGGAATTTACTTTCTAGGAATTCACTTTACAGGAATTCATTTTCCCCGGAATTTACTTTCCAAAAGGAAACCACTTTCCAGCAAACAAACGGGGCCTATATTCAAATCATTTCTTTACCAGCCAACATTGTCATTAAAACAGAAAATTTATAATTCATTTTCTTTTAACCTATGTAAAAGCATAATTGAAGTTATTTTTCAAAGTATTTTTTATTTAAAAATACATTAAAATAATTTTTTTAAATTACTTTTGACATCAATATGTCATAATAATTTAAAAATATAAAAAAATTTATTTTTTTCATAAATAATTAAAAAAAAAGATGTTTATGGGTTTGTGTCCACAAACATAATTTCAAATCAAAATCCAACCAGCATTGACATCTATCGGATCAGACACTGAATCCAAGATCGTCATTCCATAGGTTTTCACCATGAAAATAATTGATATGACATATTTCCATCATGGATTTCACGAACTTCCTTTTACACTTACAAAGGCAACAATTCTTTTCAGGATGATTATTTATGAAGTAGTATTCTAATGCACTGAATCGCTTTGTATTATGCTCAAAATATTCCTTTACTGTTTGCAGTAACATCTGTGTGTGTGTGTGTGTGTGTATATATATATATATTGATAATTACAGGTTTTACTTTCGGTTATAGAATTATGATTTGTTCCACACGCTCACATATGGATCATGGCTGGTCGAAAATGTTTTTATTTTTATTTAAGGAATATACATGCCAGGTTTTTTACTATTAAAAGAAAAGTAATATTTGACTTAAATGACATGAAATAAATATGTTTTTAAGATTATTTTATTGTAAATTTATATAATTTGAAAATAGAAAAAACAAAAAAAATTGTATCATATGCCTCGCCATCTCTATCTATTGTATCTATCACAATTGCTCTTTTGGTGATAATGGATTTAAGAAAACCCTAATTTTCATGATCTCCATTATTTCATGATAGGAGGAGGAGTCCCTTCTTAAGCTGCTTGGGGCCCATATCTTTAGGGCACAGTAAAACGCACTGCACTTTCTCTCTCTCTCTCTCTGGTGGTGTGATAAGATGTGTAGAGGAAGAGGGAGACCATAATCATTAAGTAAAGATAAAATGGAATAAGCTTTGTGTGTAAAGGTAGCAACAATCCATCGTGCCTTTCTTTCGTTCTATCATTTTCTCGCTGATTGATTTGATCCATTTGGCCATTTTCTAAATAATCTGCCCCATCCCATATTCGCACAGAGAAAAGAAACGATGCTCGTGTGCTTCCTTGTTTTAGCTGTTGATTTGTGAGGAAGATAAACCCTTGATTGGCTAGGGTTTGGTTTTGGCTCAGACTTTTCTATGAAGTGACTGAGATGGAAATATAACCTATGCTATGTATCGCTGTTATGATGCAATGCAGTAGGTAAAATCAGCTCATGTCTTGGATGTATGGTTGGTTGACTAAGGGATGGAACAATAACTTGTAAGATTATAGTTTAAATCTCACATTTAATAAATGGGATCCTTTTTTAATTTAATTTTATATTGATTTTTCAGCTGAGCTCATAATCCTCAGTTTAATTAATTGTTAATCAAGCGGATGTGTTTGATTAGATATATCTCCTATATTTATATGAATATTGCGGGCTCAAATTTTTCATTTTTAAATAGCATATCTCGAATAAATGATGTGTTTCTTTTACATGAGTAGGATAAATATTATAACATTAAATTCTATTCTTATATGTATGAAAAATTGGTTGTAATTCAAAATGATGTAACTAGTAAGAGGAAACAAGGAACTACTCCACTCTTAAATAAATGCTTTATAAGAATTTCAGTTGTTTTTCAAAAAACAAATTTAAAAAATATATCAAAATAATATTATTTATTTATTTTTTAAAATCTACTTTTAACATCATCCTATCAAAATAATTAAAAATATATAAAAAAAAAACCTTAATTTTTAAACACCTCTATTTGGAATATACTTCAAACAATAGGACCCATAAAAAAACCACCGAAATCGTGGCTCATCAAAAGCAGAAAAATGATGCTTTTACCTACGATCGTGTTGCCTGTGTTTCATGGATTTTGCCTTGTTGCCCGCGTTTCAAACCTTTTAGTGTGCCAGTAATGGATTTTCCTCAACATTGCTTTAGACAATTGGTAATGGAGAAAGCTACTTGAATCAACAATATGTGTGAAGCAATCGACGATCTTTCTCTCTCCACAATAGCATCTCTCTCTCTCTCGACAACGAAAGCTTTATCTCTCTCCACACGACAACTCTCTCTACAACGATGACTCTATCTCTCCATAGTCAGGGGTAGCTTCTGAAGACACCATCACCATCTCCCTTATCACTAGGAGCTTCTCCTCCACTCCAAAATCTCCCTCGTGACCACCTTTAGCGAGAGCAAAAAGCCTTGGTGTCGAAGTAGCAACGACGATAATAAGCTTATGATACTCCTACCAGCTACCATAGACCACCATTTATGATATCGCTGTCGCACCCCTCTATGAGAGCGCGGCGTCGTGGCGACTCTCCCCGTGAGCGGGGGAATTCAATGTCGGGGCCTTATCTTTATTCTTGTGGAAAAGGGAGTCGCCACCTAGTATTATACCTAAGACTGGTCTCTTAGAGATTCTAAGACAAGGGACTGGTTGCGTAGAGGGAAAGTTTTAACACCCCTAATATGCCATCTTTAAGGTAAGCTGCTTGATGTTTTGGTTTGCTTATGATTTGTTATGGTTTTAAAGAATGGGTTGGTTAAAATGGTGATGATGTATTATCCCTGCCGCATATTTTGGATATTAACCCCTTAGGATTTATTTATCCAAACACCGACGGTGAATAATAGTAGATTATCCTCGTCAAATATTTTGGATATTGATCCCTTAAGATTTATTTATCCAAACACCAACAGTGAATGATAACAAATTATCCTCGTCGAATATTTTGGATATTGACCCTTTTAGGATTTATTTATCCAAACACCGATAGTGAATAAAAGCAAATTATCGCCGTCAAATATTTTGGATATTGACCCCTTAGGATTTATTTATCCAAACACCGATAGTGGATAATAGCAAATTATCCCCGCCGAATATTTTGGATATTGACCCCTTTAGGATTTATTTATCCAAATACCAACATGAATAATAAACCCAAAAAATAAGATTTTAATATTTTTGGAATATTGGCCAATACCCTTTGGATTTTTACAGACATGTTGTAAAATCCAAAAAATACCAGAAATGATTTTTCTTTGCTAAATCCATGCTAAAATATATATTTTTTTCTTAAAATTCCAAGATAATATATATATTTTTGAAACAAAAAGAATTTTTAAAATATGTTAGTGTATTGACCGTATGCATAAAAAACACATTTTTATTTTTAATCATTTTTTTAAAATATTTTTTATGCAAATTTTTATTTTATTTTTATTCTTTTTTATTTATTTATGTATTTGATGGGAGGCTGGCTGCCTAGCCATGATGGGGCTGGGCTGCCAGCCCGCCTCATGGGTCTAGGCTCGCGACCCACCTAATCCACTACAGGGTGTCGACCCATCGACTTCATAACTAGGCTTCCAGTCCATTTTACTCGGACCGGGTTTTTAGTCCAAATGGGCCGGAAACCCATCCTATGTCATGATGGGCTTCCAGTCAGATGGGCTAGAAGCCCATCCTTCTCTCGGGCTGGGCTTCCAGCCCAGACAGGAGAAAGATAACCTTATTTATTAGTCAGGTCGGGCACCAAGCCCGGCTCGACTTGACTCAGTTCCTGTTCACGGCATGTGAACAGTAAACCAGGGCTACATGTATGGGGAGATGATGAATAGTAAAATAGAAGATTTTCGAGTGTGACGAATGATGTACTTGTTAATACCATTGGATAGAGAAGGTCGTGGTGGTTCTTCTAATCTTGGTGGCGTCGAAAATGGTGGCTTGTGATGGCCAGAATGGGCGTAGGAACGGTGATGGGTCTCGTTGCAGTTGCTGGGGTTGTTCTGCCTATGCTTTGTCGGAGACCACAGCCGGGTTGCTGGTGTGGAGAGGATGATTCCGGTGATTACGAGGTGGTCGGAGTTGATGACTGCTGTTGTTGAACCAATAGGGAGAGGAGAGAGAGGCTTTTGGTTTTAGAGAGAGAAGTTACTGAACTGAAAAAGAAGAGAAGGAGAAAGAAGCGGAAGAGTAGATGATGCCAGGATGGGTTGAAAAAAAAAATGCTAGAGTTTTTACGTGAATTCTTCTCTCTTGATATGCTGCTTCTCCTCTGTTTTTTTTTCTTTTACTCTGCTGCAAACTCTCCTTTACTGCAACTCCTATTTTTTTTCTGTCTTTCACCTCAATTTTCTTCTTTTTTCACCCTCTTTTCATTCACCTATTTATAGCAAAGGAAAGCAGCCCTTCGGCTGCCCATGGCGTGCAGCCGAGGGCTGCTGCCTCTGCATTGCCCAATAATGGGGCTTTGCAAGCGGCATGCGTGCACTATTCAAGTGATTGAACAATGCACGCTTATAAAAATGATTTTGCAGAGGGTAAAAATGTGATTTGGTCCCTCATCTTGTAATTGCTCTAATTGCAGCCCAATTGAACTTAAACTTATGATTTTGTGCAATTATAGCCCCGTCAGATTTTTAAATATTAACCTCGACTTTACATGCCTTTTTTATTTTGGTTCTTAATTTTTAATTTGCACGATTTAACCCTCAAATTACCATTAAACTCTCATTTTGTTCACTTTGGCCCTCAATTTCGCATAAAGGGCTTAAAAAAATTCAAATCGGTCTTCGAAAAATCCAATCTCATCAAATGAACCCGAATTAAATTCAAGAACTTGATTTCTCATCGCCTAAACCCTTAATAAAATTAATTTGATCAATTTAAAGTATAATTAAGTCATCGCGCTTAAGTAAATCCTTCAATTGGACCATAAATTAATTCTCAAATATAATTACACTTTTAAATTGGCCAACGATTAAATCGAATTGGCCCATAAAAATAAAATTATATCTTTCGGCTTAATTTCCACGCAGATTTATCCGATAATAAATTTCATTAGCCTTGAATCTGTATTTTTCCTTTATTTCTGGGCACAAAAGGGGTATGATCGAGATCTCATTTTTCCTTTATTTCTGGGTACAAAAGAGATATGATCGAGATCTCGACAATACCCAAAATTTCACCTTGGTTTTTTCAGCCAACACCAACCCCTTTAATTTTTCTTATTTTTGGGTGGATTTGGGGAATAACCCTAAAATTGGGTTATGACAACCGCCACCACATGAAGAACCGCCTCAGCCTTCTCTATCCATCGATATCGGCCGTTTAGCCTCTCGTCATCGTTCGTCAGATGACACTATTCACGTTTGAAGAAGACGTGAATAGTGTAGCACATTATTTCACTCTTCTGCGTGTTAGAGCTGGACTTGGGCTTTGGCCCGATTGGGTTGGGCCGACCCATTTAGTGGGGTTGGGTCCAGCTTGATTTTTTTAAAATATATTTTAAAAAAAATAAAAAAAAATTAAAAAATATATATAGATAAAGATCAGTCGTGATGAAAGGAAAAAGCGCATGACTTCGTTTCACTCCATAACCTCTGTTGTTTTTCAATTGATTATGATTAGAAACTTGCAACTGGATTTGGCATTGAAATTAAATTTCTACAATTGGATCGCAAATGTTGTTACTAATGATATTGTTATCAGATGTTGTACCTCGATCAAATAGCGAGTGATCACAGAGACATTCACGTATTGATTTAGTTCAAGATGAAATTGCAAGTAGTTTGATGGGAAAATAAAAATAAATATTTATTTTTTTCATGAATTATTAATTGCATTTTATTTTTACGATTATTAATCTACATTTTTTTTAAAAAAAAAATTATATGTGTGTGTGTGTGTGTGTATGTGTATTTTAAAATAATTTTATAAGTTGACAGCAATATAAAAATCATGATAACCAATTACACGAAACTAGTTTTTATCAACATCAAACTCAACCATAGTTTTAATCAAACACTAGCATAATTATTTTGAATCACAACTAAAAGTGTTTTTTATAAAAGTGTTTTTTTTTTTAAATCTTAACAACAAAAATAAAAGCAATACAAAACAGTCCCTGGCTACTGCTTTTAATCTTGGGGTGTCACGCATAGAGAAAGTCCAGAAAAGTTCACTATTGTTTGTGAGCATATGCAACAGTTTCAAAAGGCTGGACAAAGTTGATGATCGTGTGAAAAGTCCTCAGGCGGGCTAGAACTTCGAGTACTCCAGCCATAGAGGTACCAGAACAGTGGAAAGTGTTGAGATTCTCACATGATATATATAGCTTGGTTTCAGACTTCCCGTATATACACATCCCAATATGTTTCTTGTTCATTCTGATTGGAATCGGATTCTAACCTGGTTCAGATTGGATCGAAAGAAGTAGGATACTCTTATGAAAATCTATACACATCCCAATTGTTGGATGGTTTTTTTTAATCAAGAGTGGGATTACGCTCCCAATCTTCAGACTTTTAGCTGAACCACATCGGGTTTAGTCCATGGCTGGTCCTAATAACAGTCTCAGTTTTTATGATCCTGAACTTGTGTGAAGCAATCACTGCGGGCTGCTGTGAATTACAAAAGAACAAGTTTCAATACAATGCTGCACCTCCTTGTATTTAATTTAAGAAGAAAACCACCCTAGGTCTAGAAAAATCAAGGCAAGCAGTAAATAAAAATCAGGTGGGTGGGTGATCCTGGGACCCAAAAACACTGGGAAATTGCTCAAGCTTGTCTCACTCACCACTATTTTGTGCTATTATGCTTGCCATTGCCCTCGGCCCTCCTAATCTGGCTCCTGCTCCTTGTCCTCTCTCTGTGCTTTGAGAATATTTTTGATTTATTCAAGTAACAAATTATGCAAGGATCGTACAAAGAGTGAAGGGGCAAGCACTTGCTGATGGATGGTGGGGACTTGAATGATCCAATATTATCCAATCTGCACATCTTTCATTGTGCTAAGTGTTTATTGGATTCTTGTTTGTGGGTGTCCCGTATTCCATCACTTTCCACCATCTTAATTAATTAAAGATACAATTGCAAATGCATATATAATTGCTAAATTCTATAATCTTTTTAAAAGCCTAGCTAGTGCACAAACGGGAGTGCACACTCAGTAGTTTTTCCGCATTTAGAGAGTGAATAGATAATGTTTTAATGGGAAAATTATATATATATATATAATTTTAGACACTGGACGAATACTTTTCCTCTTATCACTTGAAACTACCTCATAAAGGATCTCGCCATCTCCATATATATGATGCTTCTACGAAGTTCTAATTAATCTGAAATTCAATTACAAAATCTAGCTAATAATTTAATACATCTCGTGGACAGCTTGGGAATATCCATTGTGCATGATCATTTGTCAACTTATACACATACAAGCACACTTTATTTGCCACCCACTTTATCTTGATTTCATGCTCTTGATATGCTATAAATGTTGTTTATCTTTTGATGGGTAGCTTTATTAATTGATTCTTTTAATTCTCATGTATACAACATACTCTAACATACATATATATATTCGCTTTGAGAAAATATATTGACATTTTCTATCTTACAAATTAAAGTTTTGAGTTTAAATATCTTTTTTATAATTAAAAAATTGTTAATGGGATTTTGATACTTGATTTGTTGTTATAATTCTCAGTTTTTATGTTTAATGATATGCTTTCTCATCCCCACTACCTTTCGTTGACATTGATGTGATCCAAACTTATATTCTTCAGTACTGTAAACAATGTTTATATCATCTTTTGCTTGATCTAAAAGTACAATCTCTAGAGGTGATCATATTCCACGTCTACTTATTCTTCTCTTAATCATGATATACGTTTTAATTAGGCCAATAATCGACTCAGATATTTCTTTAGCCTAATAATTAATCATTCTCTAAACACATATTGGATGTACTAAAGGTGATGTTTTTTTTTTCAAATCGGGCCCTCCATGATTATAAGTTGATATCTCTTCCATTTGTTTATATTGCAACAATTTTTATGATCAACCAAGTCATGCAGAAGAGAATAATATCATTTCCCATCACGATAGGAATTATTGTTAATATTATATAATTTTAAACAATATTAAATTAAGCTCTTAATTAATATATAGTGGATGGCGTATTTAGAGTTATCTTTTATTTCTTTTCTCCTTTGTTCTCTTTAGATAAGGGTACTTTCTACATGGATGTATGTATGTATGTTTTGTAGATAGATTGATGTGCCTTCATAGGTGGATAGCTAGGCATAAAGGTCAAATTTTTCAGATAGGCAATCAATTCTTTTCAAGGTTGTCAATACTATTTTGGTGGGCGTTTTATTTTTTTATTGGTACAGAACATTTTAGTTTCAGAGCATTTCGGGGTTGTGCTGTTTATATATGTATATAATTAATTAATTATTTATAGGAAAAAAAATTAGAAAATAAAAAAATAAATATAATTTTTATTTTTTTATAAAATCAAAGTTGCGCAACAATTTTATTTTTTCATATATATATATATATATATATATATATATAGAGAGAGAGAGAGAGAGAGAGAGAGAGAGAGAGAGAGAGCAGAGAGAATTTATTTCCTATACTGAAACGGCACAATCGGTATAATATCGGTGTGTTCTAGCCGGTATTTGACCGAAATATCCAAAATTCATGAAATTTTAGTGTTGTGAATCAGTTTTAATTTATGAAAACTACGTTGTTTTATCTCGTTTTTTACTGGTATGAAATATTTCGTCCGTTTTGGCCGAAACAGAACAAAATTCACAACATTGGTTCTTTCATATAAAATGACATGCCAGTATCCATGTCTCTCCCTCTAGTTTTATAAATAAATAATATGTTTTTGGATATTTATTCTCAGCGAAGATGAATCTTATTTAGCTATCCTTGGATGGAGAAATAATACAAGAAATGCTGGTTTAAATGAGATAGTTGAGATTGATTTTGGCATATGTTCCTAAAAGGCATGACATGATGTTAGAAAACTTGCAATTTGCACTGTAGGTCTCAAATTCAAGTTAGAGTGTGTATTTTTTTTATTAAAAACTAAAATAATCAAGATTTTATTCACTCATTTGAATCTATAAAATATATTTTTTATAAGGTTTTTTCACATAAAAAAGATTTTTCGGCATGGACATGAACCTTTAATATTGATAGCTGCTGATCTATATAGCATGAGAGAACGTTGCCCCTTGTAGATTGCCAAAGAACAAAATGCATAAAATATTCTTAGACATAAACTTGAGTTAAACCTTTTGTATTTATACACAAAGTGCAACTAAAAGAGGGATCGTATACGTACATATACCTAGTTGCTGTATTGCATGGCTCTAATGATCATGCACCAAGCTGTGCTATTGCTATAACGTGATGAGTTATTCTCTCATATTTAATATAAATGTTTATTTTTAATATCATTTAAAGATAAAAAAATTTAATATAATTCAAAACAATAAATTATCCATGAATTATATCGATTTTGTTTTTGTCTCTATACTACTATCCTGGTTTATTATTTCTCCCATTTATATTTTCTTGACTTAATATATCTCTTGATCAAGCAAACTACAAACTGTTAAGGAACCAACTCACCTAAAAGCTTAACCTTATAAGTGAGGTTCCAAAATATGATTTATATTATTCTCTAACACACCCCCTCAAGTGAAAGCCTTTTGGGCTTGAAACTTGCACAGGCCTACATTACCTTGTGCTTGATTTTTATCAAATAGAATGGGGGTGGTGAGATTTGAACTCGTAACCGCTGGGTCAACAAGGCTCTGATACCATGTTAAGGAACCAACTCACCTAAAAGCTTAAGCTTGTAAGTGAGGCCCCAGAATATGATTTATATTATTCTCTAACACAAACTATAATTTATTCATGATACATGTCGTGCATGCTTGTAAGCTAATATGCACTCAAGATTTAATTCAAGGAAAACACGTCTAGTGCTTCATGGAGTGCCTTATATATATATAGAGAGAGAGAGAGAGAGAGAGAGATTATATTATTTTTTTCTCAATAAAGAATCCCCAACATACCTCAAATTCGAATTTAAGAGAGGGTCATTTCGCCCCCACCCTAAGCACAATTGATATAAAAAGGGACCATTTGCCAAAAAAGAAATTAAAAAGAGCCAATTTTAGTATATAAAAAAATTCCTTCAATGTTTTTGGGCCTTTGATTTTATGTATGTATTTTGGCCCATTCTATAGTCATGACGACTAAGTCGGCACACACACTCAAGTCCACCCTAGCAGCACCCTACAATTCCTACTTTCAAAATATATAAAAGGAAATTTAAATGTGAAATTGATATTTAATAATTTGGAGTTAGATTTAATATTCACACCAGGTTAATGTAACTAAAAATAAGTCTTGTAATGCTTGAGAGACTTGTCGTTTTATATACGGAAAGTTATCTATTTTAAAGTTAACGTCATGACATTTAGTCTCGTTTAAATTGTTAACCTAATTATTTTTTAATTCAAGTTTTTTTTAAATTAAATTAAATTAAATTAGAATTAATAAAATACTATCCTATCAACCCATTCAAAATTCAATTTGTCTTTATATGTATTTATTTATTAAATAATATTAATTTAGTTTTCTTAAATAAATCTTCAAATAACACCGTATTAATCTGAACTGAATCCATCCACCCAGCCTACTATTTAGTATTTGGGCCCGATCTTTAGGGACAACATTTGTTTTGTTACAAAAATACAGAAAGGCCCAAGACCGTAGCGAACACCATAAAACTTGTTCTCTTCACAGTTTTTTTTTCTTGGTACTGATCCAATCAGAGTTAGTGAGGTTAATAATCAAGTGACTAAAAACCTAATCAGCTTGAACAAGTTTTGTGGGGTCAGTTTATTATTTGATTGAGGTATAAACTCAATATGGGGTAGATTTCAACGAATCTTGCATAACTGTGACTGCATTTATAACTACAATCCAATTATCCAAGCTAAATCTCTCTTGTGAAAACTTTATATTTATTAGTTTATTTGGTTGCGTTGTGCTGAGGGTTGAATCATTTTTTTTTAATGTGAAGAATATGTATTTTACAGAGAATTATTTGATATTATTATCAAACAGTTAGCTCAATACATGAAATTCAAAATATATTAAACTTGTCTCCTTATTTAGTTTGAATTTAAAATTAAACGATATAAAAATTGTCTCAATATAATCCCGTTGACATAGCAGGTGTAGAGAAAACCTAAATACTTAATGTTTGATTTTAATAAAAAAAATCCCTTTTTAAAATATTAAAATGATGTCATATTAGATCGAATTGAGCTTTGCCACTTAATTAATCAAACATATGACCTAAATAATAGATTCAACTTGATTTAATAATAATAAAATTTTCTATTTTTTATATTTAAATCATACATTAAAAAAGAAAAAAAAATATTCGTAACATTAATCAAATATCAATGTTTTTGTTGATGAGCACAGTAACTTTATAAAAAACAAATCGAAATAAATTAAGAAAACCAATACAAAATTAATTAAATATTGAAGAATAAAATTTTAAAAAATTAATGATAAATTAAATCAAATTCAATATCAAAGAATAAGATTAGAAGAAAAAAACGAGTGAGATAACCTCTTCTCTTACTGTTTGTTTCTATCAGAATTTGTCCATTCTCAGCTTGTAAGATTTGTCGTTGTAAGGAAAACATTAATGACATTTATGAAAGCTGCCTTTCCCTTCTCCTGAATTGTCACTTGAAACAGCAGCAATTGGGACTGTAATTTAAAGCAGAATTGAATTCAAGTTTAGGCTTCAATCTTTGACTAATTATAAGAACCAGTCTGAAGTTTGACCTGATCCAAGGTACAGTTCACAAGAAATGAAAGGCAATAATCCTTTTGAATGGGAGCTAAATATACTACAGATGAAAGAATCAAATTTTAGGGTATCAAAAAATTATTTTATCTAAAAACTTTAATTATTAGGTGAGATTTTAAAATATAATTTATATAATTTTTTAATACATCCCATCAAATAAAAACCTTTTGAACTTGAAATTTATATAAATCTATATTATCATATGTTTGATTTTTATCAAATAAAATGAGTGTAGTAAGATTCGAACTTGTGAATATCAAGTCAAAAAAGCTCCAATTCCATATTATGATTTATATTATTTTCTAATATAAAAAACTTTGAAATTGATCTAATAATATTCCTTCAAAGAAACCTTGTGATATTGCTAGGATGCTTCCTCTAATAAGCTTAATTTATTGGATATAGATTTACTGCATTTGCATCCTCTTGTAGTGAATAGTAAACCTTAACGCATTGAATGTTTTGATGACTTACCGAGGAAAGGCTGAAAGGTAGACTATAAGCCATTAACTTGTCCCGAAATTTAATTTGTCCACAGAGAAATAGTTTTTTGGTTTTTCTATTGTTATAAAATATTTTGATTTTAAAGTATTTTGATTTTTTATTTTAGATTTTTTTTATTTTAGATTGTACTGTTTATATATACATATATAATTAAAAAATTAATTCAACGAAAAAAACTTTAGTTTAAATTTAAAAAATAAAATTATTTGAAGTTGTGTAATTTAAATTTCAAGAATAAGTAAAAAATGAGAGTTAAACTGATATAACTCGATCGACTTGACGAGTCCAAAGATAACATGAAAAATTAATAAAAATATAGTTTAACTAAAAAAAATCGTGTTGATATTTAAAAAAATATTGAGACGATGATATATTGGATCAACTTGGCTCAATCTACATTAACATTTCAAATGTGTAATTTGGGTTATAAGACCATGAAAATCTTAATTAAAGCAAATTATAAAGTTCAATTTCTAATAAACTCGTTGTTGAAAAATAAAATTAAAAAATATTTTTTTTAAATTGAACAAAAATATAAATTTTTCTATTCGTTTTTAAGGATGTTAACCTCATTTTTCTAATCGTTTTTAAGGATGTTGAATATGAATTTCGGTCAACTGTTGTGAAATTATCTATATATCTCTTGAGATAAATGAAAATTTATATATTTATTTATTTATTTGGGGGTGTTTGTGACCAGAATTACCAAGTAGCAGACAGGTAGTGGCTACGAAAATGTATGCAGCAGTGTACAGGCTGCTTCTTCGAAGAACGCTACAGCTAAAATAGATGACCGGCAAATTCGAACCTTGTCTCTTAAGCAATAGACAATTACGCATGCACTGTTTGACGATTGCCTGCCAAGAAAAATATTCAATGGATCTTACGCCATTATCACAACAATCTAAGGAATTAAAAATCGTAATTAATTGTGATCTTCAGTTATTTGCTATTATGTTAAATTATTTATATTTTATCATGATTATGTAAGCCTAAGTTATTAAATAAAGATTTGGATGATTTTAAACCGACAAGAAAATAAGAACGTTCAAGCTACTTGGTGTTGGAGATTTCTTACCCGGAGATTTTTTAATATATTATTTTTTCAATATTTTTTTTAATATATTAATTTGATTTTTTTTAGTTAAAATATTTTTTTTTTAATTTTTTATATTATTTTTAAATTCATTAAATCGGTGGAATTATATGAATTCAATTATTTTTTTTAATAAATTATATGATTCCAAATAATTTTCTTTTTGGATTTTAATTAATATTTTTTATTGAATTCAAATATATATATATATATATATATATATATATATATATATATATATATATATATATATATATATATATATATATAAAACCCCAATAGAGAATATCAAATCACTTCAAAACCCAAAACATTCCATTTCATTCTAATTGAGAAAATAAAACATCTATCAGAACAGAATGGTCAACTTTGCTCAATCTGCAAATATTGATAGGAGTTTGACACGGCCGAGGCTATTGTCCGGGCTGAGTCGTGTTTGACTCGGCCGAGGCTATTGTCCGGGCTGAGTCGTGGTCAGTGATTTCTAGGTTGGAACGTCCCTTGGATGACGAAGAATCATACTGGAATTTGACTCCCTGCTGGCAGATCACAAAAAATATATATAGTCAAAGTGGATGCTAAAAACACTCTCCACGACTGGAAGGAAAACATGCATGCTTAAATATAGCATACTAAAAATAATAATAATATAAAAAAACTAATAAAATTTAATTTAAAATAAAAAAATAATTTTTATACCGGTCCACTTCAAATAATAATCTTCCCCTTGTGGAAACAACGGCCGGTGATTGAACTACGTGAATATTTGACATGGTCAATCACGACGAAGTCAACTGGGCAATTCATGATTTAATCAGCTATTTTCTTTAAAAAAAATCGTAGATGGTGCAGTTTATTTTTATAAAAAGCATTCTGTACAAAATAACACAATTGCATTATAAAAAGAATTTAATATACCCGTTTCAATATTAATAATTTAAGTGGGTTGAGCTTCGTCTTGTAACTATAATTTCTTTGTAACAAATTCAAGAATCATATTGATTTTTACCGCTATCAAATCAGGAAGTATTTATGCCTCATCGCAGTACAAAATAACACAATTGCATTATAAAAAGAATTTAATATACCCGTTTCAATATTAATAATTTAAGTGGGTTGAGCTCCGTCTTGTAACTATAATTTCTTTGTAACAAATTCAAGAATCATATTGATTTTTACCGCTATCAAATCAGGAAGTATTTATGCCTCATCGCATATCTATCACTCTCGTTGTTTATGAAAATGTTTTGCACCGTATTTTACAAGTATTTTTAGAACAATTCCATTTTTTTTAATTTTATAATTTAAATTAATTTTTTTTTGATATTTTAAATTAATTTCATAAACTAATATCAAAAATATTTTTAAAAAATTAAAAAAATATATATATTTTAATATATTTCTAAATAAAAAATATTTTCAAAAGTAACTACAACTAAATTTCTAAACATGCATTAATATCTCATGCATGGGCTGCAGTTCATCATGTGTTACTCGTCCAAAGTTGCTTAATTTTGATTTTTTTAGTTTTACTTTAATTTTTTAGGCATAATTTTTTTTTTAAAAAACTGCCATTACTATTTTTTCTTATATGGACAGAGCAAGTTTATAATTAATTACTTGTTATTATTTTTTATAAAAATAAATGAGAGCAAATTAATTTACAGTTTTCTATAAAAAGATGAGCAAGGGCAACAAGAAGAAGCAACCATGGAGTGCAAAGTCAATCATTTATAAAAATAAATATATGGCAACCTTGAGGGACTCCACTCACTTTCCTCCCTTTTGTTTTCTTTTCTTTACCCTTTTTTCTCAGCTCTTGTGCAGGCATGGAAGAGGTGACTTCATGATTAGATTAACGTTTATTAATACCTAATTGACTTCATGATTAGATTAACGTTTATTAATACCTAATAAACTATATATATATACCGGCTATATGCTACGATGTAACTGTCATCGACTTAACCTTAACCCCCACGTGATATTCCCATGCAAAGGACACTCCTCTTCTTTTTTATATTTTTATATTTTCAATGAATTAACGAAATTATTTATTCAGGCTACAGCTATACACATTCCATGTCTCCTCCTTTCTAGTTTTATATCATTTGCGGTGCAATTGTGTTTGTTATTTTTCTCTGTTTTAAATTATTGTTTATATAATAATATATATTATATTATTTTAAATATAATTTGTAAATCAAAATAAGCAGAAGGTACCTCACAGGCTTCGAGTAGGAAAATAAACAAAGCGATGCCAAAGACATCAGGGCGGAAAAGTAGGTCGCGATCGGGCTTACCGTATCCCTAAATGCCATAGCAAAAACACAAATCAATGATTTGTGGATTTACTAAGCTGTGTTTTTAATTGAAGATATACTAAAATAATATATATTAAAAATTATTTTTAATAATATTACATAAAAACATATTAATTTAAACCTATTTATTCTTTAAAACATGTGGCTGGATTGCAATTTCAAACATTACGAGCCAGGAATAGAGTGGATCACCTCGGCCTTGCAAAAGCAGCAAACCCCACAAGCATTTTATAAATATGAATTGTAAGAAATATTAGTGAATAAAAATCTGACAAACCAAACTGCTCCACAATTAAAAACTTGGACTGATACCTAACCATCCTTCCATGAATGATTTCTTTCGAGCTCTGGTTGGAAGAGACTTCCTCGTTGTTTTCTTGAATAATCTATACATTAAAACTAGCAGAAACGATAGATGACAACCGCGAAGTGTCAGAGATATTAGTTTTTATTTGTGATTAAGAAAAAATCATCTCGAAATCTGAAACCATTAACCAATTGAGAAGCAAGACTTGGCCCCGAGGAGTACTAAATTTCTGGTCAAAATAGTGGAAGATGCAGATGAATGTGTGTACTCAATGATTGAAGAGGTCACGTTAGTTCCAGGAGGGAGGGTTCTGTGTAAAATTTTATAGACTCGCCGACATTGAGAAGCATCGTTCGTGTATTTTTATAGTAGCGGTTTTGAAAGGAAATTTTCTTACCATTTTGATCGAATTAATGTTCTTCAATTTAGACTTTTGGTTTCAAGGACATTTTGTAAGAATACCATGAAAATTACTTTTAAAAATTCAAGGAGAACTTTGAACAAGTTTAAAATATTTGGAAACTAAGAGTATCTTTGACCACTCTTTAGAGCATGGTTGTTAAACTAGTTTAAAGATGGATTCGTCTGGTTAATTTAAGTTAATTATTTTAGTTTAAAATTATATCATATTGTTTTGTTTTAAAAAATATTCTTTTAAGTTGACTGGATCAAGATCGAACCGAGTTTAGCTAAGTTTATCTATTGAAATCAACCCGATTTTATCGAATTTTTTTTTTCAATTTAAAATTTAATTCGAATTAAGTTTTAAATTAAAAAAAATCCTCAAATCAACTCATTTAACTAAATTAAATTATGTAATTATACTCTAAAGTTTTTTTTATACGAGGAAACTATACCTTTTGAAAAACACACTTTATAATACGAGTAAAATTCTAATTGTTCTAGTGAATGATGAAGAGCAGATGACGAAGATGGCCTCTGTCTTCTTCTTTGTCCTCTGTCTAGTGTCCCTTCCCCTCTCTTAGCTTGCCTTTCTCGTGCCCTAAGCTCAGCTCTCTGTTTCATTTTGTTTCTTTGCCCAGCCCAAATTGTGCCTTCTTCTCTCTTCGTCTGCTCTTCTCCCATGGCCAAAAGGAAAGCTAAAAAGAAATCCCCATCTCCCTCCTCCCATCCCCCACCTCCTCGTCAGCCTCCCTCCTCTGAAATCATGCTTACAGAGCTTCCATCTCCCACTAAAAAGAATTCACGTCACTCTTCTCTTCCCCCTCCTGCCCGAACTTCAGCCCTAGAATTCCCTCCACCTACCAAGTCAGCCTTAGGCCCTGTTAAGACCGTTCCTTCCCAATCTAGCGTCTTGGGTAAAGCATCTCTTGCTCCCGTTAGTGTTGAGCTTCCCAGCTCACATCATTCTTCAGTTGATTTCTCCAGTGCTGAGGACTCAGAGGAGGATGAGTCATCGAGTAGTGAAACATCGTCATGCTCGGGTGATTCTTCTGAACTGGAACCAATGTCTGCTCCCCCCAGTCCCGCGTTGATGGCTGATAAGGATTCTACTCAGTTTCAAGTGCAGGGACATTCTTCTCCCCCTTCTGCTCAAAATTCAGCTGAGGGCACTGATGCCCCTGTCCCCCCGGCTCATACTTCAGGTCAGTGGAGGAATTTATTTTCTTCAAATCGCAGCGCATCATCTTGCTCAAAACTCCAACACTTTACTGATATTTCTGCTGCTAAGACATTCAACTTGGTTGATGATGATATTGATATTGCTTGTGATTTCTGGAAATTATGTCTCATTGGGTATGTCTCGGGTAAATTCCCGGGTTTCAAAGCATTGAGTAATATTATCTCTAGCTCTTGGCATTGTGAGGCTAAACTGCATATTCATGAATCTGGATGGTTAGTGTATAAATTTCAGAATGAATTGGAGAAATTGGAAGTGTTACGGGGGGGTCCCTATCTCATTTATGGTAGGCCTCTAATGTTGAAGGAAATGCCGGAGTATTTTGATTTTAATTCAGCTGAAATGTCTACGGTTCCCGTTTGGGTAAAGTTGCCGAATTTGCCTTTGAAATGTTGGTCCTCTACTTGTCTTTCAAAAATTGCTAGTGTTCTCGGAAAACCAATTCAATGTGACATGTTGACATCCTCCATGTCTCGTCTTTCGTATGCTAGAATTTTGGTTGAGATTAACCTTGCAGAGGACCTCCCTCAGTTTATTAAGTTTTGTTTGCCGAATGGGGTTTCTCATGCTCAGCAAATTGTGTATGAAACTTTGCCAAAATTTTGCTCACATTGTAAGGTTCTTGGACATTTGATTGCTTCTTGTGCTAAAGCTCCTAAGGATGGGGGAGTCGGTCCTCCAGTTTCTGCCGATCCTCATGTTTCAGCTGCTGTTAACACCGTAACGAAAGGCAGCCCAGTTGCTCGGCAGGAATCTGCTGCAGCTGCAGCCCTTGATTCAAGACAGCCCTTTGATCCTATGTTTGCTGAAGTTGATGCAGCAGAAGGTGGTTGGGTATCAGTTAAGAAAAAACACCAAAGTAACAGGCACCAGCAGCAGAAGCAAGCCACAGTGATAGCTAAGGCTTCAGCTGGGTTGGCTCCGGAAATAGCAGGGGCTTTGGTTGGTATGAGCTCAGAATCATATGAGGGTTTGTCAGTGGGAGCCGTGGGTGTGACAGCAGGGGCTTCGGAAGGTTTGCGATCAGAATCAGTAGTGGGTTTGACAGTGGGGGCTGCGAGTGGTTTATCAGTCGCGGCAGATTTGGTTACCGCTCCTAGCAGCAGGATGCAGCCTAAGGTGGGAGTTCGCCATGGAGCCATGCCAAGGAAGGGATTCAATTCAAACACTTCTCATGTTAGCGGCAATGGTAGGTCACTTCCTACCACTCCTGCATTACGATGATTATTCAGTGTTGGAATGTTAGAGGGCTTAATAGCCCTCTAAAGCAGCATGAGGTAGTTGCTCTCATGAAAAAGAATAAAGTTGATGTTTGTGGTTTGTTGGAATCTAAGTTGCCCTCTTCTAAGGTTGAGGCTCTGCTAAGCTTTCGGTTAAAGCACTGGAATTTCTTGACAAATGCTGTGGCGTCTTCCTGGGCCCGTATTGTGATTTTTTGGAACCCTTCTACGGTTCAAGTTGATCTTGTTGGTTGCTCTTCTCAAGGCCTTCATGTGGTTATCTGCAGCCTTGTGAGTCGGTTTAGATTTCATGTTACTTTTGTGTATGGTTTGCATACCATTGTCGCTAGGAGAGAGTTATGGGATAGCTTATGTATGTGGTCCCCCTCGGGTCCATGGATGGTTTTGGGGGATTTCAATTCTATTTTGTCTCAAGATGATAAATTGAATGGCAATGCCGTTTCTATGTATGAGATTGCTGATTTTAATAAAAGTTGCCTTGATTTGGGTTTGTATGATTTAAATTACACTGGCTGCCACTTTACTTGGTCTAATGGTAATGTGTGGAGTAAATTAGACAGGGTTCTTGTTAATCCTCTTTGGTCCACTCTTCAGCGTTTAACTCATGTTCACTTTGGCAATCAAGGGGCTTTCTCTGATCACTCTCCTGCCGTAGTTCGGTTGGATCATCAGATTAAAGGGCATCGCAGTTTCAAATTCTTTAATATGTGGGCCTCTCATACTGATTTTCTTCACACTGTTTCTGAGGGTTGGCAGTTGGAAGTTACGGGCTCTCCTATGTATTCTCTTTGCAAGAGGCTTAAGGGGCTGAAGCATCCCCTCAAGATGCTTAATCGGCTGCATTTTAGTCATATTTCGGAAAGGGTGTCTAGAGCTGAATCGAACCTTGAGATCTTGCAATCCGCGCTTCACATGGACCCAACTAATTCCCAGCTTGTTCTTGAAGACAAGAAGCTTCGTATTCAGCTCATCAACCTTAAATCTGCAGAAAAAATGTTCTTTGGGCAAAAGCTTAAGTGTGCTTTCCTCAAGGATAGCGACAGGGGTACTCGGTTCTTTCATGCTTTATTGAGCCGGAAGCATGGTAGAAACTTTATTTCGGCTATTCAGAAGACTGATGGTTCTCTTTCTGCTTCGGAGGAGGAAGTTGGAGCAGAATTTGTTCACTTCTTTCAGAACCTTTATGGATCTTCCAAACCTACATTGCCCTTAGATAGAGATATTGTTAGCAGTGGCCCGTGTATCTCTGCTCTTGCTTGTGAGCTCCTCTCTGCGCCTATCTCTAATGATGACATTAAGAAAGCTTTGTTTGGGATTGAAAATGAGAAAGCTCCGGGGCCGGATGGTTACACTTCTTTCTTCTTCAGATCTGCTTGGTCGATTGTCGGAGGTGATTTTTGTGCAGCTGTCCAGGACTTCTTCTCTTCCGGAAAGATGCTTAAGCAGATCAACCACTCGGTCATATCCATTATCCCCAAATCTGCTCATGCTTCTTCTCCTAATGATTTTAGACCTATCTCTTGTTGCAATGTGGTTTATAAGGTCATCTCTAAGATCCTTGCTGATAGATTGGCTATTGCCTTGGGGGATATCATCAGCCCTATGCAGAATGCTTTCTTGGGTGGTAGAGCTATGGTGGACAATATCAACCTGATTCAGGAGCTGCTTCGGCATTATGGCAAGAAGAGAACCTCGCCTAAATCCCTTATGAAGATTGATTTTAAAAAAGCTTTTGACTCGGTTCAATGGTCGTTTTTGCGGGATCTCTTGGGGCTGCTTGGCTTCTCTTCTAAATTTATCCATCTTGTCATGCAATGTGTGGAGACATCCTCCTTCTCGGTTGCTATTAACGGGAATCTTTATGGGTTTTTTCCGGGTAAAAGCGGAATTCGGCAGGGCGACCCTCTTTCTCCCTATCTTTTTATCACGTGTATGGAGTACTTTTCCCGGTTGCTTAAGAGGGTGTCTCAGCAGAAAGTCTTCCGTTTTCACCCGAAGTGTCTGCCTCTTGGTATCAGTCATCTCGCTTTTGCAGATGACGTCCTCTTGCTTGCTAGAGGAGACAAATCATCCATCCTTGCTCTTCTTGATCAGTTGCGGATTTTTGGGCAGGTTTCTGGTCTGGAGATTAATCCTTCCAAATCCTCCATTTATTTTGGAGGGGTTAGTGATTGCCTGCGGCAAGAGATCATCTGTGAAACCGGTTTTGTTGCAGGGTCTTTTCCTTTCAAATACCTCGGTGTGCCTATTAGCCCTCATCGGCTCCAGGTTAGTCAGTTTTCCCCTCTGCTCCATAAGCTTGAGGCTGCGGTTCAGAGCTGGATGGGCAAGCATCTCTCTTTTGCAGGAAGGCTTGAACTTCTGCGATCTGTCCTTTATGGCATGGTTCAGTTTTGGATTAGCGTCTTCCCTCTTCCAGAAACTGTCATTTTGCGAATTATCCGCCTTTGCAGGAACTTTTTGTGGTCAGGGCATATTCAGAACTCTCACTCTGCTCTTGTTGCTTGGAATAATGTTTGTTTGCCTAAGCAGGAAGGCGGGGTGGGGCTTTTCGACATAAAAGCTCGTAATAAGAGTTTCCTGGTTAAGCATCTATGGAATATCCATCAGAAAGTTGATTCCCTCTGGATTAAATGGATTCACCACTACTTTCTCCCTAACTTCTCAATTTGGGAGGCACGAGCTGTTAAAACCTCTTCTCCTCTTTGGAAAACTCTGATTTCCTTAAAAGACCAGCTGCTTCATGACTTCGGTAGTAGCCCATCTGTTGTCTCCACCATGAATGGTTGGAATGCTGGTACTGGTTGCTTTTCAGCTAATGCTTATGAGCACTTTAGGGTGAAAGGTCCCATGATCCGCTGGGATACGGTGGTGTGGGAGAAATGGTCTTTGCCAAAACACTGTTTTGTTTTGTGGCTTGCGGTGCTCGGGAAGCTTAAAACTAAAGATCGTCTGCCTTTCATTCCTACTGATACCAGCTGTATGCTTTGTAGTCAGGACCAGGAATCGCATGGTCATTTGTTCTTTAAGTGTCACTGGACTTCGACTCTATGGGGTAACATTGTTCGTTGGCTTCATATCCATCGTCGGATGCCTACCCTAGCTAGTGCTATTCGAAGGCTAACTCCTAAGAAGAAAAGAATGGAATACAGAATGAGAAGAGCCTCCCTTGGCATTGCAGTCTACCTAATTTGGGAAGAGAGAAATAAACGGCTTTTTCAATCTTCTTTCACCTCCATTGAGAAGATTTTCCGGAGATTTCAGGTCTTATTCTTCACAGTGTTTCACTTCCATGGAAAAGATCACTTCTCCATTGATGTTGGTTGATCTGCTTGCAGGTCTTATGGGTTTGGTGGGTTGTTGTGGGCTTCTTTTCTGTCCGCTTGTATGGCATTCCAGTTAGTTGCTCTGCTGTGAGCTTGATGTGTTCCCTTTTAGGTTTGTTTCTGTTTACTTGTTGTTTTTCCCTTTAGTTTGCTGATTGGGAGCATGTTCCCTTTTCAGCTGTCTCTTGTTCTGCTCTCCAGTTTTGTTCTTCTTTGATCTTAATATACTTACATTTGATCAAAAAAAAAAAATTCTAATTGTTCTAAACTGTTATAAAAAATAAATACCCCTAAATTTAACTCGAATCATGCTAAACCAATTGGCGATCAATCATGCACACATTAATAATTGCATGCAAAGAAAAGTAGTATAAAGAAATTTAAGACTTGACTTTATGTTAACTGATTTGTATTTTACTTTATGATTACGTAAGCTACACTGTTTTTTTAGCTTCAGCTGGGTTTTTTTATTTTTCCCGATTGAAGAAAGCCTTATATGATTTTAAAAGGCAAGAAAAAGAACGGTGCTTTCTCTTAGTAAAACCTAAAAACATCTTATTAAACTCAAACTCGAGAAGATGATGTCGGAAGGAAACCCTTTACCACCAACACCTCAAAAGTTTAGTGATCTATACAAGCTTGAATATTCATTAGTAATTAATCATAAATGCTTTGACTTAGTCAAGGTAATGGGGAATATCTTTGATCAATACAGGAGAATCAATTTTCGACAGATCTGATTTGTCACGTGTAGCTGATTCACGTCCATGTAAATATATTTATTTATATGATTTGACTGGCAATCAAACCATGAAATTTCCTAGTAATATCAATCAATAATCTTCTCCTCTCTCGTTCAAGCTCTTTCCCTTGAAGGCTTTAGCTTCACCTTATAAATAACACGTTATTCCCTTCAAGCTTAAACCAAGAAAACTAACTAGAATCAGCTCAACCACAGGTGGACAGCAAGATGATCATGAAAAAATGCTCTTTAAATCCTGTTCTATCTTTCTTCTTCTTCCTTTCTTTGAAGATTTTGTCCTTAGAAATGGGGGCGGCCCAAAACACAGCACCCACAATCCCAGTGAATGTGGGTGTGGTTCTTGACTTGGATGATTTGAATGGCAAGATTGCACTGAGCTGCATCAACATGGCCCTTACAGACTTCTATGCCTCTCATGGTAGCTACAAAACTAGACTGGTACTCAAAACCAGGAACTCCGAGAAAGATGTTGTTGGTGCAGCTGCTGCAGGTTCCCTTCTCTGCCCCTCCTCTTAATTATATATCATCTCTTTTCTCCAATCTTGAATCATTGCTCAACATTTTTACAGTAGAGATTTTTACATTCTGTGTATTAATTATCTGATGAGGTTCTCGACCTGCAAATTTCTAGTTTGATCACAGAAATGCAGTTCCATTGACATGATATAAGAATATACCGCTGCATGCTTCTTATATTTTTCTTCTTAAGACAAGGGTGTTCTGAGAAAAACCAGTGCATGTCTACACAAACTCTTTTTCTGATCGAGTTTTATGGAAGCCATTCACGCTCGAATCAGTATATATAATCTAATAGCTTAAGCTTTTAAATTAAAATGTTTCTTATTCGACATTTACTAAGAATTAAGTTTCTTAATTTCTCAACCTTTGATCACTACTATATTGAACCCAAAATGAAACGTGGGAAGAGAATCCTCAACCAACACCTTAATTAATTAAGACCAGGGAGGATACTTTTTATCCAAACCTTACTGTGATAATGAAGAAACTAGCAGGTTTAACGTTGTACTAGCAACGATAAGGTGGGTCAAAATCACACAAAAGTCTTCATAAATTGTGGCTATCATAATTTTCCAAAGTCGTCCATTGTGAGCTGTAGTCCTAATATTGTAGACCAGACACTTTCGCGCCTCCCTCCCGGATATAGAAGTGGTCTCCTTTGTGATGCCTGCGCCTCCCTCCCGGATAATACTCAATCTAACGCAAAGAAACAAAGCTAGGGAATAATAAAAAAATGAGAAGAATAATGTTTTTTTATTTATTAAATATTCTATTAAAAGATATATTTTTTTAGTTATTCTCTATATCTTTTCATGCTTATGTATTATATTTCTAATTACAGACCTCTTTATACATCTTAAATCCTAGACAATTAAGACAATCTTAATCTATATAGTAATCCAATGTTCTAATTAAACAAGGATTCTAATAAACTAATATATTGTAAATTTTTATTTATTAAGAATTTCTATATGAGCCGAGATTCTTATTTTAACTAGAATTTTAATTTAATATTCTAGAGTTATAATAATATTAATATTTTCTAAATCCTAATTGACATTGAATTTCAATATATATCACTCTAACAAAACATGTTTTTGTTCTTTCTATACACGTATATGTCCCTTGTACCAGAACACTAACCAAATCCAAGACTGGATGTAGAGCAAAAGCGAAGAGCTCACATATCATAAAACATGACTGCAGAAAGATCATCCATTAAGAAACTATGATCCTTTTATTTTTCAAGATGATTATCCATCATGACTACAGGAAGTCTTTAATTTTTCTTATCTCATTCTGAGATGCAGCCCTGGACTTGATAAAAAATGAGGAAGTGCAAGCAATCTTGGGGCCAACAACGTCAATGCAAGCCAGATTTGTTAGCGACCTTGGAGAAAAAGCTAAGGTGCCGATTATATCTTTCTCTGCAACAAGTCCTTTTCTTACTTCTGTCAGGAATCCGTATTTCTTGCGCGCAACGCAAAATGATTCAGCTCAAGTGAATGCCATAAGTGCTATAGTTAAAGCCTTTGGATGGAGAGAAGCGGTGCCCGTCTACATGGACAATGAATATGGAGAGGGAATCATACCTTATTTGATTGATGCTTTGCAAGAGGTTGATGCTCGTGTGCCATACCGGAGTGTCATTTCTCCAGTGGCCAACGATGATCAAATTGCCGAGGAGCTTTATAAGTTGATGACAATGCAAACTAGAGTTTTCATTGTGCATATGTATCGCTCTCTCGGCACTCGACTTTTCACCAAAGCAAAAGAGATTGGAATGATGAGTGAAGGCTATGTTTGGATCATGACAGATGGCCTGAGTGCTGATTTCTTGAGCTCACCAAATCATTCGGTCACCGATAATATTCAAGGAGTGCTGGGTATTAAGCCTTATGTTCCGAGAACAAAAGAGCTTGAATATTTTCGAGCTCGGTGGAAAAGGAGATTCCTACAAGATAATCCAGATAAAATTGATGCTGAGCTGAACATTTATGGACTACTGGCCTATGATGCCACTACAGCATTGACCTCGGCAGTTGAGAAAGCCGGCACTACAAATTTCGTATTCCATAAGGCAAATGTTTCTAGCAACCCATCAACAGATCTTGCAACTCTTCGCATCTCTTTAAATGGTCCAAAAATTATTCAAGCTTTATCGACCACTAGTTTCAAAGGCCTTACAGGAGATTACCTTTTTGTTGATGGGCAGTTGCAATCACCAGCTTTTCGTATAGTTAATGTCAATGGAAATGGAGATAGAGGGATTGGATTTTGGACGCCAGCGGAAGGACTTGTGAAAAAACTGAATCCGAGAATAAAAGAAAGTATGAATTCAACCTCTAAGTCCAGAGTTTCAACTGTAATTTTTCCTGGGGATACAACTGTGGTTCCCAAGGGTTGGGAGATTCCCACAAATGAGAAGAAGTTGAGAATAGGAGTGCCTGTGAAGTATGGCTTCAGTGAGTTTGTATCAGTGATGAAAGATCCTGGTTCTAACACCACAAAAATCACCGGATTCTGCATAGATGTTTTTGATGCTGTAGTCAAAGCATTGCCTTATGCTTTGCCTTACGAGCTCATCGCCTTTGCCACGCCTGATGGCAAACCTGCTGGAACTTACAACGATCTGGTCTATCAAGTGTACTTGAAGGTAAGACTTACTCTCTCTTTTTCTGTTCTTGTAACTATATCATATCGAATATTATTCACGTTGATGTACTTTAGTTTACTGCCAACAGAATTATGATGCCGTGGTTGGAGACATAACCATTGTCTTCAACAGGTCCTTGTACATCGACTATACCCTGCCGTTCACAGAAAGTGGTGTCTCCATGATTGTTCCGATTGCTGACAGTAACACCAAAAATGCATGGGTCTTCATGAAACCTTTGACATGGGATCTTTGGGTGGGCAGTTTTTTGTTCTTTCTTTTCATTGGATTTGTGGTCTGGGTTCTTGAGCACAGAGTAAATGAAGATTTCCGAGGGTCAGCTTCACATCAAGCTGGTACTAGCTTCTGGTTTTCCTTCTCAACCATGGTTTTTGCTCAACGTAATCTCCCTTCTCTTGTGAATTTCCCTTCTTCTGTTGTACTAGCACTCCAGGTATATAAACACCCGATTGACTTGATGCTTATATTTACAGGGGAGAGAGTGGTTAGCAACTTGTCTAGGGCAGTGATAATCATCTGGTGTTTTGTGGTGTTGATCCTCACGCAAAGTTACACCGCCAGTTTAGCAAGCCTACTCACCGTCGAGCAGCTGCAACCTACAGTTACTGATGTACATGAGCTCATTATGAAAGAGGAGTATGTGGGCTACCAGGAGGGTTCTTTTGTTCGAGGACTCTTGCTAGACTTGGGGTTCAAAGAGTCCAAGCTCATGGTGTATAGCTCTCCAGAAGAATGCCACCATTTTTTCTCCAAAGGAAGTGGAAATGGTGGTATTGCTGCTGCTTTCGACGAATTGCCATTTATAAAGCTCATTCTGTCAAGAAATTGCTCCAAATATACCATGATTGATCTTAAAATAAAAACCGGCGGTTTAGGCTTTGTAAGCTCATTTCCTATCTTGCTATTTCTATTCACTCTGTGGCTGACAAGTGCATAGTTTCTCATGTGTCCTTTCTTTTTGTAACTTCAGGTCTTCCCTAAAGGTTCTCCTCTAGTGCCTCATATGTCGAGGGCAATTTTAAATGTGACCGAGGGAGATAAAATGGAGAAAATAGAGAAGGCATGGTTCGGGAAAAAAAGCGGTTGTCCAGAATCCAGCACCTCAATTTCATCTAATAGCCTTAGTCTCAAGAGTTTCTGGGGGTTATTTTTAATTGCAGGACTAGCTGCATCGTTAGCTCTCATTATCTTCTTGGTCAAGTTTGTTTACCGAGAAAGAAACGTCTTGAGGTCCTATGATTCAACAGCTTCAATATGGAGTAGAATTGAAAACTTCTTTAGAATTTTCATTCAAAGGGACTCGACATCCAGTACTTCCAGAAAATGTGAACTGAATGATAGAAATGGCATCAGTCTGCCAACTATGTGTGGTCCAAGCCCAACGACCTATTCAATTCACACGGAATATCCTTCAGATCAATCTTCGGAAAGCTATGATTCTAGTCCAAACAGGCAAGCATCTCAAGAGGTAGTAGTAGTTGCTGGTAAGCTTAACAATCGAAATCAGGAGAGACCGACAGCTTTTGAAATAGACCATGAAAAATTGTAGGTTATCGCTTGACACTTCTGACACCAGTAGTCATTGGCTTTGTAAAGAAATGGAATTCCTGTATAGTATTAAACTAGGTTTCAGAAATTGAATTACTTTATATTTATTGCCTTTTGTTTCTCTTTGAGTTGTGTTACTGTATTACTGAGGAACATCTGGCATTACCTTCCGTACCTTCATATTTGTGACACACTTGTCTTTTCTTACAAGTCACAACTTAACAAGAACTCGGAGATTTTTCTAATCTTTAAGGAACAATGCTAAAATAATCTTGGAGAAGGGAAAAAGTAATGACATGGAATACAACTTCAATTGAGATATACGGGTGGCCGCAGAGAACATGTTACATTGGTTAGAAAACTTTCGTAGCATTTTTTGTACACAAATTTACAGAAGAAGTCATGGTAAATATTGTTCCAAACACTCTTTTATTTTTTGAAAAGTCGCGGGCTTTGAAACAAATGAGTCCATGCCATTTGCATAGCATTCCTCTGCACTCTCTGCTAATGCATTTGTTGTCATCTGCACATTCACCAGCAGAATCTGTTAGCGTACACAGACAGATTTGAGATTGAAGAAAGGACATCTTTCGATGGTTCTGGTGTAAATGGACTAGTGCAGAAACTAATACACATTGGTGTTTTTGATTGATAATCTAATGTTTTTCAGGGTAGCAAGATAACAAGTGAATCGGGACAGGAAATGGGGTATCAGAATTTTAAGGGTTATTTGAGAAAATTATCATTTTATGTCCTCGAAAATTTAAACCCAATTATTTTTTTGATTCAATTTATTTTTTAAATTAAAGTAAATGAGAATTAATACAATAGTATCCTATCGACCCCATCAAAATTCAATTTTTCTTTATACATATTTATTTATTAAATAATATTATTTTAGTTTTCTTAAGTAAATCTTGAAACAACACCGTATTAATATCCATCCTCCCAGCCTACTATTCAGTATTTGGGCCCAATCAGGGCCTTCCCTGGATTTAATAATTTTGCTTGACGGACAACATTTATTCTGTTAGAAACATACACAAAGGCTCAAGACCGTAGCGAGCGCCATAAACTTCTTCTCTTCACAGTTTTTAGAGGTTGACAGCAAGCCCATAAGCACTCAATACCTGTCACATCCATTATCCGCCACGTGTTCAGATAAATTGTTTTCTTTAAAATAACAGTGGTTTTTTGTTTTTCTTGGTAACGATCCAATCAGAGTTAGTGAGGTTAATAATCAAGTGACTACAAACCTAATCAGCCTGTACAAGTTTTGTGGGGTCAATTTCTTATTTGATCGAGCTATAAACTCAAAATGGGGTAGATTTCAACGAATGTTGAAAAACTGCGACTGCATTTATAACTACAGTCCAATTATCTAAGCTAAATCTTTCTTGTGAAAACTTTATATTTGCTAATTTATTTGGTTGCGTTGTGCTGAGTGTTGGATCATTACTAATGAACAATTTCAGGTTTTCTTCTCTTCGAAATTCTTCCATCTCCTCCGTGTTATAATTAAAGAGATTAATTAAAACTCGAGAGGAGGGAGGGTAGTGATTTGAGTTGAGTCACAGCTCTTTGCCTTTCTTTCTTCGTTACACTCTTAAAAGTTGAAAGCAGGCGTGGTTTTTGTTAGAGTAATGACAGCTGCTAAAAGGAATATCATTGTAGAAGAGAAGAGGAGATTAGGGAGATTAATTGATTGCAGCACATTTGAAATTCAAAACTTAAAGGAATATCTTCACAATTACAGATGAGATCATTACAGAGGAGAAGATTATGAAGATTACTTGATTGCAGCATATTTGAAATTCAAATTTGTAATCTTCAGTTTATTCTAAGTTTAATCTACAAAGCCTGTATAAACCTATATATACATGTAAGAATCTGTACGATATTATTAAGAATTGTAAACTTCAGTTTTAATACAAATTCTGTAGAATTCTTCTTCCTTGAGTTTGTTAAACTCTTTCATGGTATCAGAGCTTTAGGCAAACGCCCCATTAGTTTCAAAACATTTCCGCACAAAAATCTTCCTCATTCTTATCAATCCTACTATATTTACTAGTTTTCATGAATTCCTCCAATACTACACTGTCTTTTTCTCCATCTACACAACTTTTTCAATCTGTCAACAACAAACTTGAAGGACACAATTATTTGACATGGAGTGTCCAATTTCAAGTTTTTCTTCAAAGCCATGATCTGAATGGTATGATTGATGGTTCTAAAGAAGTTCCATCCAAACTTCTCTCAGATAACTCTCCTAATCCAGCCTACACAATTTGGTTCAGAAAAGACAATTGTGTTTTAAGCTGGTTACTAGCCTCTATTTCTGAAAAGCTAGTATCGACTGTCTTCAGCCTGCAAACTTCTAAGCAAGTATGGGATTCTCTTCAAACTCGTTTTTCAGCCACATCAAGGTCTCGTATTGCTCTTCTTAAGAGACAACTTCAAACTATTGTTCAAGGAAATCGATCTTGTTCCATATTCCTTGAAGATGCTAAGCATGGCTGATAAACTTGCTGCTGCAGGGCAACCGGTGAATGATCAGGACTTCATCACCTTTTTACTTGGTGGTCTTCGTACCACCTACACGCCATTCATTACATCCTATAATTTTGCTTGCAGGGATAAAGAATTATCTCTTGATGATTTTCAATCCGAGCTCTTAAGTTTTGAAACACTGGTTGATGCACCTCTTTTGATGCAAAATCAAAACTTTGCATTTGCTGCCAAACACAACACTTATCCTAAAAGAAAGCCTGCAGGTACTGGTACACGATCTTTACAATTTATTATATCATCACAGCCTCATGGACCTCCCAGAAATCATTCTAACAATGATAAGGGAGCTCCACATGAACGTCCCAAATGTCAGATATGTGACAAGCATAATCATACTGCTTTGGATTGCTTCCACCGCTTTAACTTCTCTTTCCAAGGTCGGAGGCCACCTTCTGAGTTAGCAGCCATGGCTGCCGAATCAAATAATAACTTTGAACAACAAACTTGGTATGCTGACAGTGGTGCCAATGCCCACATTACTGCCAATACAGCAAACTTAACAACTCTGCAACCGTATGATGATCATGACACTGTCGAAGTTGGCAATGGTTCAGGTTTGATCATAAACAACACTGGTTCCACTACTCTACACACAAATCATACTTCTTTTCAGTTAAATAAAGTATTTCATTGCCCTCAAGTTGCAACCAATCTATTATCAATTAACAAACTCTGTCTTGATAATGATTGTTATTTTATTCTAACTGTAATGGATTTTTTGTGTTAAGGAGAACAAGACCGACAGATTGTTGCTCCATGGGCTGGTTGAGGATGGACTCTATCCAATAAATGGGACTAAGAATTTCATCAATAAATTCCGTTGTCTGACCTCCACATGAGGAACAAAGGCCACAAGTGAACATTGGCATGATCGTCTAGGACACCCTGCCAATTCGACGTTAGAGTATTTATCTACTTTCTTGCAAATAAAGAAACCATCAAACAAATCTAGTATTTGTTGTCCTTGTCAGTTAGGAAAAGCAAAACAATTACCCTTTTCATGTTCTACCCGGCAATCCACAAGACCATTAGCTTTAATTCATACTGACGTATGGGTATCTCCTATCACTTCAGTTGGAGGTTGTCGCTATTATGTTTTATTCATTGATGACTTCAGTTGTTTTACGTGGATGTATCCCATGCGTTTTAAAAGTGATGTCCTGTCTATTTTTTAAAAATATAAAACTCTTGTTGAAAATTTGTTTTCTTGTTCAATTCAACAACTGCAATCTGATAATGTCATTTTAATGTATTTCGGCACGAAACACACTTTCAAAAGCTACAGCAACCGCTCTCCCAAACACCCTCTATGTTTCCAAAGAGTTTCAAATATTTTTAGGAAACAATGGCATCTTTCACAGATTAACATGTCCTTATACATCCCCATAAAATGGTGTAGCCGAATGTAAACATAGACATATTCAAGAAATGGGTTTAACACTTTTAGTGAAAGCAGGTCTTCCTAATTGTTACTAGGTAGATGCTTTCTTAACATCAGTATACTTGATAAATCGCCTACCCACCAAAGTTCTTAACATGCTACCACCATATTTTATCCTTCACAAATCTATGCCTAGTTATTCTAAACTTCGAATCTTTGGATGTGCTTGTTATCCTTATCTTAGACCTTATGAAAAACATAAATTAGCTTTTCAAAGCAAACAATGTATTTTCATAGGATATTCTAATAATAAAAAAAAGGGTATCGTTGCTTGGAATATAGCACAGGTCAAGTCTTTATTTCAAGACATGTAGTTTTTGATGAAAACACATTTCCCTGCTTTAATGGCTCCACTACCAGCCTCATGAGCAGTAATTCTACTGGTATGTCTTCTCAACCTCTGTCCTTTTCCTTTCCTGCAATTACTCCAAACTGCAATACTCTTCCTATTGATACATGCTCAGAATTGCCAGTAATAATTCCAACATCCACAACTTCTGAAATTTCGAATCCTTTGCCTACTACAACCACCATTACACTTGTTCCTTCTCCTCTACCATTAGATCATCCCGATATCAATGATCCTCCACTTGAAACTACACCCATTCCATCTACCCTAACACCAGATGATTCTTGCATAATCAATCCTATACAACCTAGAAAAATTGTTACTCGATCTAAGACAAGTAACCTCAAACCCAAAGAATTTCCTGGTTTCAAAACATTCTTTGCTACACATCACCCTCTGTGTGCCTTCTCCAGTATTATGATTGAATCTGAACCTACTTGTTTTACAAAGGCTATGACTAAATCAGAATGGCGGGAAGCAATGGGTTATGAATTTGATGCATTGATGGCTAATGGAACATGGTCTCTTTGTCCAAGGCCAATAAATAAACATGTTGTTCGTAACAGGTGGGTTTACAAGATTAAAAGAGCTCCTGATGGTAGTATCGATCATTATAAGGCAATGCTTGTTGCTAAAGGGTTTGATCAAATTTCTAGCATTGATTACTATGACACATTCTCTCCAGTGGTTAAACCTACTACCATTCGGTTAATTCTATCTCTTGCTATCTCTCTGAAATGGAATATCAGACAGCTGGATGTTTCCAATGCCTTTCTTCATGGCATTTTGGATGAAGAGGTATATATGGAACAACCGCAAGGCTATGTCTATGTTGACTTTCCAGATCATGTATGCAGGCTACATAAGTCACTTTATGGCCTTAAACAAGCCCTTAGAGCTTGGTTTCAACATCTTTCTCAGCAACTGGTTGAATTTGGCTTTTCTGAATCAAAACTAGATTATTCCTTATTTACATACACTACTGCCACTTTACGAATGTTTGTTTAGTGTATGTTGATGACATTATTGTCACAGGTTCTAACATTACAGCAATTTATCATTTCATTGATCAACTAAAAAAGGAGTTCCAGGTTAAAGATTTAGGTGAATTGAGTTACTCCCTTGGGATTCAAGCTCTGCGGAATCAAGATGGCTTACACCTACACCAAGCTAAGTACATCACTACTTACTACAAAGCATAGACATGATTGGTGCAAAACCTTTGAATTGCCCTTCTTCTTTAGGGCCAAAGTTGTCATCTGCTGCTGGTAATGAGTTACTTGACCCCATAGCCTATAGAAGAGTGGTAGGGGCCCTTCAATATTGCACCATCACCAGACCAAATATTGCATATTCTGTTAACCAGTTATGCCAATTCATGCATTGTCCTCGTGATGATCATTGGAAAGCTGTGAAACGTGTATTGCGATATCTAAAGGGCACTATCGATATTGGGTTGCACTATGTTCTAGGAGATATCAGACTTAATGCTTAATGTGATTCCGATTGGGAAGGAGATCCCGATGACAGACACAGTACCAGTGGTTATGGAGTATTTTTGGGCAAGAATCTCATCTCATGGAGTAGTAAAAAGCAAGGAGTTGTCTCAAGATCAAGCACTGAGGCTGAGTTCAGAACATGGCTCATACAACTGTTGAACTGTATTGGCTTCGTATGATTCTACATGATTTGAAAATCACGTTGCCTTTAGCACCAAATTTGTGGTGTGACAACATCAGTGCAATTGCCTTATCTTCTAATCCTGTTTTCCATGCTCGGACAAAACACATAGAGATTGATTATCATTTTATTCGGGAGAAAGTAACTAATCGTGATATACAAGTTAGACACATTTCCATAGTAGATCAAATTGCAGACATATTTACAAAAGGTCACTCTACCACTCGTTTTTCATTTCTTCGAAGCAACCTGTCCGTGTGTATCCTCCTTAACAGTTTGAGGGGGGGTGTTAGAGTAATGACAACTACTAAAAGGAATATCATTGCAGAAGAGAAGAGGAGATTACGGAGATTACTTGATTGCAACACATTTGAAATTCAAACCTTAAAGGAATATCTTCACAATTACAGATGAGATCATTACAGAGGAGAAGATTATGGAGATTACTTGTTTGCAGCATATTTGAAATTCAAATTTGTAATCTTCAGTTTATTCGAAGTTTAATCTACAAAGCCTGTATAAACCTATTTATTCATGTAAGAATCTGTATGATATTATTAAGAATTGTAAACTTCAGTTTTAATACAAATTCTGCATAATTCTTCTTCCTTCAGTTTGTTAAACTCTTTCAATTTTTAAGCACGCACTAGCCAGCATTAATTGAAGGACTGATATATTTGGTAGCTTGTGATCATAAGTCTAGTGAAAAGATTTCTGGCTTGCTGGTTTGTTTTTCTGTTCCTGGTAGAGAAATTATGGCTAGCTGGTTTGAATTTGGGGAAGGTAACAAATACCATGAATTTGAGTTCCATTTTCATCATCTGGCCAAAGAGTCAGCTAATTTTTTTACTGTGAAAAACGCGGATGCATGGAGAGCATTTGTCTCTTGCTATCTAGTTGACTAACTCTTTCACCTCCTTTTTTTTGTTAGAATATGAAGATTGATGAAAGATTGACGATCACAGGGAAAGCCAAGATGGAAGAAGAGAGAATAGAGGAAAATACAGGATGTAGAAAATGGAAAATTGTCTTCTTATGTATATTGCTTTACAGGTTACAGCAAATATATAATACAAGGGAAAGGTACAAGATTGGAAGATCAATGCTAAAATATCTGCTAATGATCCCTAAACTATTTCCAGAATATATTTCTTAATGACTGTACAATCAAATATATATAGAATGTTGCCATTAGTAACTATATATGGAATGTTGTTGTTAATACTCCCCCTCAAGTTGGAGCATGGAGATCGGTAATGCCCAACTTGCATGATAATGTTTTGAATGCTTCACATCCTAAGGCTTTAGTGAAGATATCAGCAAGCTGGCTGTGGCTTGGAACATGCTTGGTGGAGATGAGGCCATCCTATAACTTTTCACGAACAACATGACAAGCAATTTCTATGTGTTTTGTTTGTTCATGAAAAACGGGATTTTGAGCAATGTGAAGAGCCACTTGATTGTCACAATGTAAAAGCATGGGTTGGGAATGGTGGACACCGAGATCATGTAAAAGTGTTTTTAGCCATGTAAGCTCACAAGTAGTGGAAGCAAGAGTTCGATATTCCGATGAACGAGAGACCGTAGTTTGCTTCCTAGTGCACTAGGAAATAGGACTAGTGCCCAGCTAAATGAAAAAACCGGTGGTGGAGCGACGAGTGAGTGGGCAACTAGCCCAATCTGAATCTGAATAGGAGGAGACTTGAAGGGTGTTAGCAGTAGGGAAGAATATGCCTTGACCTGGAGAGGCTTTGATGTAACGAAGGATACGAACAACAACATTATAATGTGGTTGTCTTGGCTGATACATAAATTGGCTCAAAAGGTTGACAAAGAACACAATGTCGGGATGGGTGATGGTGAGGTATAGCAAATGACCAACTAATCGGTGAAAGGAGCTGGGGTCAGAGAGAAGGTCACCATCAGTGTTATTGAGCTTGAGATGTTGTTCCATAGGTAAAGAAGCAGGACGAGCACCAGTATGACCACTATCAGTGAGGATGTCGAGAGCATATTTACATTGATTGAGAAATATGCCAGTGGGAGAGTGAGCAATTTCTAAGCCAAGAAATTATTTTAATGTGCCAAGGTCCTTGAGTTTAAATTGTTGAGCAAGCAAGACTTTGAAATTATTGATATCAACGAGATCGTTGCCTGCTAAGAGAATATCATCAACATAAATTAGTATGAAAGTAAAAGATCATCCCCGAAGATGAGTGAAGAGAGAGTGATCGACTTGTGATTGAGTGAAGCCTGCAGTAAGTAAAACATATGATAATTTAGAGAACTAATTTCGAGAGGCTTGTTTAAGGCCATAGATTGATTTGTGAAGATGACAGGCACGAGTCTCCCCCTGTGTGCAATAACCTGGTGGGGGAAGCATATAAACATCCTCATCAAGGTCACCATGGGGAAAAGCATTGTTGACATCTAGCTGAAAAAGATGCCAATGTTGAGCGGCAGCCACTGCAAGAACACATCTCATGGTAACAAGTTTAGCAACAGGAGCAAAAGTATCATGATAAACCAAACCTTCTATTTGGGTGTATCCCTTGGACACTAAACGGGCTTTGTGCCGCTCTATAGAGCCATCAGCTCGAAATTTTGTTTTAAAAACCCACGTACAATCAATTGGTGTTTTGCCAGACGGAATGGGTTGAAGAGTCCATATGATTAGACTTTAGATCCACATGACCTTTGAAATTGGTGACTTAATGTCAGAACAAGAAAGATTTACAAACAAAAAAAATATTGATCGGATTTGCAGAATTCTTGACATTGACAGTTCTCGATTATCATCGGAAAGCTCAGCAGTCAGAAAAAAAATCACATCAGCTTAGCGGAAGGGAAACACAAGCAGATAAAGATTCAGCGAAAATCATCAGATCTATAGCGACAACAAATATGTTTTGATGATAAACAGATGAACAATCATTAACATATCAACTCAAGGCAAAACTGCTTAGTAGAGAATGATGGTTTAACAAGCTTCAACAATGGTTGACATTAAAATCGCATTTGAAGGGCACCTTCAGATTTCTGAAATATCAGCTTACTCGCGATTTGGTTGTCTCCAATAGATATTGTCGCATGGGTGCATTTTGATAAATATTGAAGAGTATGCATGTCATCAAGGTTGACTATGGAATAATGTTTTTGAAGTTGTCGAGGCAAGCTCCGCTTCATTACATGCATGTGCATGGTAAAAGGAAAGATGTCATCGCATGAGTTGCATTATTGATAAATGTTGGAGTATATGTGCCACTAAGATTAGTTATGGGATAACCGGTTTTGAGGCCCATCGACTCATGGTTCAATTCACTACATGAATATGAGAGACGCAAAAAACTCATTAATGACAACATTATAATTCTTCGCATAAGAAGAATTTGTTCAGAAAAATTGAGTCTACAATGGAGAGTTTCTAATTGCATGACAACAGTTACATCAGCTCAAGGTGCAATTCATCACATGATTGTGGATGATGATAACATTACTTCTCTTCTCGCGAGCTGAGCGAAATTTATTGAGGATATCATTGAGCATGCAATGATTGAGTTTTTGGATACATTTTTGGATGACTTAACAATTCCATGAAAGTTAATAAATGACATATGCTGGAAGAAATGCAATTCAATTGATGAATGCTCCATGTTGATTTGACAATCGAAGATGAGATTAACATTAACAAGCCTTGCAAACGATTGTTAGACACACACAAATCAAAGAACTGTTATTGAAAGAATCAAAGGAAATGGATGACCTGATACACCCCTTCACAATGAATCAAGCAACACCACACTTGGGGGCAAGGTCAAACTTGATAAAACATGTGAGCAGAGATCATCCGCAGAGAGCCCAAAATAGACAATGCGTTTAAAGTTGGGTGGATGAATCACAACAAAGCTTTGGAGATCCAATGACAATGGAGAATCAAATGAAAGGGGACCTATATTTCTCGGGTAAGTATACATGCATAATCATGCATTGCATCCCCATCTTTAACATTCTAATCCGAGTAGGTCACCCGTCATAATGAGACCCGGGTAGGTCACCCGTCACCATTGAGACCATTCTAAACCGGGAGGTCACCCATCATAATGAGATCCAGGTAGGTCACCCGTCACCATTGAGACCATTCTAAACCGGGTAGGTCACCCGTCATAATGAGACCCGGGTGGGTCACCCGTCACCATTGAGACCATGTTAATCCGGGTAGGTCACCCGTCATAATGAGACCCGGTTAGGTCACCCGTCACCATTGAGACCATTCTAAACCGGGTAGGTCACCCGTCATAATAAGACCCGGGTAGGTCACCCGTCACCATTGAGACCATGCTAATCCTTGTAGGTCACTAGTAATAATGAGACTCAACTTCCATCCGGGTAGGTCACCCGTAATAATGAGACCCATATTAACAATCTAACTTGGGTAAGTCACCCGGAACAATGAGACCCATATCTAACTTAGGTAGGTCACCCAGAATAATGAGACCCATATTAACAATCTAACTTGGGTTGGTCACCCAGAATAATGAGACCCTTCTAACCACTAACCCGGGTAGGTCACCCAGAACAATGACACCCATATCTAACTTGGGTAGGTCACCTAAAATAATGAGATCCATATTAACAATCTAACTTGGGTAGGTCACCCAGAATAATGAGATCTTTCTAACCACTAACCCGGGTAGGTCACCCAGAACAATGAGACCCATATCTAACTTGGGTAGGTCACCCAAAATAATGAGACCCATATTAACAATCTAACTTAGGTAGGTCACCCAAAACAATGAGACCCTTCTAACCGCTGACTTGGGTAGGTCACCCAGAATAATGAGACCCATATTAACAATCTAACTTGGGTAGGTCACCCAGAATAATGAGACCCTTCTAGCCACTAACCTGGGTAGGTCACCTAGAATAATTAGACCCATATCTAACTTAGATAGGTCACCTAGAATAATGAGACTCATATTAACAATATAACTTGGATAGGTCACCTAGAATAATGAGACTCTTCTAACCGCTGACTTGGGTAGGTCACCCAGAATAATGAGACCCATATTAACAATCTAACTTAGGTAGGTCACCCAGAACAATGAGACCCTTCTAATCACTAACCCGGGTAGATCACCTAGAATAATGAGACCCATATCTAACTCGGGTAGATCACCCGTCATAATGAAACCTGGGCAGGTTACCTGTCACCATTGAGACCATCCGGGTAGGTCACCCGTCATAATTGAGACCATCAATTATTTCTCACGTGGGTAGGTCACCCATCACAATGAGACCAACATCATCATTCTTTACAAACACTTACTAGTTAAAGTCTTTTCCAAAGACTTTAATCGTAAGCATTGTAAAGAAGGGGGCAACTGTCATAACCCAATTTTGGTTCATTCCCCAAAACTATCCAAAAATACAAAAAAATAAAATAAAAAAGGGCCGGTGTCGGTGAGAAAATCAAGGCAGAAATTATTGGCGTTTCAAGAGCTCGATCATACCTCTTTTGTGCCAGAAATGAAAGAAAATGCAAATTAAAGGTTAACGTAATTTATTATTGGATAAATCTGTGTAGAAATTAAGTCGAAAGATATAATTATATTTTTATGAGTCAATTCGATTTAATCGTTGATCATTTTAAAAGTATAATTATATTTGAGAATTAATTTATGGTCCAATTGAAGGATTCAATTTAAACGCGTTGACTTAATTATATTTTAAATTGGTCAAATTAATTTTTCTAAAGGTTTAGTTGGTGAGAAATCAAGTTCTCAAATTTAATTTGGGTTTAATCGATGAGATTGGAATTTTTGGAGACTGATTTGAATTTTTTAAGCCAATTATACGAAATCACGGGCCAAATTGAACAAATTGAGAGTTTTAATGGTCGATTGGGGGTTAAATCACAGAAATCAAAAATCATGAACCAAAATAAAAAAGGGCACGTAAAGTCGAGGATAATATTTAACATTCTAACCAGGGTATAATTGCATAAAATCATGAGTTTAAATTCAATTGGGGTGCAATTAGGACAATTATCAAAAAGGGAGGACCAAATCATATTTCTCCTCATCTGTCTCTGCAAATTCGCTGCACGCCATGGGCAGCCGAAGGGCTGCTCCCTCTGCTATAAGTAGCAAAGCAGAAACAGAGGAACAGGGGGGAGGAAATATGAGAGAAAGTGAGCATGGAGAAGAGAAAATTTGGAAAAGGCTGAGAGTGTGAAAAAAAAAACAGAGAGCAGAGAGTTTGCAGTGAGGGATTTTGCAATGAGGGGAGATTGAAAAAAAACAGAGGGGGAGACGGGCAAAGCCAAATTAAAAAAAAAATGAAAAATAGAGGACGCAAAGTTGCAGTGAAGAAAAAACCAGAGATGGCTGAAGATCTAGAGGGAAGGATTCAAGCAAAATAACTCTAGCATTTTTTTTACGGGCCCAGTATCAATAACTCCTTTCTTCTTCTTTTTTTTCCTTTCTTTCTTCTTCTTCTTCTTCTCCTTCGGTCTGTCGACTGTGTTCTCTCTCTAAAAACCAGAAGCTCAACTCTCTCTCTCTCCCTCTCGGTTCGGCAACTCCAGCCACCTCGCACCTCCACGTTGTCATTAGACTCCCCACCATCACTCCAGCAACTCAGCCATCTTCCCGGCCAAAAGAATTAGCAGTAGCAGGCGTAGTTGCACCACCACCCGAGCGCCTTTCGACGTCCACTCCGACCACCACCGGACACCATTTTCGACGCCACCACGATGGGAAGAACCACCTCGACGTCCTCTACACAAAGGTACTAGTAGGTAACTCATTCGTCACACTACAAAAATCCTCCATTTACTATTGAATCGTCTCTGTAACGGGGAAGTGAATTAATTCACTTCCCCCGTTCCATTGTTCTGCATGCAGAATAGTGGGCTGGGTTGGCTGGGCTGGGGATAAGGCCCAGCTTGGCCATTAGAAGGGTTGGGCCATTTGGCCCACCCGGGGCTGGCAGTCCAGCCCCAAGTGATGGGCCTCTTGGCCCATCAAGGATGGACAGCCAGCCCATTGAGAAAAAAATAAAAAAAAATAGAAAAATATAAATTTACACAAAAATATATTTTAAAAAGAAAAAAGGAAAAGTATTGTTTTTTTGTGCATACGACCAATACACTAGCATATTTTTAAAAATTCTTTTCTTTCAAAATATATATTCTCTTAGAGTTTGAAAAATGTGTTTTACCATGGATTTCATAAAAAAAATCATTTCTTCCATTCTCGGATTTTACAACATATTTGTAAAAGTCCAAAGGGTATTGGCCAATATTCCAAAAATATCAAAATATTATTTTTGGTTATTCATATTATTCATTATTGATGTTTGGATAAATAAATCCTAAAGTGTTAGTGTCGTAACCCAATTTTTGGGTTACTCCCCAAAATAAAATAAAAATAGCAAAAATAAAATAAAACAGGTTTGGTGTTGGTAGAAAAATCACGGTGGAAACTTTGGAAATTTTTTGAGGCGAACCGTATCTCTTTTATGCCAAAAAAAATGAGAGAAAATACAAATTCAAGGTAAAAATTAATGCAAGAATCATAATTATATTTTTTTTATAAGCCAATTTGATTTAATCATGGGCTAATTCAAAGTATTATTATGTTTGAGAATTAATTTAGGATCCAATTGAAGAATTTAATTAAGTGCAAGGACTTAATTATGCTTTAAATTGGTTAAATTAATTTTATTAAGGGCTTAATTGATGAAAAATTTAATTCTTGAATTTAATTCGGGCTTAATTGAGAAAATCAGAATTTTTGGAGACCCAATTGAATTTTTCCAAGCTAATTTGGCATAATTAGGGATCAAATTGAAGACAATTGAGAGTTTAATTGTCAATTAAGGGCCAAATTGCATAAATCAAAGGCCAGGGACCAAAATGAAAAAGGCGCGCAAAGCCAAGGGTAACGTTGAAATTCGGACAAGGGCCCAATTGCACAAAATTACAAATTTAAATTTAATTGAGGGTGCAATTAAAACAATCATAAATCAAAGGACCAAAATGCAACTTTGCCTCCCAAAGCTGCCTGCACCCGCTGCTGCCTTTTGCACGCCTTCGCTGCCTTCATCGACCAGCCGCCTGAAGCAGCCATACACGACAGCCTGAAGGGGGAGGAAAGAAGAAAAAAAGAGGAAAAAACGCAGAAAAAACTGAAAAACGTAGAAGAAGAAAAACAACGATGAAAAACAGAGAGAAAGAGGAAGTTTTTACAGAGATTTCTAGCATCAAGAACAAGCAAACGAACGTAAAAAAAAAAAAAACACACCATCGTGCACAACAACCAGCTCCCTCTCTCTTTCTCTCGGCCCGTGTTTTTCTCTCTCTAGTTGCAGACCTCGACCCTTTTCCTCTCTCTCCACAGTGATGGTGGCTTGACCACCCAAAACCACTTTCATCACCATGATAAGCTTCCCCTCGACGCCAGAAACTCACCAACACTTTCAGGCGAAGAAACGGTGACAGCGACAGCCATCAACGCAGCAGTCCCCGGTGACTTTGGAAGTTCCCTCCGGCCAACACAGGCCTCCGTTTCCAACGCCACCATGACAGGAAAGACTACCTCGATCCCCTCTACACAGCTGTATCCTCAGGTGGTCCTCTCGTTGAAGTCAACCGTTTACTGTTCACGAATGTGAACAGTGTTAATACTACACTGTTCACGTTCTTCTTCGTTTACACTGCCCAAGTTAGTCCGGGCTTCCATCCCGTGAGGTCTGGAAACCCGACCCAAGTTAGTGTGGGCTTCCAGCCCAGAATAAAACGGGCTTCCAGCCCATGAGAGCTGGAAGCCCAGCCCAAGACCCTTTAGGCTGGCAGCCCAACCCGAAAATAAATAAAAAATAAATAACAAAATAAAAAATAAAAAAAATATTTTATTTTTATTTTTATTTTCTCTACTACCTTTTTTGTTACAAAAAAAGATTTTAAAAAAAATATAAAATATGTTGTTTTCGTGCATACGGCCGAATCCAAATATTTTTCAAGCATATTTTTTTTGTAAAAAATATTGCATCTTTCTCATGTTTTAAAACAAAATTGGATATCGTAACCGGTTTATGATTATCCATTGGGATTTGGCCAAAATATAAAAAATAATCAAAACCATTTTTGTTTTATCTATCAGGGTGTAAATTTACATTGTAAAATACATCCATGGATAAAAAAAAATATTTTTACTACGGTGTAAATTTAAATTGTAAATTGTAAATTACATCCATAGATAAAAAAAAATGCGATTTCCTACCAGCGGTGTAAAATTACATCGTAAAATACACCAGCAAAAAAAAAAAAATTTTATGCAGTGTAAAAAAAATTAGGTAGGGTGCACTGGGGGTGATGTGTCTTCCCCTTGCACAACAAGTCCCCTTATCTAGACTCTCGCAGACCAATAGGTTCCTAGTAACCTTAATACTAGGTGGCGACTCCTTATATTTATAGTTGTAATTTTTACGGCTATAAAACAAACACCCCATTTTCACCGCGCGCCGTTGTCTCCCAAATCCCGAGGAATTTTGGATAAATAAATCCTAAGGGGTCAAAATCCAAAATATTCAGTGGGGATAATTTGCTATTATTCACCGTTGGTGTTTGGATAAATAAATCCTAAGGGGTCAATATCCAAAATATTCGACAGGGATGATTTGCTATTATTCACCGTTGGTGTTTGGATAAATAAATCCTAAGGGGTCAATATCCAAAATATTCGACAAGGATAATTTGCTATTATTTACCGCTGGTGTTTGGATAAATAAATCCTAAAGGTTCAATATTCAAAATATGCGGCGGGAATAATACGCCATCACCATTTTAAGGAAACATATTCTTTGAAATATCGAGACTATAACAAATCATAAACAAACCAAAACGTCAAGTAGTTTACCTTAGGTAGGGCGTATTAGGGGTGCTAAAACCTTCCCTTTACGCAACTAGTTCCTTGCCTTAGAATCTCTGAAAGACCAGTTTTAGGTTTCCTAGTAACCGTAATACTAGGTGGCGACTCCCTTTTACAAAAATAAAGATAAGACCCTCACGTAATTTTCCACGCTCACGAGGAGGGTCGCCTTGACGCTGCGCTCATTTTTCAGGGTACGACAACGGTCACAGTAGTCACACTTTGGACGATCACGCCCTCGTCCCTTGCTATCAAAACGATGGGAGGATGTGTGAGGTACTGCCATGGCAGTATATTCAGTAGGGATAGTTGGAATATGAAGCAGGCATTGCTTTTCCTCTTGATGCAAAATCAAATATACTTTGTTAACATTTGGTAATGGATCCATGACCAGAATTTGGCTACGAATAGAAGTATATGAGTCATGCAAACCCATTAAAAACTGAAACACCTTTTCAGTGTCTTGCATATGAGTCAATTCTTTCAAGATACCACAAGTGCATTGTGGTGTGGGAGTGAGCATGGAAAGTTCATCCCAATAGCCTTTTATTGTTGTAAAATATGTAGAGATGTTCATGGAACCTTGGGTGAGAGTGGCAATATCACGTTTCAATTTATAGGTCCTTGGATTGTTGCTTTGGGAGAAACGATCCTCAAGATCGAGTCATACATCACGAGGGCAAGCATGATAAATTAAGCTGTTAACAATAGATTTATCAATGGAGTTGAGGATCCATGATAAGACCATGTCACTGCAGCGTTCCCACAGTTGAGTTTCTATCACTGAGGATGTTGGTTTGGAGAGGGTACCATTTATAAAACCTAATTTGTTTTTTGCATTCAACGCCATTTTCATAGCTCTGTTCCAAGTAGGATAATTGTCCCCATTAAGAAGAGTGGAGACTAAGATGGCCCCAGGGTGATCGGCAGAGTGAAGAGAATATGGTGATGATACGTTCTGAATTGATGGAGATGTTGCAGAGGTTTCTGCTGGAGCTGAGGTGTCTGACATGGTTGAAAAAGAAAAGAGAAGAGAAAAAAATTAAGATAATATGTAGAGAACCTGCTCTGATACCATGTTAGAATATGAAGACTGATGAAAGATTGACGATCACAGGGAAAGCCAAGATGGAAGAAGAGAGAACAGAGGAAAATACGGGATGTAGAAAATGGAAAACTGTCTTCTTATGTATATTGCTTTACAGGTTACAACAAATATGTAATACAAGGGAAAGGTACAAGATCCGAAGATCAATGCTAAAATATCTGATAATGATCCCTAAACTATTTCCAGAATATATTTTTTAATGACTGTTTTAATGATTGTACAATCAAATATATATGGAATGTTGTCGTTAGTAACTATATATGGAATATTGCTGTTAATATGGTATCCATATATATTTGATTGTACAGTCATTAATAAATATATTCTGGAAGGTTGCCGTTAGTAACTATATATGGAATATTGCTGTTAATATTTTTGGTCCCTTTGTTTCTCCTTGCTGTTGGAATTTCTAGCCTCCATTGAGTTACTAGTTCAAGGTTTTTTCCCATAAATTCTTGGCACTCCCGTGGTGGATGGTAATTAGGGATCAGCCATTTTAAGTTTGGCTCTGATCAATTTCTTTCGAGGATAGAGATCGACTTTCAGAATTTCAAAAGGAATTAAAGTAATGGCTTATCTCTGACAACACGCAGTGTTAGTCACCGGGAAGAAGAATAAGGGCTACGTACCTAACATTCAAGGCACTCGGTGGAGGAGATATTTGAACCGGAGAGTCGACACATCTTGTTAAAAATCCACGAACATAAGAATACAGTACGTAAATAATATTATTTTCAGTTCAAAACTCTAAATTATTTGATTTTGAATTCATCTTTATCTCATTTCTCTTACTGTTTTTAAGGATTACGAATATGTAATTCGGTAAACTGTTGAGAAATACCTCTACATATCTCTTGAGATCAATCAAAATATATATATATATATATATATATATATATATATATATATATATATATATGTGTGTGTGTGTGTGTGTGAAGAATATGTATTTTATAAAAAATTATTTGATATTGTTATCAAACAGTTAGCTCAATAGATGAAATTCAAAATATATTGAACTTGTCTTCTTATTTAGTTTGAATTTAAAATTAAACGATATAAGAGGTGTCTAAATATAACCCAGTTGACATAGCAGGTGTAGAGACAACATAAACAATTAATGTTTGAATTTAATAAAAAAAATCTCTTTTTAAAATATTAAAATGATGTAATATTAGATCGAATTGAGCTTCGCCACTTAATTCATCAAATACATGACCTAAATAATAGATTCCACTAGATTTAATAATAATAATAAAAATTTAAAATATTTTTTACTTAAATCATACAATAAAAAAAATAAAAAAGACATTCATAACATTAATCAAATATCAAGGTTTTTGTTTAAGAACACGGAACTTTATAAAAAATAATTTGAAATAAATTATGAAAATCAATATAAAATTAATTAAATATCAAAGGATAAATTAGAAGACAAGAAGAAGAAGAAGAAGAGTGAGATAACCTCTCCTCTTCCTGTTTGTTTCTATCAGAATTTGTTCATTCTCAGTTTGTAGGATTTGTCGTTGTAAGGAATACATTAATGACATTTATAAAAGCTGTCTGTCCCTTCTCCTGAAATTTCCCTTGAAACAGCAACAATTGGGTCTGTAATTGTTTTTTTTATCCCTGGACACTGCGCTCGAAGCCTTGGACGAAAATCAATAAATTCTATCTAATCAAGTTGCTGAATTAAATTACAAGTATCATGATCAAGATCATGAAGCAGAATTGAATTCAAGTTTAGGCTTCAATCTTTGAGTTAGTTATAATAACCAATCAATCTAAAGGTTGACCTGATCCAAGGTACAATTCACAAGAAATGGAAGGCAATAATCCTTTTGATTGGGAGCTAAATATACTACAAATGAAAGAATCAAATTCTAAAGTGTCAAGGAATCGTTTCATTTCAAAATATAATTTATATTATTCTTTAATACATCCCTTCAAATGAAAGTTCTTTGAACTTAAAACTTACATAGATTCGTATTATTTTTTGTTTAATTTTTATCAAATAAAATGAGTATATTGAGATTCGAAGTCCTAACCGTTGGGTCAAGAAGGTTCTGATATCATGTCAAGAAATCATCTTACTAAATATTCAAGATATGATTTATATTATTTTTTAATATAAAAAACTTTGAACTTGATTTAATAATATTCCTTCAAAGAAACCTTGTGATATTGCTAGGATGCTTCCTCTAATAAGCTTAATATATTGGATATAGATTTGCTGCGTTTGCATCCTCTTGTAGTGAATAGTAAACCTTAACGTATTGAATGTTTTGATGACTTACGAAGGAAAAGACTGAAAGGTAGACTCTAAGCCCGAAATTTAATTTGTCGACAGAGAAATGGTTTTTTGGTTTTTCGATTGTTATAGAATATTTCGATTTTAAAATATTTTAATATTTTATTTTAGATTGTATTGATTGTACTGTTTATACATACATATATAATTAAAAATATTAATTCAACCAATAAAATTTTAGTTCAAATTTAAAAATAAAATTATTTGAAATTGTACAGTTTAAATTTCAAACATAAATAAAAAATAAGAGTTGAACCGATATAACTCGATCGACTTGACGAGTCCAAAGATAATATAAAAAATTAATAAAAATATAATTTAACTAAAAAAATTAAGTTGACTTCATAAAAAAATATTGAGACGCTGATATATTGAATCAACTCGACTCAACCTACTTTATGTTAGAGTATATAAGATGTATTCTAGAATATTGTATTTGGAATTTAAAGTATAAAAAAAGATATGAGAAATGTGTATAAATAGAGAAGTGCAAACATAACAAAGGTATGCAAAATCAAAATATCAATACAATAAATATTCAAATTTAAGTCTCTCTCTCTCTTCTCTTTTCTCTCTCTTTCCATCTCTAAACTCATTCTTTCATTCTCAATTGTCTGCAAATTTTCTCAATCCTAATACGTTAACCTATTAAAAAATAAAGTTTTATTTTGGATAATAAATATTTATTAATTTCTAGGTGATCATTAAGTTTCCTATTTGTATACAAACTTTTTTAATTATTTAATTTGAATGATTTTCTTTGGGAACAGTCAATACCTGGGACTGATTTCTCAATCGTTGAACACTGAACTGGAATTCATCTTGACCTCATTTTTCTTGTCGTTTTTAAGGATGTCGAATATGAATTTCGGTCAACTGTTGTGAAATTATCTACATGTCTCTTGAGATAAATGGAGATTTATATATTTATTTATTTATTTATTTGGGGGTGTTTGTGACCAGAATTACCAAGTAGCAGACAGGTAGTGGCTACGAAAATGTTTGCATCTGTGTAAAGGATGCTCCTTCGAAGAAAGGTACAGCTAAAATATATGACCAGCACATTCGAACCTTGTATCTTAAGCAATCGACAATGACGCATGCACTGTTTGACGATTGCCTGCCAAGAAAAATATTCAAAAGATCTTACGCCAATATCACAACACTCTAAGGAATTAATTGTGATCTTCAGTTATTTGCGATTTAGTATTCCAAGGTAAATTGCTAAGAAATACCCCTTTTCTTAAACAATAGACGATCGATCACGCACGCACAGATTAATTGATGATTGCATGCCAAGAAAAATAGTAAAAAGAAATTTAAGAGTTGACTTTATGTTAACTTATTTATATTTTACTTTATAATTACTTTTTAGCTTCATCTGGGGTTTTTTTCCCAGCACAGCGCGCGGTAAATTAGCTCGTGTAAAGCTATAATCACACCATAGAAAGCATGTCAATTTCTTTTTTATTTGATAATAAGAGATGATATTAGATTGATTTATTTCAATCAACAATAAATCTTCTCTTATAATAATCTTAATCAGGAGTGGAGATAGGAGATACGTGGGACTTGAGCCCCTACAATTTATTTATTTATTAGGATTGTACACACATTTTATACGTGTGGCTTCTACAAATAATAAAAAACTAACGAGTTTTGTCTCTCACGCACCTTCTATTTAACGAATTCAATAAACTGTTCTTCAATGTAAAAGTAAATCTTTATATATATGATTTGACTGGCAATCAAATCATGAAATTTCCTAGTAATAGCAATCAATCTTCTTCTCCTCCCTCGAAATCAGTTCAAGCTCTTTTCCTTGAAGGCTTTAGTTTCACCTTATAAATAACATGTTCTTCCCTTCAAGCATAAACCAAGAAAACTAGCTAGAATCAGCTCAACCACAGGTGGGCAGCAAGATGATCATGAAAAAATACTCTTTAAATCCTGTTCTATCTTTCTTTTTCTTCCTTGCTTTGAAGATTTTTTTCTCAGAAATGGGAGTGGCCCAAAACACAGCACCTACAATCCCAGTGAAAGTGGGCGTGGTTCTTGACTTGGATGATTTGAATGGCAAGATTGCACTGAGCTGCATCAACATGTCCCTTTCAGACTTCTATGCCTCTCATGGTAGCTACAAAACCAGACTGGTACTCAAAACCAGGAACTCCGAGAACGATGTTGTTGGTGCAGCTGCTGCAGGTTCCCTTCTCTGCCCCTCCTCTTAATTATATATCATCTCTTTTCTCCAATCATGAATCATTGCTCAACATTTTTACAGTAGAGATTTTTACATTCTGTGTATTCATTATCTGAGGTTCTCGACCTGCAAATTTCTAGTTTGATCACAGAAATGCAGTTCCATTGACATGATATAAGAATATACCGCTGCATGCTTGTTATATTTTTCTGATCGTGTTTTACGGAAGCCATTCACGCTCGAACCGGTATATGTAACCTAACAGGTTAAGCTTTTAAATCAAAATGTTTCTTATTCGACATTTACTAAGAATTAAGTTTCTTAATTTCTCAACCTTTGATCACTACTGATTTGAACCCAAAATGAAACGTGGGAAGAGAATCTTCAATCAACACCTTAATTAAGACCAGGGAGGATACTTTTTTATCAAACCTTACTGTGATAATGAAGAAGTTTAACGTTGTACTACCAACGATAAGTTGCGTCAAAATCACACAAAAGTCTTCATAAATTATGGCTATCATACTTTTCCAAAGTCGGCTATTGTGAGCTGTACTCCTAATATTGTAGACCAGACATTTTCTGCGCCTCCCTCCCGGATAATAATGAAGCTAACGCAAAAAAACAAAGCTAAAGAATAATAAAAAAAAAAATGAGAAGAATAATGTTTTTTTATTAAATATTCTATCAAAAGATATATTTTTTTTTTGCTATTCTCTGTATCTTTTCATGCTTATGTATTATATTTATAATTACAAACCTATTTATAGACCTTAAATCCTAGATGATTAAGAAAATCTTAATCTATATAGTAATCTAATATTCTAATTAAACAAGTATACTAATAAACTAATATATTACAAATTTTTATCTATTAAGAATTTCTATATTAGCTAAGATTCTTATTTTGACTAGAATTTTAATTTAATATTATAGAGTTATAATAATATTAATATCTTCAATATCCTAATTGATATTGAATTTCAATATATATCACTCTAACAAAACACGTTTTTGTTCTTTCTATACCTGTATATGTCCCTTGTACTAGAACACTAACCAAATCCAAGATAGGATGTAAAGCAAAAGAGAAGAGCGCACATATCATATAACATGACTGCAGAAAGATCATTCATTAAGAAACTATGATCCTTTTTTTTTCAAGATAATTATCCATCATGACTATAGGAAGTCTTTAATTTTTCTTATCTCATTCTGAGATGCAGCCCTGGACTTGATAAAAAATGAGGAAGTGCAAGCAATCTTGGGGCCAACAACGTCAATGCAAGCCAGATTTGTCAGCGACCTTGGAGAAAAAGCTATGGTGCCGATTATATCTTTCTCTTCAACAAGTCCTTCTCTCACTTCCACCAGGAATCCGTATTTCTTGCGTGCAACGCAAAATGATTCAGCTCAAGTGAATGCCATAAGTGCTATAGTTCAAGCCTTTGGATGGAGAGAAGCGGTGCCTATCTACATTGACAATGAATATGGAGAGGGAATCATACCTTATTTGATTGATGCTTTGCAAGAGGTTGATGCTCGTGTGCCATACCGGAGTGTCATTTCTCCATCTGCCACCGATGGTCAAATTGCCGAGGAGCTTTATAAGTTGATGACAATGCAAACTAGAGTTTTCATTGTGCATATGTATCGCTCTCTCGGCACTCGGCTTTTCACCAAAGCAAAAGAGATTGGAATGATGAGTGAAGGCTATGTTTGGATCATGACAGATGGTCTGAGTGCTGATTTCTTGAGTTCACCAGATCATTCGGTCACCGATACTATTCAAGGAGTGCTGGGTATTATGCCTTATGTTCCGAGAACAAAAGAGCTCGAAAATTTTCGAGCTCGGTGGAAAAGGAGATTCCTACAAGATAATCCAGATAAAATTGATGCCGAGTTGAACATTTATGGACTACTGGCCTATGATGCCACTACAGCATTGGCCTCGGCAGTTGAGAAAGCCGGCACTACAAATTCCGTATTCCAAAAGGCAAATGTTTCCAGCAATCCATCAACAGATCTTGCAAATCTTGGCATCTCTTTAAATGGTCCAAAAATTATTCAAGCTTTATCGACCACTAGTTTCAAAGGGCTTACAGGAGATTACCTTTTTGTTGTTGGGCAGTTGCAATCACCAGCTTTTCGTATAGTTAATGTCAATGGAAATGGAGAGAGAGGGATTGGGTTTTGGACGCCAGCAGAAGGACTTGTGAAAAAACTGAATCCGAGAATAAATAAAAGTATGAATTCAACTTCTAAGTCCAGAGTTTCAACTGTAATTTTTCCTGGGGATACAACTGTGGTTCCCAAGGGTTGGGAGATTCCCACAAATGAGAAGAAGTTGAGAATAGGAGTGCCTGTGAAGTATGGCTTCAATGAGTTTGTATCAGTGATAAAAGATCCTGGTTCCAACACCACAAAAATCACCGGATTCTGCATAGATGTTTTTGATGCTGTAGTCAAAGCATTGCCTTATGCTTTGCCTTACGAGCTCATCGCCTTTGCCAAGCCTGATGGCAAACCTGCTGGAACCTACAACGATCTGGCCCATCAAGTGTACTTGAAGGTAAGACTTACTCTCTCGTTTTCTGCTCTTGTAACTATATCACATCGAATATTATTCACGTTGATGTACTTTCATTTACTGCCAACAGAATTATGATGCTGTGGTTGGAGACATAACCATTGTCTTCAACAGGTCCTTGTACATCGATTATACCCTGCCTTTCACAGAAAGTGGTGTCTCCATGATTGTTCCGATTTCTGACAGAAACACCAAAAATGCATGGGTCTTCATGGAACCTTTGACATGGGATCTTTGGGTGAGCAGTTTTTTGTTCTTTCTTTTCATTGGATTTGTGGTCTGGGTTCTTGAGCACAGAATAAATGAAGATTTTCGAGGGTCAGCTTCAGATCAAGCTGGTACTAGCTTCTGGTTTTCCTTCTCAACCATGGTTTTTGCTCAACGTACTCTCCCTTCTCTTGTGAATTTACCTTCTCCTGTTGTAGTAGCACTCCATGCATATAAACACCAGATTGACTTGATGTTTCCATTTACAGGGGAGAGAGTGGTTAGCAACTTGTCTAGGGCGGTGATAATCATTTGGTGTTTTGTTGTGTTGATCCTCACGCAGAGTTACACCGCCAGTTTGGCAAGCCTACTCACCGTCGAGCAGCTTCAGCCTACAGTTACTGATGTACGTGAGCTCATTACAAAAGAGAAGTATGTGGGCTACCAGGAGGGTTCATTTGTTCGAGGACTCTTGGTAGACTTGGGGTTCAGCAAGTCCAAGCTCATGGCGTATAGTTCTCCAGAAGAATGCCACCATCTTTTCTCCAAAGGAAGTGGAAATGGTGGTATCGCTGCTGCTTTCGATGAATTGCCATTTATAAAGCTCATTCTGTCAAGATATTGCTCCAAATATACCATGATCGATCTTAAAGTTAAAACCAGTGGTTTAGGCTTTGTAAGCTCACTTTCCTATCTTGCTATTTCTATTCACTCTGTGGCTGACAAGTGTATATATAGTTTCTCATGTGTCCTTTCTTTTTGTAACTTCAGGTCTTCCCCAAAGGTTCTCCTCTAGTACCTCACATATCGAGGGCAATTTTAAATGTGACCGAGGGAGATAAAATGAAGCAAATAGAGAATGCGTGGTTTGGAAAAAAAAGCAGTTGTCCAGAATCCAGCACCTCAATTTCATCTAATAGACTTAGTCTCAATAGTTTCTGGGGGTTATTTTTAATTGCAGGACTAGCTGCATCGTTAGCTCTCATTATCTTCTTAGTCATGTTTGTTTACCGAGAAAGAAACGTCTTGAGGTCCTATGATTCAAAAGCTTCAATATGGAGTAGAATTGAAAATTTCTTTAGAATTTTCATTCAAAGGGACTCAACATCCAGTACTTTCAGACAAAGTGAACTGAATAATAGAAATGGCATCAGTCTGCCAACTATGTGTGCCCCAAGCCCATCGGCCTATTCAGTTCACACGGAACATCTTTCCAATCAATCTTTGAAAAGTTATGATTCTAGTCCAAACAGGCAAGCATCTCAAGAGGTAGTTGAAGTAGATAATGGTCAACTTACCAACCGAAATCAGGAGAGACCGGCAGGTGTGGAAAGAGACCGTGAAAATTTGTAGCTTATCACTTGACACTTCTGACACCAGCAGTCATTGGCATTGTTAAGAAATGGAATTCCTGTATAGTATTAAACTAAGTTTCAGGAATTGAATTACTTTATATTTATTGCCTTTTGTATTCCTCTCTGAGTTGTGTTAATATATTACTGAGGAACATCTGGCATTACCTTCCGTACCTTCATATTTATGACTGACATCTTGCCTTTTCTTACAAGTCTCAACTTGTCAAGAACCCAGAGATTTTCCTGGTCTTTAAGGAACAATCAGGTGGGTGGGTGATCCTGGGACCCAAAAACACTGGGAAATTGCTCAAGCTTGTCTCACTCACCACTATTTTGTGCTATTATGCTTGCCACTGCCCTCAGCCCTCCTAATCTGGCTCCTGCTCCTTGGCCTCTCTCTGTGCTTTGAGAATAATTTTGATTTATTCAAGTAACAAATCATGCAAGGATCGTACAAAGAGTGAAGGGGCAAGCACTTGCTGATGGGTGGTGGGGACTTGAATGATCGAATATTATCCAATCTGCACATCTTTCATTGTGCTAAGTATTTATTGGATTCTTGTTTGTGGGTGTCCCGTATTCCATCACTTTCCACCATCATAATTAATTAAAGATACAATTGCAAATGCATATATAATTGCTAAATTCTATAATCTTTTTAAAAGCCTAGCTAGTGCACAAACGGGAGTGCACACTCAGTAGTTTTTCCGCATTTAGAGAGTGACTAGATAATGTTTCAAGGCCCTAGGTAGCCAGTGGGGAAATCATTTGATCGGCCAAGCTTTTATAAATTAGAAAAAGTTTGATACAATATGTTTTTTTTTTTTTTCAATTGCTATATTTATTGTAGAACTTAATAGAGGGAGCATTATATATATATATATATATATATATATATATATATATATATATATAAGAAAGAGAGTGAATCATTTCTATAACACTATCAATTGCTATATTTATTGTAGAACTTAATAGAGGGAGCATTATATATATAAGAAAGAGAGTGAATCATTTCTATAACACTATCAAATCTTTTCCTTCCCAGCAACATGAGCAAACTCACACCTTTCATTTCTCAAACTTTTTCTATCTCACTTTCTTTTTAAGAAAATAAATGAACAAATATGTTGAATATTTATAGAATTCTAGTGGCCAAATTTTTTAAATATTTATATGAAATATTGGATTAAACAGATGTAAATATTCTATGATCTTAAAAGAAAACCTAAAAACAAAACTCGAATCTATAATTTTAGACTGGATGAATACTTTTCCTCTTATCACTTGAAATGACCTAATAAAGGATCTCGCCATCTCCATATATATGATGCTTCCACGAAGTTCTAATTAATCTGAAATTAAATTACAAAATCTAGCTAATTTGTAGCTAATAATGTAATACATCTCGTGGACAACTTGGGAATATCCATTGTGCATTTCATTTGTCAACTTATACACATACAAGCACACTTTATTTCCCACCCACTTTATCTTGATTTCATGCTCTTGATATGCTATAAATGTTGTTTATCTTTTATATATATTCGCTGTGAGAAAAGAAAGAAAGAGAACTTGAATGGTATTTTGCAACTTGGTATAGTTAAGTTCTTATTGTATATAATTGCTTAGGTTTTGTTTATTTTTGTGGCGTGCTTTGTGTTTTCCTTCAACTATATATTAAAAATATATTTAATTAATCAATTTTATCTTAATATGTCTCTTGAAATCTTGGTTATTTTTTTATATGTATAATTTATAATTTTTTTAAATCTATATTTTCAAACCACAATCACATATAAATTTACTTCTATATTTTAAATAAAATCTCGTTTTGAGGAGTACTCGACTCATATTGACATTTTCTATCTTACAAATTAAAGTTTTGAGTTTAAATATCTTCTTTATAATTAAAAAAAAACAAAAATACATTAATGAGATTTTGATACTTGATTTGGTGCTATAATTCTCAGTTTTTATGTTTAATGATATTCTTTCTCTTCCACTACCTTTCGTTGAAATTGATGTGATCCAAACTTTTATTCTTCAATGTAAACAATGTTTATATCACCTTTTCCTTGTCTAAAAGTACAATCTCTAGAGGTGATCAGATTCCACGTCTACTTATTCTTCTCTTAATCATGATATATGTTTTAATTAGGCCAATAATCGACTAAGATATTTGTATAGCCTAACAATTGATCATTCTCTAAACACATATTGGATGTACGAAAAGCGGACGTTAATTTCAAATCGGGCCCTCCATGATTGTAAGTTGATATCTCTTCCATTTGTTTATATTGCAACAATTTTTGTGATCAACCAAGTAATGCAGAAGAGAATAATATCATTTCCCATCACGATTAGAGTTGCAATTAATATTATATAATATTAAACAATATTGAATTAAGTTCTTAATATATAGTGGATGGCGTATTTAGAGCCATCTTTTTTTTCTTCTCTCCTTTGTTCTCTATAGATACGGATACTTTCCACATATGCATGCATGTATGTTTTGCAGATAGATTAATGTGCCTTCATAGGTGGATAGCTAGGCATATAGGTGAATCTTCCAGTATTGCTGATCAATCCATGTCTCTCCCTCCCTCTAGTTTTATAAATAAATAAATAAATAATATTTTGTTTTGGATATTAGTAAAAGAGCTAAATCAATTCGGTTTTCCACTATATATACACATACATTTCACTGTAGACATGTAATTTGTCCCGGTACAACGCACGAGTTCGTCCAGCCTTTTTTTTTGTTTTTACCGCTTGGGAACAATGTTTTACCTCTTTTAGCCCCGATAATAGGGCAAAAAAAGGTTCCTGACTGAGGGTCACCGAGGTAATTACACGCGTACGGACCGGTCTGGTTCGGTCCCGTCCGCCGCATCCTTTTTTTTAATATTTTTTAAATATGGCTAAAGACGGATCTAGCCTCTAATAAGACAAAATTAATGATTTAAAAACAGGGCTAGACCCGTAATTGCACATTCTTTTTTATTATTTATTTCTTTATATTGTCGGCGCGTTTTGAACACGCGACCCACTTACTTCTGCCTCACGCCCTCTTCACAAGGCGCGTGAGATGTCATACGGTGGCCGGAGACCAGCTAACGGCGTCTACGTCGATACGCCTCCACCTGGTCTTCCTCCCGGCGCGGCGCGTTTTGTGTCAAAGTGGTTGTAGACGCAACGGTGGCCGGGTAAAGCCGCCTGGCCCGTTTCTCTCTCTCTTGCACGTAAAAGTGTAGGAGAGTCCCCCGATTTATTTAAGTTTACACTTTGGTCCCGTTAGTTTTAATTTTATTTCTGTTACTGATTTTTGTTATAGAAGTTTTGATTTAGTTCGATTGGGTCCTTCGATTTAAATTAATTGAATGTTAATGTTTCACTTCGGTCCTCCTTCTTTTAATTTCCGGATTGAGTTTAAAAAAGTTAATTTATTCGGTACTGAAGTTTCATTTTTTTTAATTTTATCCTTTGATTGAAATTGATAATATATTTGATTTCATTTCAGCCCCTATACTTGTAATTTTTTATTTTAATCCTTGTATATGTAATTTTCATTTCAACCCTTATACTTTTAATTTTTTATTTTAATCCCTGTATATTTAATTTTCATTTCAGCCCTTATATTTTGAATTTTGAATTTTAATCCTTTTCTTTTTTAATTATTATTATTATTATTATTATTATTATTATTATTATTATTAATTATTTTTCCTCCTTATTCTTTTGTTAATATTTTTTAGGGTTTTTTTTCTCGAAATAATTTGATGATTTTTATTGCTTTAACTCTAATAATAATAATAATTTTATTATTATTTTTTTTAACTTTTGTTCAATTTTTAGCATATTTTTAATCTTTCAGTTTTTTTTTATTTTCATTTTGGCCCTTATACTTTTAATTTTTTATTTTAATCCCTGTATATTTAATTTTCATTTCAGCCCTTATATTTTTAGTTTTTAATCCTTTTATTTCTTAATATGAATTATTATTATTATTATTATTATTATTAATTATTTTTCCTCCTCATTCTTTTGTTAATATTTTTTAGGGTTTTTTTTCTCTGAATAATTTGATGATTTTTATTGCTTTAACTGTAATAATAATTATAATTTTTATTTTTTTTATTTTTTAAACTTTTGTTCAACTTTTTAGCATGTTTTTAATATTTCAGTTTTTTTATTTTAATCCCTGTATATTTAATTTTCATTTCAACCCTTATATTTTTAGTTTTTAATTTTAATCCTTTTATTTCTTAATATGAATTATTATTATTAATTATTTTTCCTCCTTATTCTTTTGTTCATATTTTTTAGGTTTTCTTTTATCGGGATAATTTGATCATTTTTATTATTTTGACTGTAATAATAATAATAATTTTTATTTTATTTTATTTTATTTTAGTTAACTTTTATTCAACTTTTTAATATTTTTTTAATCTTTAAGTTTTTTTTATTTCATTATTAACACACTAATATTAATAATAATAGTAATAATAATAATAATAATATAATTATTTTTCTTGCTTACTTTTTTTTAATTTTTTTTAGGTTTTCTTTATCGGGATAATTTGATATTTTTTTATTATTTTTACAATAATAACAATAACAATTTTTATTTTTATTTTTTTTGTTTGATATTTTATTAATGTTTTTAAGATTTTTTTAATCTTTAATTTATATTTGTTTCTTTCATTATTAACATGATGATGAGGATAATAATAATAATAATAACAATAGTAATAGTAGTAGTAGTAATAGTGGTAGTAATAGTGGTAGTAATAGTAATAATTTAATTGTTTTTCTTGCTTACAATTTTGTTAATGTTTTTGAGTGTTTTTTTCATGATAATTTGATAATTTTAATTGTTTTAATAATAAGAACAATGATAATTCTAGATTTTAAAACTTTGATTTTGCTATTGTTATAATAGGGTGTGTTAAGCTATTTTATTATATAAAAATTAACATATATAAATTATTATTATTATTATTATTTAAAGACTGTTTTTTAGGTTTTTTTTTCTCGAGATAATTTGATAATTTTCGTTCTTTTGACTATAATAATAATAATAATTTTTATTTTTATTCTATTTAAAAAAAATTGTTCAAATTTATAACATTTTTTTATTCTTTCATTTTTTTTCTTTCATTATTAACACACTATTAATAATAATAATAATAATAATAATAATAATAATAATAATAATAATAATTCTTGCTTACTCTTTTGTTAACGTTTTTTAGGTTTTCTTTCTCGGGATAATTTAATAATTTTTATTGTTTTGACAATAATAACAATGATAATTTTTATTTTTATTTTTTTGTTTCATGTTTTGTTAAAGTTTTTTAAAAAATTTTAATCTTTCATTTATTTTTGTTTGTTTTCATTATTAACATGATAATAATAATAATAATAATAATAATAATAATAATAATAATAGCAGTTGTAGTAGTAGTAGTAGTAATAGTAATAGTAATAATTTAATTATTTCTCTTGCTTACACTTTTATCGATGTTATTATTATTTTCAGTTATGTTGGTGTTACAATTATTATTTTATTGGTACTACCCTTGCTATATCTACAAATTTATTATTGTATATACAGATATATGACACATTAAATTTCAACCACATAGGTTTTATTTTGCTGTATATATATATATGAACAGAAATAGGAACTATACAAAAAATATATATAAAAAATAAATGAACCAAAATAAATACCACATTAAAAGTATAATAGATAAAAAAAAAACATGTGTAATAAATTTAATTTAAGGGATAAAATTTAAATAAATCCTTATATTAAAATTCCATAATCCAAATTAAAACCTTGAATTAAAATAATTGGGACTGAAATGAAACTTAAATATGTAATTTATTTGCATTAAAGGATAAAATTGAAAGAAATCAAACTTTAACACCAAAATTATTAAGAATTTATGATGAATTTACCTAAAAGGATAAAATTAACTTAAATTAAAACCCAAATTAAAAATTTGATATAAAAAATATTAAAGATTTCAGGCTAAAACCCAAATTTAAAAGCACAAGGAGCGAATTGAATTTACATTATCTAATTACTTTGAATTAAAAGATGAAATTATAAAAAAAATCGATTCTAACAATTTTTATCAAAAAAAATTAGCAACAACAATAATCAATCGCTTTGTAGTAGAAAAAAAACATTTCTAATATATTTTATCAACTATACTTTTACTCATTAAATATTAAATTAACAAAATAAAATATACATAAAAATCAAATTTTGTATTTTATATTTTAAAAAACAAAAGGTTGATAAATTTATCTACATTATCTACAATTAAAAAATATACAAGTCACTTCCCGTTTTGATTACACTGTTATTTTTAGAAGACAAATAAATAATTATAGCACGCAAAAAAATTAAGTTTATTTTAAAAAACAAATTACTATATTTTTATTTATAATGTGTCATATCTAATATTACTGAGGAACAAAAGCAACTCATAAAAATAAAAAAGATAATTTTATGTAGGTTATCTACAATTAAAAAACATAAGACCCACTTCCCATTTCGATTACTCTATAAAATATGTGAGACTAATTATATGTTTTAATATTTATTGAATATTATCGCCTAAAAATATATATATATATATAGAGAGAGAGAGAGAGAGAGAGAGAGAAAATGACCTAAGATTTAAAAAAAAATTAATATCAATATTCTTAAAAAAAAATTAATATAATAATATGATTAATAAATCTTATAAAAAAAATTTGCTTTGAATTTAAATTTTATACTCTTTTGTTTAAGTTTATTTCTTAAAAAATATTTTACAATATTTTCAATTTCAATATTTTAAATCTAATATTACTGGGGAAAAGAAACAAAAAAAAAAATTACAAATTTGCTGAGGTTATATACAATTAAAAAAATATGCAAGTCAGTTCCCATTTCGATTACATTGTTCCTTTTAAACTGCAAATAAGCCATGATAGCACGTAAAAAAATTAAGTTTATTTCTTAAAAAATTTACAATATTTTTATTTATAATGTGTCAAATCTAATATTACTAGAGAAAAAAACAACTAAAAAAAAAGGTAAACAAATTTACCTAGGTTATCTACAATTAAAAAATATACGAACTACTTCCCATTTTCATTACACTATTCCTTTTAGGCGGGTAAAAAATATATTTGTTATGTATTTTATCTATTATAATGTTACTAATTACATATCAAAAAACTAATTACAGCATGTAAAAAATAAATTAGTTTTCTACATAGAAAAAACCCTAACGCAATGCGCGGGCAAGCATACCAATTATAACACGCAAAAAACTCATTTCTAACATATTTTTTCTATTGCAATTTTACTAATTGAACATTAAAATGACTAATTATAGCACGCAAAAAATATAAACTTATTTATAGAAAAAAAATACAATATTTTAATTTATAATGTGTCAAATCTAACATTACTAAAGAAAAAATTCAACTCATAAAAAAAAATTACCTACATCATCTGCAATTACAAAATATACAAATCACTTTCCATTTTGATTATACATATTTTATCAATTATAATTTTATAAATTAAATATTAAAAAAACAAAATACAATACATATGAAATCAATCAATTTTCTACATAAATAAAAAAATCCCGGCGCATCGCGCGGGCATATGGCTCGTATTGTCTATTTAAGAAACAAAAAAGCAATGAGCTGAAAATCTCTTCTATCCTTGTTTATTCTAATTGAGATGAATTTTATTTTGCTATCTGGAGAAATGATACAAGCAATGCTGGTTTAAATGAGATAGTTGAGATTGATTTTAGAATGCATCGTTATGTAAGGACATAAAACTCGTTGTTTACATAATATATCTTGAATTTAAATCAGGGTATATATACTTTATTAAAATCTGAAACAGCCGACATTTGACTCGTTCACTTAGACATATAAAATGCACTTTCTAGAAAGATTTGTTCACATAAAAAAAAATCCAGCATGGACATGAACCTTGAATATTAATAGTCACGAGAGAATGTTACCCTTGGAAATTACCAAAGAAAAAAAATACTTAAAATATTCTTAGAAATAAATGTGAGTTAAAATCTCTTGTATTTATACACAAAGTGCAACTAATAAAGGGATCCTATACATACACACACCCAGTATTACATGGCTCCAAGGATCATGCACCAAGCTATGCTATTGCTGTAACGTGAGTTATTCTCTCATATTTAATATTTGTTTATTTTTAATATCATTTTAAAATAAACAATTTAATATAATTCAAAACAACAAATTATCCATGAATTATATCAATTCTGTTTTCGTCTCTATACTATTATCTTGGTTTATTATTTCTCCCATTTATATTTTCTTGACTTAATATATCGCCTGATTAACTAAACTACAAACTATAATTAATTTATTCTTGTAAGCTAATATGCACTCAAGATTTGATTCAAGGAAAACACGTCCCGTGCTTCATGGAGAGCCTTAACCTAGTTATATATATAACTGAGTATTAATTATAAATATAAGAGATTATATGTTTTTTCTTAATAAAGAATCTACAGCCTACCTCAAATTCGAATTTAATTGATATAAAATGGGACCAGTTGCTAGAAAAAAAAAATTAAAAAGGGCCAATTTTAGTATATAAAAAAATTCCTTAAATGTTTTTGGACCTTTGATTTTATGTATGTATTTCGGCCCACTCTGTAGTCCTGATGACTAAGTCGGCACACACACTAAAGTCTACCCATAGCAGCACTCTACACTTCCTACTTTAAAAATATATAATAAGAAATTTAAATGTGAAATTGATATTTAATAATTTGGAGTTAGATTTAATATTCACACCAAGTTAATGTAAGTAAAAATAAGTCTTCTAATGATCGAAAGGCTTGTCGTTTTATGTAAGGAAAATTTATCTATTTTTTAAGTTAAATGTCATTAAATTTAGCTTCGTTTAAATTGTTAACCTAATTGTTTTTTAATTCATATTTTTAAATTAAATTAAAATAGAGTTAATAAAATATTATCCTATCAACCCAATGAAAATTCAATTGTCTTTATATTTATTTATTAAATAATATTATTTTAGTTTTCTTAAATAAATCTTGAAACAACACCGTATTAATCTGAACGGAATCCATCCACCCAGCCTACTATTTAGTATTTGGGCCGGATCAGGGCCTGCCGTGGATTCAATAATTTTGCTTTAGGGACAACATTTATTCTGTTAGAAAAATATAGAAAGGCCCAATACCGTAGCGAACACCATAAACTTCTTATCTTCACAGTTCTTAAAGGTTGGCAGCAAGCCACATATGCACTCAATACCTCTCGCATCCATTACCCGCCATGTATTCAGATCAATCGTTTTCTGTGAAATAACAGTGGTTTTCTTCTTCTTGGTATTGATCCAATCAGAGTTAGCTAGGTTAATAATCAAGTGACTAAAAACCTAATCAGCTTGAACAAGTTTTGTGGGGTCAATTTCTTATTTGATATTCAGTCAATCTAGAAATTAATTATAGTGTCTGTAAACTGCCCACCCGAATACCCTTATTATAAAAAATAAAAAGACAATCCGTTGCTATTGATAAAAGAATCCGTACATTGAAGGATTGATATATTTGGCAGCTTGTGTTCAAAAGTCTAGTGAAAAGATTTGTGGCTTGCTGGTCTGTTTTTCTGTTCTTGGTAGAGAAATTATGGCTAGCTGGTTTGAATTTGGGGAAGGTAAGATGTACCATGAATTTGATTCCCAGTTTCGTCCGGACATAGAGTCATCTACTTTTTCTACTGTTAAAAACGCGGATACATGGAGAACATTTGACTCAGAACTAGAGTATTTTGGACTCTTGTTAACTAACTCTTTCACCTCCCCCCTTTTTTTTTGCTCTGTTTGTCCTTGTTGCTGCAATTTCTAGCCTCCATTGAGTTGCTAGTTCAAGGTTTTTTCCCATAAATTCTTGGCACTGCCGTGGTGGATGGTAATTAGGGATCAGCCATTCTAAGTTTGGCTCTGATCAATTTCTTTCGAGGATAGAGATCGACTCTCAGAATTTCAAAAAGAATTAAGGTAATGGCTTATCTCTGACAACATGCAGTTAATATATAAGCTTCCTTAGGAACAGTCAATAGTTGGGACTGATTTCTCAATCGTTGAACACTAGAACTGGAATTGATGGGCTTTATCGTAAATGAATTACTCTAATCCTCTCTTCAAGCTGGTTTTCTGCTCATGCATGAGTTATAGAATTTAAAATCCAAGCTGATGCTTTTTATACATTTTTCTTACTTCAGCTATTAATTTATCCTCCTAGAAATCCCAATAAATGGAAGGAAATATACAGTTTTCTTGTGATAGGCATGCATCATGAAACCAAATCAAAACCCTTGATTAGAATCAATTCAGGATTTACGTCAACTCATCAAAACTCTAAATTATTTGATTTTGAGTTCATCTTTACCTCATTTTTCTTAATGTTTTTAAGGATTACGAATATGTATTTCGGTAAACTGTTGAGAAATACCTCTACATATCTCTTTGAGATCAATGAAAATTTATATATTTATTTATTTATTAGGGGGTGTTTGTGACTAGAATTACTAAGTAGCAGAGAGGTATTGGCTACGAAAATGTCTGCAGGTGTAAAGTCAGGCAGAATTACTCGAGATAACGATGTGTCTTGAAAACTAAATTCGGCGACATAACAAAGGATGCTTCTTCGAAGAAAGCTTCAACTAAAATTAAAACCGGCATATTCGAATGCACTAGAATATTACGCATGCACTGCTTGATGATTGCCTGCCAAGAAAAAATAATTATTTAATATGTTTTTACACAAAATAACACTTTAAAAATTAACTTGTAATAAAGTCTCAAACAACTCCATATTACTTTATAGCTAAAACAACTCCGACTTTCATTGTTCAATCACTGTGCACACACACTCATTGTCACTGTGGACTCTCAATTCGCACCGGTGCATCGCGCGAGTTCGTCCACCTTTTCTTTCCCCACCCATGAACAGTGTAATCACACTATTGTCCCTCGAAAAGGACAAAAAAGGGCACCTAGGCTGAAGGGCTCCACGGTCATTGCGCGTTTCCTGTCCGGTTCGTCTGGCCGGTTTATTTTTTTTAATATTTTTTTGAACAGTAAAATAACGATGTTAACCCTCGAAAATGATAAAAGAGATAACTATGGGTTAGGGGCGATACAGTAATTAGCCAATTTTTCATTCTTTTCCGCGTCGTTTTACTGTTGGCGCGTCACTAGACACGCCGTCCTTTTCTGTCCTCACGCGTTCTTTGGACGATGCGTGCGTCGTCATACGACATTAGAAAATGCCCAACCGGCGTCTAGAATGGTTTTCCGACATGCTCTCTTTCACATGGAGCAGCGCGTGTAGCTAGATGGTGTCTAGAGAGATATCAATAGTCGTTTGAATTCCCCCCTCTCGTTTCTCTCTCCTCCCTGCGCAAGATGACATCAGCGCAGCTGTTTTTTGTCAAATTTCATTTCAGTCCTTGAATGTTCAATTTTATTTTTCTACCCCTGATTACAATTATATAAGTTTTGATTTGTTTTAATTTCGTTCTTTAATTCAAAGTAATTAGATAATGTAAATTCAGTTCGGTCTCTATACTTTTAATTTTGTGTTTTGGCCTGAAATCCTTAATATTTTTATATCAAAGTTTTGATTTAAGTCAATTTTATCCTTCTAGACAAATTTATCATAAATCCTTAATAATTTTGGTATCAAAGTTTGATTTCTTTCAGTTTTATCCTTTCATACAAATAAATTACGTATTTGAGTTCCATTTCGGTCCCAGTTCTTTTAATTTCTGATTTTAGTTCTGTCACAAATATCAAATTTGTTCTGTATTTCATTGCCTTTACAAAGAGGAATTCAATCCTCTAAATACATGTAATACTTCCTAATTTACAGTTTATAATCCCTGATTTGTAGTATGTAATAAATACAAGAATTGCTGTTACAATTGCCACCCATATATTGTTGATTTACTTTCCATATATTGACATCCCCCCTCAAATTGATGCTGGCCGATCAAGAAGCATCAATTTGTCAATCATGAGTTGATGTCGATGCCGAGACAAAGCCTTCGTAAAGACATCAGCCGTTTGATGCTTAGTGGAAATATGAGGAAGTGTAAGAATATTATTATTAAGAGCTTCACGAATATAGTGACAGTCAACCTCAATATGTTTGGTGCGTTCATGAAACACGGGATTAGTGGCAATCTGAATAGCACTCGTGTTATCAGCATGAAGTGATGTAGGATGATGTTGAGAAAATCCATGTTCTTGTAACAAACCCCGGAGCCATACAATTTCAGAACATGCAGCGGACATAGCTCGATACTCAGATTCTGTGGAAGATTTTGAAGTACGATCTTGCTTTTTGCTTTTCCATGAAATTTAAGCATTTCCAAGAAACATACACCATCCCGTAATAGATCGACGTGTATCCATACATCCTTCCCAATCTGCGTCACTATAACCTGTTTATTGTAAGGAATTGTCGGCAGGAAAGAATATCCCTCTTCCAGATGTGCCCTTAAGATAACGAATGATTCTCTTGACAGCAGCTAGATGAGATTGACGAGGATTCTATAAAAACTGACTAACTTGTTGTACTACAAAAAAAATATCTGGCCGAGTAATTGTTAAATAATTCAAACTGCCCACCAATTGCCTGTATATGGAAGGATCAGACAATAAATCACCATCATTCTAACAAAGTTTTAAATTAATCTCAAGAGGTGTAAGAACACTGTTTCCTGATTCAAGACCGGCCAAAATAAGTATCTCTTGGGTATATTTATGCTGATGTAAAAATATTCCGTTAGTCATAGAGTGCACCTGTAGGCCAAGAAAATAATGTAGTTCTCCCAGATCCTTCATATGGAATGCAGTGTGAAGAGAACGCTGCAAATTCTCAATGAGCGGAATATCAGATCCTGTGATAATAATATCATCCACATATACCAGAAGAGCAACAATACCATTAGCAGTATGCTGAAGAAATAGAGAGGAATTATATTGACTCTGAATAAATTGTAGATCCAGCAGAGTAGTACGGAACTTTTCAAACCATGCTCGGGGTGCTTGTTTTAGACCATACAGTGAACGTATCAACCAACAAACTTTATCAGATGGGTGAGTAAACATACCGGGAGGAGTCATATAGATCTCTTCTTTTAGATTGCCATGTAAAAACGCATTTTTTACATCCATTTGACGAAGTGACCATCTTTTGGAAGCAGCAATTGCCAAAATAGTTCGTATGGTCGTCATTTTAGCAACAGGTGCAAATGTCTCCTCATAATTAATGCCATATGCTTGGCAATTTCCAAGAGCAACTAACCGTGCTTTGTAATGATCCACAGACCCATCAGGTTTTAACTTGACAGTGTATACCCATTTGCAGCCAATACGTTTGGTGCCACGAGGACAAGAGACAATATCCCATGTGTGATTATCTTTAAGAGTCTGAAGTTCCTCCTGCATTGCTTGTGCCCAACAGTCTTGGGTAGAAGCCTGAGCATAAGTCTTAGGCACAAAAGTACTATCAATAGTAGTTGCTGAATATTCATACCTGTTGGGGGCACAGGAAACTCGAGTTGATCGTCTTAGTTGAGGAGCAGGATCAGGTGTCGGTTCCGTGTTCGGAAGGGATAAAGTGGATGGTGGATGACATCTTTGATATACAATTCCTGGCTTAAAACGTCCAAAAACATAAGATGTACCACCATCATCAAATGTTGGAAGCTGAATAGGAGTGGATTCTGTAGGAGTGCAAGAAGGAAAAAAATTCTAATTTTCGAAGAAAATCACATTTCGAGAGATATGAATTTTATGAGCATTTGCGTCATAACACACAAACCCTTTATGAGAATTACTGTATCCTAGGAAAGCAAAACGAGCAGCTTGAGCTGAAAGTTTATTTCGTTCAGTAGAGGGTAAATGAACAAAACAAACACATCCACAAACATGAAGAGAATCATACTCAGGAAGAACACCAAATAAAATAGAGTATGGAGATGCAAATTTAAGAACCTGGAAAGGCAAACGATTAATTAGATGAACAGATGTCGACAAAGCTTCTACCCAAAATCGAGTAGGTACGGAAGAATCAATTAATAAGATGCGAACAACATCTAAAAGATGACGATTCTTACGCTCAGCAACTCCATTTTGTTGAGGAGTGTAAGGACAAGATTTTTGAGAGAGAATTCCTTTGTTTTTGAGATAGTCTTGAAATTCTTTGGACACATATTCCCCCCCAGAGTCAGATCGTAGAATTTTAATATGAGCAGAAAATTGATTTTCAACAAATACAACAAAAGCTTGAAATGTTGAGAACACATCAGCCTTAGAGCGGAGAAAATATATCCAAGTGAAACGACTGAAGTCATCAATAAATGTGATAAAATATTTATATTGAGCATGAGAAAGAACAGGACTCACGCCCCACACATCAGTATGTATAATGTAAAAACATTTAGAAGCACGACTACCATGCAAAGGAAATGATAATATTTTGCTTTTGCCCAATTTGCAAGAACTACAATCCAAAAATTCCATAGAAAAAGTTTTCCCCAAATATCCATGTTTCATAAGATGAGTCAATACAGTGGAATTGGGATGCCCCAACTTTTTATGCCAAAAATAAGGATTATTAATGATAGTAGAATAAGCACAAGAATTAATACTAGAAAATTGTATTGGAAATAAACGTCCCACTTTAGGCCCCTTCGCGATTGTCGCGACGGCGATTTTTTCGCGCTTCGCGCCCCGCCATAACGGCGCGCGGTGAAAATGGGGTGTTTGTTTTATAGCCGTAAAATTTACGACTATAATTATGAGGAGTCGCCACCTAGTATTAAAGTTACTAGGAACCTATTGGTCTACGTGAGTCTGAGTAAGGGGACTTGTTGTGCAAGGGGAAGACGCATCATCCCCAATGCACCCTACCTAAGGTAAGCTGCATTGTCATTTGATTGTTTTTTCTAAGTTAAATTTTTTTTTTTTTTACTGCATAAAAAAAATTTCTTCTTTTTTTTTATATGCGGGTGTAATTTACGATGTAATTTTACACCACAGTTAGAAACTCTCTCTTTTTTATTTTATTTTTTTTTATCTACGGATGTAATTTATGCTTTTAAATTTACATCGTAGTAAAAATATTTTTTTATCCATGGATGTATTTTACAATGTAAATTTACACCTTCATAGATAAAACAAAAATGGTTTTGATTATTTTTGATATTTTGGCCGAATCCCAATGGATAATCATAAACCGGTTACGATATCCAATTTTGTTTTAAAACATGAGAAAGATGCAATATTTTTTTTTTACTAAAAATATGCTTAAAAAATCTTGGAATTCGGCCGTATGCACGAAAACAACACATTTTATATTTTTTTTTGAAAATCTTTTTTTTGTAATAAAAAAGTAGTAAGGAAAATAAAGATAAAAATAAAAATAAAAATATTTTTTTTATTTTTTTTATTTTTTATTATTTTTTTATTTTTTATTATATTTTTTTTAATTTTTAATGGGCTGGGCTGTCAGCACAGTGGGCTGACAGCCCACCCTGAATGGGCTGGGCTTCCAGCCTTCACGGGCTGGAAGCCCAGAAGTAAATGGGCTGGGCTTCCAGTCCTCGCGGGCTGGAAGCCCCTTTTTTTTCTTGGGCTGGGTTCAGAACCCAGCCCACCTGTCAACGATCGGGCCGGACCCCAATCGCTCACGCGGTGAGCGATGGCTCATCGTCTCACTATTCACATCACAGTGATGAGGGAGATGATGAGCAAGAGGGAGGATTTTCGAGTATGATAAAAGGCTTACGTTAGCACCTTTGGGTAGAGAGATCGAGGTGATGATTCTGTCATGGTGGCGTTGTAGCGGTGGTGGTGGTGGAAAAAAGCCTCCAAAGTTCGTAAATCGGCCGGTTCCTTCACGGAGAGGAGAAATGGACAGCTGGGGTGAAGGGTAAACTTGTGGTGATGATAAGGGAGGTCTTGGGTGGTTAAATGACAAGCAACGACGGAGAGAGAGAGAGCTCCACGGGGCTGTTAGAGAGAGAGAATTTGCAGTCCGAGAGGGAGAGAAAGAGAACAATGCCGAGAGAGATGAAGATGATAGTGTTTTTGTTGTGTGATTTTCCTTTGTTTCTCTTGTTTTCATTTGCTAAAAATCTCTGTGAATTTTCATAACTTCTTCCCGTTTTTCACTGGTTTTTTTCTCAGCCCTTTTGCCCGTTTTCTCTTCTTCTTTCCTCTTCAATTTTCTCCCTATTTATAGGCTAACCTTGCAACTTGCAGGTATGGGATTGATGTCCACAACATGGTGTTTTCAGTGGGTAAGTTGCGGGGTAAGGTAGCTTGCATGGTATACCAGGCTCTTAGACTCAAATATAGTGTCTCGTTTTTTTTTTTTTTTTTTTGTAACTAAAAATGATTTATCAAAAAAGCTTTTTTTAGAAGAATGATGTTTTTACCTTCAATTTTAGCTTCCAATTCCACCCAAAAAGTTTCGTCCGAAAATTCCGATCGTCTCAATTTTAACCCAAATTAGGCTTCCAAAATTAATTTTTCAGTACTCAAGCCCTTAATAAAATTAATTCAACCCATTCAAGTATAATTAAGCCCTTGCGCTTAATTAAATCCTTCAATTGGGCTCTCAATTAATTCGGAAGAATCACCGAAAATCCTGATTTTCTCAATTGAACCCAGATTCAGCTTCGAAACTTAATTTCTCACTAATTAGGCCTTTCATAAAATTAATTTGACCCATTTAAAGTATAATTAAGCTCTTGCGCTAAATTAAATCCTTCAATTGGCTCTCAATTAATTCGGAAGAGTTTCGTCACCGAAAATCCTGATTTTCTCAATTGAACCTAGATTCGGCTTCGAAACTTAATTTCTCACTAATTAGGCCCTTCATAAAATTAATTTGACCCATTTAAAGTATAATTAAGCTCTTGCGCTAAATTAAATCCTTCAATTGGGCTCTCAATTAATTCGGAAGAGTTTCGTCACCGAAAATCCTGATTTTCTCAATTGAACCCAGATTCGTCTTCGAAACTTAATTTCTCATTAATTAGGCCCTTCATAAAATTAACTTGACCCATTTAAAGTATAATTAAACTCTTGCGCTAAATTAAATCCTTCAATTGGCTCTCAATTAATTCGGAAGAGTTTCGTCACCGAAAATCCTGATTTTCTCAATTGAACCTAGATTCGGCTTCGAAACTTAATTTCTCACTAATTAGGCCCTTCATAAAATTAATTTGACCCATTTAAAGTATAATTAAGCTCTTGCGCTAAATTAAATCCTTCAATTGGGCTCTCAATTAATTCGGAAGAGTTTCGTCACCGAAAATCCTGATTTTCTCAATTGAACCCAGATTCGGCTTCGAAACTTAATTTCTCATTAATTAGGCCCTTCATAAAATTAACTTGACCCATTTAAAGTATAATTAAGCTCTTACGCTAAATTAAATCCTTCAATTGGCTCTCAATTAATTCGGAAGAGTTTCGTCACCGAAAATCCTGATTTTCTCAATTGAACCCAGGTTCGGCTTCGAAACTTAATTTCTCACTAATTAGGCCCTTCATAAAATTAATTTGACCCATTTAAAGTATAATTAAGCTCTTGCGCTAAATTAAATCCTTCAATTGGGCTCTCAATTAATTCGGAAGAGTTTCGTCACCGAAAATCCTGATTTTCTCAATTGAACCCAGATTCGGCTTCGAAACTTAATTTCTAACTAATTAGGCCCTTCATAAAATTAATTTGACCCATTTAAAGTATAATTAAGCTCTTGCGCTAAATTAAATCCTTCAATTGGCTCTCAATTAATTCGGAAGAGTTTCGTCACCGAAAATCCTGATTTTCTCAATTGAACCCAGATTCGGCTTCGAAACTTAATTTCTCATTAATTAGGCCCTTAATAAAATTAATTTGACCCATTTAAATTATAATTAAGCTCTTGCGCTAAATTAAATCCTTCAATTAGGTTCTTAATTAATTCCGAAGCATAATTACACTTTACATCGGCCGACAATTAAATCAAATTGACCCATAAAAATATAATTATGTCTTCCAACTTAATTTCTATGCAGATTTATCCAAGAATAAATTATTTTGGCCTTGAATTTGCATTTCCTTTATTTTTGGGCAAAAAAGAAGTACGACCGGGCTTCCGAAAACGTCCAAAATTTTCACATTAATTTTTCAGCCGACACCAACCCCCTTTTATTTTATTTTATTTATTTATTGGTATATTTTGGGGAATCATCCAGAAATTGGGTGATGACAGTTGCCCCCCTCTTTACAATGCTTACGACTAAAGTCTTGTAAAAGACTTTAAATAGTAAGCGTTGTAAAGAAAAAAAAGAAAATGGATTTATCAAACCAAGAAATGGTCAATCCATCCAAAATGAGAATGAGGGCTATAAAGCGTACTCAGAAAGGAATGGTAAGAAAGTGCTAGAAAGCGCACTACCTCAGAATTGGGGCCTAAGGAGGATACTAAAAAAAAGGATGGAAAATGGCGATGTTTGTGAATGACACAGAAAAATGGTCTTATTGTAATGGGTGACCTACCCAAGAAATGTAATGAAGACGGTCTCGTTGTAAAGGGGTGACCTGCCCAAGTGAGAATGGTGTTGTTGGTCTCATTGTAATGGGTGACCTACCCAAGTAAGATAGTGACGATGGTCTCATTGTAATGGGTGACCTACCCGGGTCAGAAAGGTGAAGATTTCAGGGGAGGGAAGATAGGGCTAGAAAGCGCACTACTTTAATTGATGGTCGAGGGTCTGAAAACGCACTCAAAGATGAGAGGGAAAATAGGGCTGGAAAGCGCACTATTTTAATTGATGGTCGAGGGTTGGAAAACGCACTCAACGACGAGGGAAAATTGGGCTGGAAAGCGCACTATTGATGGTCGAGGGTCTAAAAACGCACTCAAAGATGAGAGGGAAAATAGGGCTGGAAAGCGCACTATCTTTATTGATGGTTGAGGGTCTGAAAACGCACTCGAAGATGAGAGAAAATAGGGCTGGAAAGCGCATTATTTTAATTGATTGTCGAGGGTTAGAAAACGCACTCAACGACGAGGGAAAATAGGGCTGGGAAGCGCACTCAAATAAAGGAAGAGATAGGGTTGAATAACGCTCTATCTGTGTTTGTTGAAAGGCTCGCAAGCGCACTTAAGGATGTGAAAGTGGTAAGGGCTCTACGGCGCACACAAGAATAAGTGGAGGTTTGTAAATTACAATTCCACCAAAACATTTTTTAGATTATTAGTGGAAAGATGCCATGCGTGATGGCAACCAAATTTAGCACGTCAAAGAGGTAAGAGCATGCAGGCGTATACAAAAATGATGAATGAAGGTTCATAAATTACGATTCCTCCAAAACATTTTCTAGATTCTTAACGGGGATGGAATACATGATGATACCCAAAATCAAGGAGATAAAGTTGAAAAACATGCTCAAGGACATGGAGAAGGTGGGAGCGTGAAAGAGCACAAAAATGATGAATGAAAGTTCGTAAACTACGATCCTTCCAAAATATTTCTTAGATTTTGAGTGGGGATGCAATGCATGATGATGCATGTATACTTACCTGAAAGATATAGGTCCCCTTTCTTCTTCCCGACCTTTCTTTCCTCAGGTTGAATCTCTGGCTTTAATGGCTTTTGCTTTTCCTTACTCGAGCCGCAACTTAAGATTCTGACCACTGGAGATGATAGATTTTCCATATCTACATGCCCCCCTGAGTTTGATCCAGATTCTTTGAAAAAAGAATAATGGAGCTGGCTTCAATTGTATTTGTAGATTGCCCTCCAGTCTGGTCATGCCCCACAAGTATTTTGGGCTTGAAGAGTAGTGTTTGCATGAAAAGGCTTGGTTATTTGCAAAGATTGTGTTTTTATGCGGGATTTTTAGAATTTCAAAGTCATTCTAAATACAAAAACCATTTTGATTGCCGCATTCAGGTCATATCACAACATTGTTTTGGGCTTCTAGTGTTTGTAGGAAAGAGATGGTTATTTGAAAAAAAATTGTTTTCATGTAAGATTTTTGGAATTTCAAAGTTATTCCAAGCATAAAAACCATTTTGATGTTTGTTTAAACGAAAATATTCTCGAAAGAATTCAAGTGATCTCCTTGTCAGGTTTTATGTTGACTTTGACAAGAATGTGAAATGATATTTGCAAGTCTTGTATGTCAAGAAGGCTTCGATCAGGTTTGGTGAAGCATTTGTAAGGATTATCTCGAATAAAAAAAGCATTGCCTATCGATCCAGATTACTTGTATTTGATCAGAAAGGGCTTTATCAGGCTTGTAGCGTAGGCTCAGGTTGATGGCTACGAAGAAAAGATATTTGCGGGCTCAAAAAGTGTTTAAGGGTTTTCTAGACTAAGGATCACTTAGTGCTCACTCTTAGAACTCTTTTAGTCCTAATGATTGATTTTCATGACCCGCCATGCCCCCCAGCATTTTGTTTGGGCCTTTTATCATGGGTTTTGAATACTATCATGTTGACTCGATTTGTCGTAATGTACTAAAACTCCTTTTATGTTTATGGCCCACAATTTTATTTGGGTATCTCTTGACATGCCCCTCGGTATTTGTTTAGGCTCTTGAGAATGGGTTTTTTGCAATGCCATCATGTTGACTTGACATGCTCCCAAGAATTTTGGGTTTTATGTTGGGTCTTTAGTACTACTAAATTGTTGAATTGATTTGCTAGTGTACTAAAACCTTTTTATGTTTATGCCCCCCAGTTTTTTTGAACATCTTTTATCATTGAGGACTATTTTGTAATTGAGAGTTCTTCTCTCTTCGCACTTGCCCCCCAGTGTAGGGTGTGATCCTAGTCAGGGTTAATTATCAGAAAAATAATTATTCGGCTCAAATGGGGACTGCAATGGATATTTAAGACTTTGTGAAGGCATATCAAAGATGGCCTCTCTTCATTTCAAAAACATGCATTCGGGATCGGTAGACTTTGCTTTTCCATGCGAAATATTTTTTGATTTGTTTTTGGGGTTTTTATTTAGCTAAAGACTTAGCTTTATTATGCTGATTTTCGGGATATGAGATCACCCTTCAATGAAATCCTTTGAATTCCCAGAACACATTTGTTAAACAAATATTAATTTGGCATTTCCTTTCGTACTAGACTTTGATTTGCCAAAAATCCTAATGAAAATATAAGATCATGCAGAACAATAGAGGAAAAAGAATACACCAAAAATTCATGGCCAAATTTCAATTTCATTAGATGTCATGAATAATACATTAAGCATAATATTTCTTCACAACATCAGAGTTTACGGGTCTGGGCAGATTTTCTCCATCCATGCTAGTTAGAATTAAAGCTCCTCCTGAAAAAGCCTTCTTTACCACATATGGTCCCTCATAGTTTGGCGCCCATTTACTCTGGTCTTCTCCTACTGACATCTTCTTCAATACCAGATCTCCCTCTTTGAATACCCTCGGCCTGACCTTCTTGTTGTAAGCTCTTGCTATCCTGCCCTGGTATAATTGGTGATGGCAAATAGCTGCTAATCTTTTTTCATCAATTAAATTTAACTGTTCGAGCCTCACCTTTGCCCACTCCGATTCATCTAACTCTGCATTTTTCAAGACCCTTAGTGATGGAATCTCCATTTCTAAAGGTGCGACTGCCTCCATCCCATATACTAAGGCATACGGGGTTGCCCCTACAGAAGTTCGAACAGTAGTGCGATATGCGTGCAAAGCGCATGGGAGCATTTCATGCCAATCCTTGTAAGTAACAACCATTTTTGGATGATTTTCTTAAGATTCTTATTAGTTGCTTCAACGGCCCCATTCATCTTTGGTCTATAAGGAGAGGAGTTGAGATGCTTAATCTTCCATTTGGTGCAAAGTTCGGCAATCAACTTTCCATTAAAATTCTGTGCATTATCAGTTACCAGTCTTGCAGGTAGGCCATAGCGATAGACCAAGTCCCTTTCAATGAACTTCTTGACAACCTTTTGTGTTACATGGGCATAGGAATTAGCCTCAACCCATTTGGTAAAGTAATCAATTGCCACTAGAATGAATCTATGCCCGTTGCTTGCCTTCGGGTTGATTGGCCCTATGACATCCAATCCCCACATGTTGAACGGCCATGGTGAAGTCATGTTGAATAAAGGTTTTGGAGGTGCATTTATTTTATCACCATAAATTTGGCATTTATGACATTTCTTAACATATGCCACGCAATCCCTCTCCATCGTCAACCAAAAATATCCAAATCTTTGCATTTGCCTTGCCATCGTATGACCATTGGCATGGGTGGCACAAATTCCTTCGTGGACTTCTTTCAAAGCCTGCCCAATTTCTTTCTCATCCAAACATCTTAGTAAATTTCCATCAAACGACCTCTTGTATAAGATTTCACCATCCAAGAAAAAATTTGCAGCTAACCTTCTCAAGGTCTCTTCGTCTGTCTTAGAAGCTTCTCGGGGGTATTCTCGGTGTTTTATAAATCTTTTAATATCATTATACCATGGTTCTCCATCTAGTGACTCTTCAAGTGTGCAATAATGGGCTTGATGATTTCGAATCTTCATGTCAATTGGGTGGATCTTTTTCCTAGCAACAATTTGTACCATTAAAGCCAAAGTTGTCAAAGCAACAGCAAACTGATTTTTGTCCCTACTCATCTGAGTGAACTTGATCTCTTCGAATTCACTGTCTAATTTTACAGGTAGTTTTGGTAGGGCTTCAACTTTTCATCTTTTGTTTGCCATTCTCCTTTACTTGGCAAATGATCAACATGGAATCCCCAAAAACTTCAAGCTTCTTAACTCTGAGTTCTAAAGCAGCCTCTAAACCAAGGATACATGCTTCATATTCGGCCGTGTTATTAGTGCACTCAAACTGTAACCTTATTGAAAAAGGGTATTGCTTCCCATCTGGGGAAATTATTACTACCCAACCCCATTTCCTGATACATTTACTGCTTCATCAATTTTAAAGTGTTCACCACTCACTCGTTCCCGTATCATCCTTGATCACCAACACATCTTCATCAGGGAGATCAAAATCTAAAGGCTCATAATCTTCCATGGCATGATCTATACAATGGTAGGTGATTATACTACCTTTTACGGCTTTCCTTGTCATAAAAGCAATGTCATACTCTACTAACAACACTTGTCATCTTGCTATTCTACTCAATAGATAGGGCTTCTCACAGATGTACTTAAGTGGATCTAGTTTGGAAATTAGCCATGTTGTGTAGTATAACATATACTGCCTGAGTCTTCTTGCAGTCCATACCAAAGCACAACATAACTTCTCAATCCTGGTGTATCGAGACTCACAATCGTTGAATTTTTTACTCAGGTAGTATATAGCTTGCTCTTTTCTTCCAGATTCATCATGTTGTCCCAACACACAACCCATGGCTGTTTCTGTGACAGTTAAGTACAAGATCAATGGTTTCCCTGGTATCGGAGGTACCAACAAAGGAGGGTTTTGTAAGTATCTCTTTATCTTGTCGAAGGCCTCCTGACAATCATCAACCCACATTCCAGGATTTTTCTTTCTGAGTAAGCGAAAAATTGGTTCAGACGTTACTGTTAGCTGGGATATGAAACGGGATATGTAATTTAAGCGCCCGAGAAAACTTCTTACTTCCTTTTCAGTTTTCGGCTTCGGCATTTCTTGTATGGCCTTGGCTTTATCCGGATCGACTTCTATTCCCCGGCTGCTCACAATAAAACCCAGTAATTTTCTCGTCTTTACTCCAAAGGAGCATTTGGCAGGGTTTAACTTTAACTGGTACTTTCGTAATCTCTCGAATAGTTTCCTTAATATTTGTACGTGGTCTTCCTCAACTTTGGATTTAGCCAAAATATCATCCACATAGACCTCAACTTCTTGGTGCATCATATCATGGAATAAAGCGACCATTGCTCGTTGATACGTAGCCCCAGCATTCTTCAAACCAAATGGCATCACTTTATAGCAAAAGGTCCCCCATGGTGTGACAAAGGTGGTTTTCTCTTTGTCTTCTTCTGCTATCCTAATTTGGTTATAACCAGAAAACCCATCCATGAATGAATATGTGGCATTTTTAGCAGCGTTGTCCACTAATATATCTATATGAGGCAATGGAAAATCATCTTTAGGGCTTGCCTTGTTCAAATCTCTATAATCCACACAAACTCGGATCTTTCCATCTTTCTTGGGGACCACAACCATATTGGCTACCCACTGAGGATAATGAACGACCTCTAAAAATCCAGCATCCCATTGCTTTTGAATTTCAGTTTTTACCTTTAGGAGCATATCCGGCCGCATTCTCCTGGTTTTTTATTTTACTGGTATACTTCCTTCTATTAAAGGGATTTTATGCACAACTATATCAGTATCTAAACCAGGCATTTCTGAATAAGTCCAAGCAAAAACATCCATATACTCATGTAAAAGAGAAATCAATTTTCCTCTTTCTTCAGTTGCAATAAGGGTACCGATTTTTAATTCTTTTCTTTCTTGTTCAGTTCCTAAATTGATGATTTCAAGCTCTTCACTCAAAGGTTTCCAAACTTTTTCAGCATTTTCCACCAACTTAGTGAACTCTTCTATATCTTCCTCTGCCCATTCTTCATCATCCAATGCAGTGATGTTATTGAAATTTGGCCAATTATTCTTAGCGTGATAATTTTGTTTGGAAATTTCAAAATCCCTGAAATTGTAAGGTGTGTTTGTGTAAGGTGCTATTTGCAAATGGGAATGAATATGATGACAAAATGCATGATCTTATTGAAAAGAGTGCTCATTTAACAAAGCAAAATATTGCGGCATCGTGAGCTAGATTACCGCCATGATCAAAATAAAACACGTGTTCATGACTAAACAGAAACAATTACTTTTTGAACACAATATGAATTGGCTCCATCTTCCAGTTCTGGAACACTTCCCCTTCAGCTAATTTCCGCACAAAGGACCTTGGAGAGGGGGCTTCGATGTTATATATAGAGAGTTGCGGAAAATCTGTCTCTACCTCCTGGTATTCTAGAGTACTGATGTGCAGATCTCTGATGCCTGCTTTGACTATCTCTGTTGAACTGTGAAAGGTTTCTTGAAGCGGTGGGATGGCAAGGTCTTCATCTTTCGATTCTCTTCCTTCGATTTTTGCCATCCTGGCCTCCCTTCTAATCCGAGCAACCCGTTCGAAATCCTCTTTCTTCGGCTTATATCCTAGCCCGAACCTTTGATCCGCACATTTTAATTTTATTCTGTTGATTTGCTCTGGCATTCCACTGACAGGGTCCAGCTGAAAAGGGATTCCATTCCGCAAGAAAAATTTGGCAGCCATCTTTGTAGCTTCTGGGATCCTTGGCTTCTTCAACGGAGCACCTTCGAGGATCCATTCCGCATTTACTACTTCGAATGCATGGATGTTTCCATCTTTACAAGCCTCTGTTTCTATGAACAGTACAGCCGCATTTTTTATCATTGATATGGTTTCTTCAGCTTTTACAGTGATTAGCATCCCGTTTGCAATATACTTTAAGCATTGGTGTAACGAAGAAGCCACTGCTCCGGCCGCGTGAATCCATGGCCTTCCCAGTAATATACTATAGGATGGATGGATATCCATCACTTGCAGCGTTACCAAGAATACCTGCGGTCCTATACATAGCTCCACCTCAATAGTCCCCACTATCTGTCTTGGTAACCCGTCATATGCTCTTGCCATCATGGTGCTAGGCTTTATGTGTGACTCGTCGATGGGCATTTCTTTCAACATATGCATTGGTAATACATTCAGAGCGGAGCCATTATCAATCAATACTTTTCCAATCAAAACATCTTTACATCGTATTGTGATGTATAATGGCTTATTATGCCCTGTACCATCGGGATCCACTTCATCTTCAGTAAAATACACATAATTTGAAGCTTGTATTCTCCCCACTAAATGCTCCATGGCCTCCAGGTTGATGTCCTGGGGTACATATGCCTCATTCAACACCTTTTGCAAAGCTTTCCGATGAGATTCAGAACTTAAAATCAAGGAAAATAATGATATCTTAGCGGGGGTCTTCTTTAGTTGTTCCACCACACTATACTCACTATGCTTCATCAACTTTAAGAATTCATTGGTCTCCTCTTCTGTTACGGGTTTATTTATTTCTTCGGACACGTCGACCACTTCCTTCCCTTTAATCCTTTTTAACTCCTCTGGAGTAAAACATCTACCACTTCGGGTCAAGCCTCCAATTTCGGGTAGAAAGACGAGGGGTTGTCTTGCACCCTGAGATAAATGCCCATAGTTGTATGGTATGGCATTATAGTCTTTTCTAGGTGTAATGGTGGGCTTAGTCAAAACTAATTTGGGTATCCCTTCTGGAGTGAACTGGACCCGACATACTTCTTTATCTGACATCTCTGTCACAGACACGTTATCATCTGTAATTGTCTCTATCCGAAGCAGACCTCTATTTATCATTTGCATCACATTTTCATAGAAGCCTCGACACTGACTAATAGAATGACCTTTCTGGTTATGATATTGACAACATCTCATGTCATCATACTTTGCTCTTATCAGCATTTGATATATTCTTTCTATCGGCACCTTTAAGCTTCTTGGAGACTCGACGTCCAACATATTTACTGATCCACTACCCGAAGCATGACTAGGTAGTGGATTGGTGCTTATATTTGGGGGATCTTCGAATGTTATCCATCCAGCTTTAATTAATTGGAGGAGCTTCCTTTTAAAAGCAATGCATGTATGGATGTTGTGTCCTGCGACTCCGGCGTGGTATTCGCAAGTGAGATCCGGTTTATACCAATTGGGATAAGGCGGTTGCAAGGGTGTCAAGGGTATGGGAGCTACATGCCCAATACTTAATAACTTCTGGTATATCTCATTCAAAGGCATTGACAATGGAGGTAATTGTTCCTGAAGTTCTTGGTAACTCTTTTTGGGGAAACTTCTGATTTGGTTTTTTGGTAAATTTCCAATTTGGTTCTCGGGTCTTTTGGTGGAGAATGGAGAGTTGAAGTTAATGTTGGCGACTTGAGATGATGGGGGGTTGTATTTTGGGAAATGAGTGTTCTTGCCCTTATAACCGCCTTCAATATGATCAACCTCTTTCCTCTTTCCACCGAAACCCTTCTTTTCCATAGGTGCAGAGATTCTTCCATTCTTTATTCCTTGCTCTATACGTTCTGCCACAGCAATAGCATCCGTAAATTGTTGTGCTGAACTTCCCATCACATGCTCATAGTATGGTGCTCTCAGTGTATTGGTGAATAGAGTAACCATCTCCCTATCTAAAAGGGGAGGGTGTACTTGTGCAGCCAGGTCTCTCCATCTTTGAGCATATTCTCTTATGCTCTCTTTTTCCCCTTTTTTCAAGTTGGACAGACTAGTTCTATCAGGAGCAATATCCATATTATACTTGTATTGCTTAACAAAAGCATCCACCAAGTCTTTCCAATTACGAACTCTAGTGTTATCAAGCCTCATGTACCAGCTTAAAGCTGCCCCACTCAAACTATCTTGAAAGAAATGCATTAATAATTTTTCATCATGTACCACTTCCGCCATTTTGTTACAATATGACTTCAGATGTGTGACAGGGCATTGTGTTCCAGTATACTTGATGAATTCAGGAACGCGGAACTTTTTTGGTACTACCACATTTGGGACCAAACACATTTCTGCAGCCCTCACAGGATCATACAACTCTGCTCCTTCAATGGCCCTTATCCTAGCTTCCAATGCTGCCATCTTGTCTTGCTCAACACCATCAGATGACTGTGTTTTATGGGACTCATTTATAGATATTCCAACAATTGGTGTTGGCAAGGTTGTCGGTGTGGTTGTATGCCCAAAAGTAGTATTTTGTTGAGGATCTTGGACGCCGTCTGTAATTAACTCATCAGGGCGGTTTACCGCTTGTGTTTGAGTAGTTGTTGGAGGTCTAGTGGAAGGACCCTCACCGGAAGTATTTCTCAGTGTCTGCTCAAGTAAGCTAGCGATGCGAGCTACACTATCTTTTAAAGCATTTAACTCTTCTTGAAAGTGAGCATCTTGATGTGCGCGCTCTACGTCCTCCATATTTCTTTGACGGAGACGAGTGTTGTAAATTCTAGGAGGTGAAGCTCTTCGGGGACCTATATTTCAACCTGTTGATGATATGTGTTATTTATGATGAATGAACATATGCATGATGATTTTTTTATTTTTGAAAAACCAATCCATGACTTCTGTGCCGGGTAAGATCTATAGATATCTTGTGTAAGTTTCGCCCTTGTGCTCGAATCAATTGAATCATACACACTTGACAAAACAAAAGGTGGATCTTGTCCATTTCATTAATCAAAATAGAGACATACGAAATATATACTCAAATGCTACTCCTCTGTTAGCTACAAACTTAACAAAAGAGGAGAGTTCATCCAAGTACATTTCATATTTGCGGGCACTGCCACCTATCCTAGTAGCTTTTACACATAGCTCATCTGCTTTCCTAGCCACTATGTCGATTAGTTTATCGATCTGCTCTATCTTGTGATGGAATACAAAATTATCTTGTCGTGTCGCTTCATTACTGGCAGCCAATGATTCATTATTTTTCGTTAATATGAGAACCATTTTCTCAAGTTGTTGGTTTTGCTCCTTAGCCTTTTGTAACCTTGCATCGAGCCCTGTTATTTCGGAGTTTAACTGAGTTTCGATTTCAGCGGTGCATTCTTTCCATTCACTACGCTGCTCTTGCACCATTTTTAATTCCTCTCCTTGAGTTTCTAATTCAGCTTGTAGAGTGGAAATATGGTCTCTCAGGTTGTTGATCTGGGTTAAGTATCTTTTTATATTAGACTCTGCTACCCTCCTAGCCTCAAACTCACTTTCCGCTTGCACTCTGTACTGGGCTTTCAAATCCTTTTCCTCTTCAAGGACAAGACCGGCCACCCTTCCTTTCTCCTTCTCAGCTTCCCATTTCATCTTATAATGGTCTCTTTCCTTTACTACCGAGGCTACCAATTCTTGGTCTGCATGCTCCTTATTTTCAGATGCCTTCAAAGTGACCAATTCCTTTTTCAACATTTCATACTTACTCATCTGATCATTATATCGAGAACTCATTTCTTCTAACTGACTTTTTTCTTGGATCAACCTGTTAATCTGCTCTTCTTTTGCTTGCAATTGACGATTCAAAGAAATCCTCATCTGTTCTTCTTCTAGTAGTTGCTTTTCTAGGAATTTCTGATTGCTTTTGCTGTTGCTGAGCTCAATCCTTAGCTTATCCAGCTCTTCTTGTAGGTCCCTGTCATCGACTCTCTTTCTTTTAGTTTCGACAAAGACGGGTGCTTTATCTCGTACCAGGCTTTGTCTTACGGCGTTTTGAGGTATCTCATAGCTCCTCCATACCAAGTAACCAGGGCTAACAGAAGGCTTCTTTGGGTGGGGCTCTCTGCTAACTAAAACAGGTTGCCCCCAGTCTCTTTTAATTACTTCAAGTTCAGCCAATGAGTTAATTTCTTTGAAAGAACCAGTATATCCGGTCAACCCTTTAGTTCTTGGTACATATTGTGTTCCCCCAAACTGTCTGGTTACCAGAGAGGGAGAATAACTGACATAACCGGTTAAGCCAATTAGCGGGACCCACGCCTTATTACCACAGCTCATTAGATAAACTGAATTATTTATCCAAGGAGCTTTCCATCTGAAATTACTTTGAGGGAGTGCCCTGTATTTTTCCATCCAAGCTTTCTCATCTAGGTCTTTCCAATCTTCACTTACAACCAAACCGAGAGGTCTCATGTTAAACCACCAAAAATTATTGAAGACTTCCCTCGGGGTTTCTAGGTGACTAACGATCCACATGAAAAGCAAAGGGATGCAACACCGCATTGCACCTTTTCCATGTAACCTACAATGGTTTAAGGACAGGAATGTTTCGGCCAGTATAGCTGGAGTGGGGTTATTCTTTCCCTGCTCATATTCAACAAAAGCATTGGCCGCTTCCATGCTAATTATCCCAGCGGCTTCTGAAAGGAACAAAACTAAACCAAAGATTGCAAAAGCCACTGACCGATGGACTTCTTCTCTAAGCTTCCCTTTATCTTTACTTGCTTTCAATTTACTCTCAATTGCCTTCCACTTGAAACCTCCAGAAGATGTCATGTACTGGCCTACTTGATCCAGGCATAGTAATTTAGCAACCTCTTGGACTGTATTCTCCATTTTTTGTCTGAAATAAACTTTGTGGGGGTCATGGGGGAAATTCAGGATTTGAGCATACTCCTCTATGGTAGGGGTCATGTCAATATCCCCAAAGGTAAAGCACCGGTAGCTGGGATCCCAAAAGTGTATAAGGGCTTTGACTGCTGATATCTGAACCGGAATTTTCATCAGATGAGCGATTCTTCCATATCTTACTTCAAACGACGCCTCCTCTACATACCCCATGATGGGCATAAGTCTCTTTATATTTTCCATGGAGCAGTGAATTTTGGTCATGTGTGGCAATTCATTGATTCTAGCTCTTGGACAATCCCCCTCAGTTATCTACGTCATCTCAGATCTTTCCCCGTATTCCAAAAAGGTCATGGAAGTCATGTTCTTGGCCTGATAATCTCTGCAATTTATTTTAAAAAGAAATGAATTATCAAAGAGATTGTATCCTAGGTCCTAAGCACATGCAGGGTAAGTTTTCTATCTGGTCACAAAAGGTCTATGAACTGCCCAGTGACCGCCTTACATGAAGGTGGTATGGGGGTTTACAAGAAATGGTTGGGGCACTATGTGACCGCCATTATCAAGTAAACACTCAGTTCATAGTTGGATGTTTCACGAATCTGAACCCCGACTGAAAGTCATGAGGCAGACCGCTAATCCCCGCCTAACCTAAAATTGGATTTATTTGCAAAATTAAAATGCATGATGAAGTTAATTCACACCTAATGTTATGCATGGACTTAAATAAAAATGCATGGTAAAACACTAAAAATGCATGGTAAAATATGAACTAAAGAATAACAATCAAACAACAAAGCTCAGTCCATCTATGGTCCCCGATTGAGTCGCCATCATCATGCGGGCGATTTTTCCATAGCGTGAAAATGGGGTGTTTGTTTTATAGCCGTAAAATTTACGACTATAATTATGAGGAGTCGCCACCTAGTATTAAAGTTACTAGGAACCTATTGGTCTACGTGAGTCTGAGTAGGGGACTTGTTGTGCAAGGGGAAGACGCATCATCCCCAATGCACCCTACCTAAGGTAAGCTGCATTGTCATTTGATTGTTTTTTCTAAGTTAAAATTTTTTTTTTTTTTACACTGCATAAAAAAAATTTCTTCTTTTTTTTTTTATCTGCGGGTGTAATTTACGATGTAATTTTACACCACAGTTAGAAACTCTCTCTTTTTTATTTTATTATTTTTTTTATCTACGGATGTAATTTATGCTTTTAAATTTACATCGTAGTAAAAATATTTTTTTATCCATGGATGTATTTTACAATGTAAATTTACACCTTCATAGATAAAACAAAAATGGTTTTGATTATTTTTGATATTTTGGCCGAATCCCAATGGATAATCATAAACCGGTTACGATATCCAATTGTGTTTTAAAACATGAGAAAGACGCAATATTTTTTTTTTCTAAAAATATGCTTAAAAAATCTTGGAATTCGGCCGTATGCACGAAAACAACACATTTTATATTTTTTTTTGAAAATCTTTTTTTTGTAATAAAAAAGTAGTAAGGAAAATAAAGATAAAAATAAAAATAAAAATATTTTTGACCCATTTAAAGTATAATTAAGCTCTTGCGCTAAATTAAATCCTTCAATTGGGCTCTCAATTAATTCGGAAGAGTTTCGTCACCGAAAATCCTGATTTTCTCAATTGAACCCAGATTCGGCTTCGAAACTTAATTTCTCATTAATTAGGCCCTTAATAAAATTAATTTGACCCATTTAAATTATAATTAAGCTCTTGCGCTAAATTAAATCCTTCAATTAGGTTCTTAATTAATTCCGAAGCATAATTACACTTTACATCGGCCGACAATTAAATCAAATTGACCCATAAAAATATAATTATGTCTTCCAACTTAATTTCTATGCAGATTTATCCAAGAATAAATTATTTTGGCCTTGAATTTGCATTTCCTTTATTTTTGGGCAAAAAAGAAGTACGACCGGGCTTCCGAAAACGTCCAAAATTTTCACATTAATTTTTCAGCCAACACCAACCCTTTTATTTTTATTGGATATAATCATCCCACTTTAGGCCCCTTCGCGATCACTTTCCCCGATACTTGATCCTGCACACAACAACCATTATGATCAAATTGAATTTTACAGTTATTTTCTACCATTTTCCCAACAGAGATTAAACTTGTGGATAATTTTGGTGACACAAAAATATTTTCAAAATGAGAACCCAAATTACCAATTGATGAAATCAGAAGATTATCACCATTTGCCACCTGTATATGCTGATTGCCCATATATTTTTGCACATTATACAACCCATTTTCACTGCTAGTCATATGATTTGATGTTGCCGAATCCATTAACCAGTATTTATCATTAACCAGAATTATATCTGAATTAAATTCAGATTTCTTTTCATGTGACCCGACTGCCAACCCATGAGACCCGACTGCCAAACCGTGATCAATTTCAGATTTCTCAGCCAACGCGTGATGAATTTCACATTTCTCTGCCAACCCGTAATGCTTATTATTTGCCAAAAATACATAATTGAATTTATCTTGCATACCTTTGAACCCAAATGCTGAGAGGGCAGAGACAATCATCTGCTGCATCATCTCCGGCGTGAGGGTTGTTGATGAAGAGTTCATCGTCGACGAAGTTTCTGGTGTCGACGATGAGACAACTCCAGCGGCCATGGAAGCAGTACCACCACCAAACCCTAACCCTCGATTTTGTGGTCGCAGATGGCATTCCTTGATTAGATGCCCTTCTTTCTTACAATAATTGCAGATTTTCTTGCTGCAATTTCTGGAGATATGCCCTAATTCCTTGCAATTAAAACATTGCACACCCATACCCACACTACTCTGTCGTCCTGAGTCAACTCGTCGTCCCCTTCCCTGAGCCATGTAAGCCTCATTAATCTCGGTGGCAGTGTCCTGAGTCAACTCGTGTTGAGTTGTGAGTCTTTGTTCTTCCCTTAGTAATTCCCCCAAGCATTCATCCAAATTGGGTACTGGACTCCGATTGATCAAACTGGCTCTCACGGCCTCAAATTCTGGCCGAAGTTTCATCAAAAATTGGTCCCTCTGGCTCTCAGCATGAACAAGGTAAAGTGTCATTAAACTCTCCTTTGGTACTTTAGAGTAAATTATGCCAGTATATTCACTCCATAAATTCAGAAATCCAGTGTAGAATTGTTCAATTGAAAGATTACCTTGTTTATAATTAGCAATTCCCAAATTCGACTTGAAATTTTTGAGCCGAATTGTTCTGGGAATAGATGCGTCGAAAGTAATCCCAGATTTCCTTCCCTATGCCAAATGATCGGAGATTGTTGATCATATGGGGTTCAACAGACCCCAGTATCCATGAGATGATTTTTGCATCATTGGTAGTCCATGCACTCAGCTTCTCTGAATCAGTTGCTGGTGGTGCTGGTAATGACCCATCAAGATGCCCTCATAGTTCTTTCCCTTTAACAAACATTCGGAATTGAAACTCCCAACTGGCATAGTTTTTGCCATTGAATCGAGTAAGAAGCGTCTCTTCAGATATAGTAGAAAACCCAAAATTATCACCAAAAATACTGACAAAATTCAGTATGTAAACTAAAGAAAAATCGAAGGTCTAGATCAGAAGAATGAGCTCTGATACCATGTCACAAATATCAAATTTGTTCTGTATTTCATTGCCTTTACAAAGAGGAATTCAGTCCTCTAAATACATGTAATACTTCCTAATTTACAGTTTATAATCCCTGATTTGTAGTATGTAATAAATACAAGAATTGTTGTTACAATTGTCACCCATATATTGCTGATTTACTTTCCATATATTGACAAGTTCGGATTATGGAATTTCAATATGATGATTTATTTCAATTTTTTCCTTTAAATTAAATTTATTACATATGGTTTTTTTTATCCCTTATACTTTTAATGTGGTATTTTATTTTGGTTCATTTATTCCCTATACATATTTCTTGCATAGTTCCTATTTCTCTTCATATTTATATATATATGCTCTTCGTATTTCTTTCCAATTTTACTTTATTTCTAATATCATTAAATTTTTAATTTCTAAATTTTTACATTTATTGTTTGTTCACTATAGGCTAGGTATATATTTTTATATTTGTTTAGTATTAACATCCTTACACACACACACACACACACACAAAACCTATTTATTCTTTGCAAATACAATTGTTTTTTATGATATTTTTTTTCAAATACTTCTAATATAATAATATGACAAATAAATCTTATAAATGAAAAAAATGAATTGTTTTAGCAATAGTCATGGTGTTATCGATATTATAACCAATAATGATTAAAATATTAATTATGTATATAATATTTATGATGATATATTCAAATAATTTCTTAACATCAAATAATATTTATTTTAATTTTTTTATGTTGTTTTGAAATTTATTTATTTATACTGATCATTTGTTTTTTTTTTCTTTTAGGTATGTCAAATTACTTTTTTAATATATATAGTGTGTGTGGGTGTGGGTGTTTGACCTTGATTTTTTTGAAAAACAAAATATATTTAGTCCATATCATCGATTATAATTTTATTATCTACCAATTAAATTATTGTCATATTAGTTAAAAAAAAAAACACCATTCAAATTATTTGGAGCATGTATATATATATGTGTGTGTGCGTGTTTGACCTGAATTTTTTTGAAAAATAAAATTGTCTAATTAGTTAAAAAAAACACCAATCAAATTGTTTTGAGCCTATATATATATGTGTGTGTGTGTGTGTGTGTGTTTTTGACTTGGATTTTTTTGAAAAATAAAATATCTTTAATCCATACCATCGATTGTGATTTTGCTATGTACTAGTTAAATTATTGTCAAATTAATTAAAATAAACACCAATCAAATTGTTTGAGGCATAAAATAAATCACTCATCTGCGCTAAAATTCAATAATTATAATTTAACTATTTGCTAACGAAAAAATTCATAAAACAAATAAAACATATATATAACAATCAATCAGTATATTACACAGAGCCCGTGACTCATTTGAACAAAAAAATTTCAATTCCAACTGTATAATCTATCGATACAATAATTATCAAAATAGTTTTAACGGTAACAACATTCAATCACTTTTACGTAGAAAAACAACATTTATAACATATTCCAATAATTATAATTTTACTGCTTAAATAGTAAATTAACCAGTTACAACGCGTATAAAATCATTTCATTTCCTACAGAGAGAAAAGCCTAGATAAAGTATTCAAAATAATGATAATAATTATTTTTATATTTTTTCCTTATACATATGTGAGACTGATTATATATTTTAATATTTATTTAAAATTATCACCTAAAAATATATATAATAAGAAACAAAATGGCCTAGGATTTTTTCAAATAAACATATTCATATCAATATTCTAAAATACATTTAATATGATAATATGATAAATACATCTGATAAAATAAAAAATATTTTTATGTATAATATTTTAGATCTAATGTTACTGAAAAAAACTAAAAAATAAACAGGTAGACTAATTTACCTAGGTTATCTGCAATTAAAAAACTATACAAACCACTTCCCGTTTCGATAATATTGTTCCTGTTAGGGGAAAAAATTTCTAACATATTTTATCTAAAATAATTTTTCTAATTAAATATTAAAATAACTAATTATAGCACGCAAAAAAATTCAGTTTATTTCTTCAAAAAATTACAATAATTTTTATTTATAATATTTATTCATATAACCTATTTATTATTATTCTAAAATATTTTTAATATAAGAATATGACCAATAAATTTTACAATTAGTTTCTGACATATAAAAAAAAACAATTCCAACAGTTTTTATCAAAAGAATTTTAACAGTAACAACAGTTAATTGCCTTGTAATGGAAAAAAAATATTTCTGATAAATTTTATCAACTATACTTTTACTCATTAAATATTAAATTAACAAAATACAATATATATATAAAATCAATCAAATTTCATTAACAAATAAAAAAACCTAGCGCATGGCGCGGGCTAATCCTCTCGTAATACCTGGAAAAAAGAGCTTGCAGCAGTGTAAAACACGGTCGATTTACTTAAGACTTGACTTTATGTTAACTGATTTATATTTTATTGGTGAACTTCAATTTTTTGGATTTAAGACTTGACTTTATGTTAACTGATTTATATTTTATTTTAAGATTACGTAAGCTAGCTACACTGGTTTTTTAGCTTCAGCTTGTTGTTTTTCTTCCCGAATGGAGAAAGCCTTGTATGATTTTAAAAGCAAGAAAAAGCATGGTGCTTTCTCTTAGTAAAACCTAAAAACAATGAAACAAGATCTTATTAAACTCAAACTCGAGAAGATGATGTCGGAAGGAAACCCTTTACCACCAACACCTCAAAAGTTTAGGGATCTATGCAAGCTTGAATAATATTCATTAGTAATTAATCACAAATGCTTTGTCTTAGTCAAGGTAAACGATGGTGAACATCTTTGATCAATACAGGAGAATACATGTTCGACAGATCTGATTTGTCGTATGGGGCCGATACTTCCTAGTGCCGCCGTTGTTTTAAATGCAACCATGACCCATTGACTACAACGAGGGTGTAGAATAAATGCAAATCTTTTGGCATTCTCCTCTTCCAATTTTTTTGGATATATAAAGAGAGACATAATTAATTTATAAGGAAGGGAATTGGGGAAGGAGTAATCTGCTGCCTGTTCTTAGAATATAGTATTTTGTTTTGATAGTGTAACCAGTTAGTACGTGTTTGTTTCTGTGTTAAAACTACTTTTTAAATTGTGTTTCTTCTGAAATATATCAAATTAATGATTTTCTATGTTTTAAATATACCAATATTAGTTATCATCATGGGTTAGAAAGCATGTAAATTTCCTTTTTATTTGATAATAAGAGATGTTATCAGATTGATTTATTTCAATCAACAATAAATCTTCTCTTATAATAATCTTAATCAGGGGTGGAGATAGGAGATAAGTGGGGCTTAAGCCTCTGCAATTTATTTATTTATTAGGATTGTACACATATTTTATACGTGTGGTTTATATAAAAAAAAATAAGTTATGTCTCTCACGCACCTTCCATATATTTAACGAATTCTAATAAACTGTTCTTCAATGTATATGCAAATCGCTATCGTGAAATTAATTGTAGCCCCAGGATCCACGTCCATGTAAACATTCCAATTTATTTATATGATTTGACTGGCAATCAAACCATGAAATTTCCTAGTAATAACAATCAATAATCTTCTCCTCTCTCCAAAATAGCTCAAGTTCTTTCCCTTGAAGGCTTTAGTTTCACCTTATAAATAACACATTCTTCCCTTCAAGCTTAAACCAAGAAAACTAGCTAGAATCAGCTCAACCACAGGTGGACAGCAAGATGATCATGAAAAAATACTCTTTAAATCCTGTTCTATCTTTCTTCTTCTTCCTTTCTTTGAAGATTTTGTTCTTAGAAATGGGGGTGGCCCAAAACACAGCACCTACAATCCCAGTGAATGTGGGTGTGGTTCTTGACTTGGATGATTTGAATGGCAAGATTGCACTGAACTGCATCAACATGTCCCTTTCAGACTTCTATGCCTCTCATGGTAGCTACAAAACCAGACTGGTACTCAAAACCAAGAACTCCAAGAAAGAAGATGTTGTTGGTGCAGCTGCTGCAGGTTCCCTTCTCTGCCCCCCTCCTCTTAATTATCATCTCTTTTCTCCAGTCATGAATCATTGCTCTACATTTTTTACTGATTATTATTAATCCCCTCATGCAACACTTTAACAGTAGAGATTTTTACATTCTGTGTATTAATTATCTGAGGTTCTCGAACTGCAAATTTCTAGTTTGATCACAGAAATGCAGTTCCATTGACATGATATAAGAATATACCGCTGCATGCATGTTATATTTTTCTTCTCAAGACAAGGGTGTTCTCAGAAAAACCAGTGCATATCTACACAAACTCTTTTTCTGATCGTGTTTTACGTAAACCATTCACGCTCGAACCGGTATATGTAAGCTAACAGGTTAAGATTTTAAATCAAAATGTTTCTTATTCGACATTTACTAAGAATTAAGTTTCTTAATTTCTCAACCTTTGATCACTACTTTATTGAACCCAAAATGAAACGTGGGAAGAGAATCCTCAATCAACACCTTAATTAAGACCAGGGAGGATACTTTTTATCCAAACCTTACTGTGATAATGAAGAACTAGCAGGTTTAACGTTGTACTAGCAACGATAAGTTGGGTCAAAATCACACAAAAGTCTTCATAAATTGTGGCTATCATACTTTTTCAAAGTCGTCCATTGTGAGCTGTACTCCTAATATTGTAGACCAGACATTTTCTGCGCCTCCCTCCCGGGTATAGAAGTGGTTTCCTTTGTGATTATCAAGGAGTGTTTCGAAATATATTTGGGACATGTTTTTTTTCTAAATTTTTTTTTTTTTTTTTAAATATTTTTATATCATTTTTATATATTTATGTCAAAAATAATTTTAAAAAAATAAAAAATATTATCTTTATATATTTTTAAACAAAAAATACTTTAAAAACAATTACAATCACTCTCTAACAAGCACTTATTACATTGAAGTGAAGTTAATGGATATATAAATGTCTAATAATTATTATATTAATAATTATATAGCTCGAATTTAAAATTATAAAAAAATTAATTAATTTTTTAATTTCATACTCTTACTGCCATTATATTACATACTATATGATTACTGTCATGTCATTTCTTGATTTATAAGATAGTGCGTGATAGTGTCTTAAAAAGTGTAAAAACAAGGAAATACGGACAAAAATAACATATTTCTGTCTTTCTTGTCTTGAAATATAAAACAATTAAGAATTTTAAAACCTATTTATAGATCTTAAATCCTAGACAATTAAGAAAATCTTAATCTATATAGTAATCTAATATTCTAATTAAACAAGCATTCTAATAAACTAATATATTATAAATTTTTATTTATTAAGAATTTCTATATTAGCTAAGATTCCTATTTTAACTAGAATTTTAATTTAATAATATAGAGTTATAACAATATTAAAATTCTCTAAATCCTCATTGATATTGAATTTCAATATATATCACTCTAACCAAACACGTTTTTGTTTGGTCTATGCATGTATCATAAAACATGACTGCAGAAAGATCATCCATTAAGAAATTTTTCAAGATGATTATCCATCATGACTGCAGAATTCTTTATTTTTTCTAATCTCATTTCGAGATGCAGCCCTGGACTTGATAAAAAATGAGGAAGCGCAAGCAATCTTGGGGCCAACAACGTCAATGCAAGCCAGATTTGTTAGTGGCCTAGGAGAAAAAGCTAAGGTGCCGATCATATCTTTTTCTGCAACAAGTCCTTCTCTTACTTCCATCAGGAATTTGTATTTCTGGCGCGCAACGCAAAATGATTCAGCTCAAGTGAATGCCATAAGTGCTATAGTTCAAGCCTTTGGATGGAGAGAAGCGGTGCCCCTCTACATTGACAATGAATATGGAGAGGGAATCATACCTTATTTGATCGATGCTTTGCAAGAAGTTGATACTCGTGTGCCCTACCGGAGTGTCATTTCTCCATCGGCCACCGATGGTCAAATTGCTGAGGAGCTTTATAAGTTAATGACAATGCAAACTAGAGTTTTCATTGTGCATATGCATCGCTATCTCGGCACTCGGCTATTCACCAAAGCAAAAGAGATTGGAATGATGAGTGAAGGCTATGTTTGGATCATGACAGATGGTCTGAGTGTCGATCTCTTGAGTTCACCAGATCATTCGGTCACCGATACTATTCAAGGAGTGTTGGGTATTATGCCTTATGTTCCGAGAACAAAAGAGGTTGAATATTTTCGAGCTCGGTGGAAAAGGAGATTCCTACAAGATAATACAAATATAATTGATGCTAAGTTGAACATTTATGGACTACTGGCCTATGATGCTACTACAGCATTGGCCTCGGCAGTTGAGAAAACTGGCACTACAGATTTCATATCCCAAAAGGCAAATGTTTCTAGCAATCCATCAACAGATCTTGCCACTCTTGGTATCTCTTTAAATGGTCCAAAAATTATCCAAGCTTTATCGACCACTAGTTTCAAAGGCCTTACAGGAGATTACCATTTTGTTGATGGGCAGTTGCAATCACCAGCTTTTCGTATAGTTAATGTCAATGGAAATGGAGCGAGAGGGATTGGATTTTGGACGCCAGCAGCAGGACTTGTGAAAAAACTGAATCCGAGAATAAATAAATGTATGAATTCAACTTCTAAGTCCAGAATTTCAGCTGTAATTTTTCCTGGGGATACAACTGTGGTTCCCAAGGGTTGGGATATTCCCACAAATGAGAAGAAGTTAAGAATAGGAGTGCCTGTGAAGGATGGCTTCAGTGAGTTTGTATCAGTGATAAAAGATCCTGGTTCCAACACCACAAAATTCACCGGATTCTGCATAGATGTTTTTGATGCTGTAGTCAAAGCATTGCCTTATGCTTTGCCTTATGAGTTCACCGCCTTTGCCAAGCCTGATGGCAAACCTGCTGGAACTTACAACGATCTGGTCGATCAAGTGTACTTGAAGGTAAAACTTACTCTCTCTTTTTCTGTTCTTGTAACTATATATATCACATTGAATATTATTCACGCTGATGTACTTTTGTATACTGCCAACAGAATTATGATGTTGTGGTTGGAGACATAACCATTGTCTTCAACAGGTCCTTGTACATCGACTATACCTTGCCTTTCACAGAAAGTGGTGTCTCCATGATTGTTCCAATTACTGACAGCAACACCAAAAATGCATGGGTCTTCATGAAACCTTTGACATGGGATCTTTGGGTGGGCAGTTTTTTGTTCTTTCTTTTCATTGGATTTGTGGTCTGGGTTCTTGAGCACAGAATAAATGAAGATTTCCGAGGGTCACCTTCACATCAAGCTGGTACTAGCTTCTGGTTTTCCTTCTCAACCATGGTTTTTGCTCAACGTAATCTCCCTTCTCTTGTGAATTTCCCTTCTCCTGTTGTACTAGCACTCCATGTATATAAACACCAGATTGACTTGATGTTTATATTTACAGGGGAGAGAGTGGTTAGCAACTTGTCTAGGGCGGTGATAATCATCTGGTGTTTTGTTGTGTTGATCCTCACGCAGAGTTACACCGCCAGTTTAACAAGCCTACTCACCGTCGAGCAGCTGCAACCTACGGTTACTGATGTACGGGAGCTCATTAAGAAAGAGGAGTATGTGGGCTACCAGGAGGGTTGTTTTATTCGGGGACTCTTGTTAGACTTGGGGTTCAGCAAGTCCAAGCTCATGGCGTATAGTTCTCCAGAAGAATGCCACCATCTTTTCTCCAAAGGAAGTGGAAATGGTGGTATCGCTGCTGCTTTCGACGAATTGCCATTTATAAAGCTCATTCTGTCAAGATATTGCTCTAAATATACCATGATCGATCTTAAAATTAAAACCGGCGGTTTAGGCTTTGTAAGCTCACTTTCCTATCTTGCTATTTCTATTCACTCTGTGGCTGACAAGTGCATAGTTTCTCATGTTTCCTTTCTTTTTGTAACTTCAGGTCTTCCCCAAAGGTTCTCCTCTAGTGCCTCATATATCGAAGGCAATTTTAAATGTGACCGAGGGAGATAAAATGGAGAAAATAGAGAATGCATGGTTCTGGAAAAATAGCAGTTGTCCAGAATCCAGCACCTCAATTTCATCTAATAGACTTGGTCTCAAGAGTTTCTGGGGTTTATTTTTAATTGCAGGATTAGCTGCATCGTTAGCTCTCATTATCTTCTTGGTCAAGTTTGTTTACCGAGAAAGAAATGTCTTGAGGTCCTATGATTATACAGCTTCAATATGGAGTAGAATTGAAAACTTCTTTAGAATTTTCATTAAAAGGGACTCGACATCCAGTACTTTCAGACAAAGTGAACTGAATGATAGAAATGGCATCAATCTGCCAACTATGTGTGCGCCAAGCCCATCGGCCTATTCAGTTCACACGGAATATCCATCCAATCAATCTTCAAAAAGCTATGATTCTAGTCCAAACAGGCAAGCATCTCAAGAGGTAGTAGTAGTAGATAATGGTCAGCTTACCAACCGAAATCAGGAGAGACCGGCAGCTATGGAAAGAGAGCATGAAAATTTGTAGCTTATCACTTGACATTGGCATTGTAAGGAAATCGAATTCCTGTATAGTATTAAACTAGGTTTCAGAAATTGAATTACTTTATATTTATTGCCTTTTATTTTTCTCTAAGTTGTGTTACTGTATTACTGAGGAACATCTAGCATTACCTTCCGTACCTTCATATTTGTGACAGACTTCTGGCCTTTTCCTACAAGTCCCAACTTAACAAGAACCCAGAGATTTTCCTAGTCTTTAAGGGAAAATGCCAAAATAATCTTGGAGAAGGGAAAAAGTAATGACATGGATCTATACAACTTCTAATGAGATATACTGATGGCTGCAGAGAACATGTTACATTGGTTACAAAACTTTCCTAGCATTTTTTGTACACAAATTTACAGAAGAAGTCATGGTAAATATTGTTCCAAACACTCTTTTAGTTTTTGAAAAGTCGCGGGCTTTGAAACAAATGAGTCCATGCCATTTGTATAGCATTCCTCTGCACTCTCTGATAATGCATTTGCTGTCATCTGCATGTTCACCAGCAGAATCTGTTAGCGTACACACACAGATTTGAGATTGAAGAAAGGACATCTTTCGATGATTCTGGGGTAAATCGGCTAGTATAGAAACCAAGACACATTGTTGTTTTTGATTGATTATAATTAACTAGTGACTAATAATATTCAGGGTAGCAAGATAACAAGTGAATCAGGACAGGAAATGGGGTATCAAAATTTTAAGGGTTTTTGATAGAGAAGTGCTTACTGCAATTATAGGAATCCGCTTGTGATAATGAACTAAACTCTGACCATCTTGTACTGAAGCTGGAGATGGTGCACGTGGCTCTATTCCAGCCTTGATAGCAGCATCCCAATTGCCAGTTTCTTCGAAAGAACGAATCAATTGTGTAGCTTGAAGGCCATTCATAACAGGCATGCAGACATCCTGCAAAATTTGTGTAACAGTTTAATCGAAACTTCTCCGACCTAAACTCATCAGAGGAAGCATGAAAAAAGAAAAGGAGGTAGCAGAAAATATTTAATCTAGAAATTACCATCAAAATGAGATCATAAGAACAGGACTGGACTGCACGCACAGCTTCAACTCCGTTACTTACGACATCCATGGTATGGCCTAACCGCTTCATCATTGATTTCGTCACCATTACGTTAATCTTGTTATCTTCTACTAGAAGGATCTTAGGCTTTGGTTTTGGTTCTGGTTCTTGTGGAATGCTGCTAGAAGGGCACCGAGAACTTCTGGCAGATTTCTCCTGTTCCTTGCACGACCCTGGTGGGTCACCTGACACTTCTTTGCTTGAATCTGTGTGATCATTGCAGTTCGCAGTACCATTAGGGACTTTACTCCTTGTGTCATCTAGACATTTTTTTCGTCTACAAACTACGTTCTCGTTCTCAGAGTCTGGACTGTGACTAAATGAGCTTTCAGGTTCAGATAATGTCTCCGCAACTTCAACCATAGAGCAGACATCCTCAACAGAGGTTGTCTCTTTCAATCTAACGTTACCAGAAGGAAATGAGCAGGAATCCTCTGAGACTACATTAAATTTAGGGGAATTACTAAAACCAATACTATTCGGCAATAATTTTTGAGTCCTGGTGGATCCATTAGAAGAGAATAGAGAACCCAAAGTACGTGGTTGGAACTGAAAGAAGCCAGCAGTTTCATCCTCTAGTAGAGCATCATGATCAGCCATCTCTGAAAGGTCATCAGGATCATCCGAAGAATCACAGTTTGATGATAATTTATACGGTAGCACAAACGTAAACGTAGATCCACATTTCACTTTGCTAGACACAGTGAGACGGCCTCCCATCAGCTCAACCTGATCCAAATGCATAGATATGTAAGAAGGCTGTCTCGAAATATGTATTCACAGATTGTTCTGTTTCCCATCAATTTAAGCTATCGAAGCATGTTTGTATCAAAATGCTTCTGATAGAAAATTTCAATTTATTACAGATAAAGTACAAATCACAAATAGCTTGGCTCGTCAGAAAACTCACCAGCTGTTTGCATATCGCAAGGCCTAGCCCTGTCCCGCCATATTTTCGAGCATGACCCGCACTAACTTGCATGTATTTTTTGAATAGAGTAGGTAAAGCATTATCTGACATGATTAAGAAATGCAATGAGCGCTTCTACAATAGAAATTAACTTGGGATGTAATAGACAGCTAGAGTATTGATAAACAGAAAAAAGAAGATGAGAGTATATATATATACTGAGTTCTTCGACTAGGCATATGGTTTTAGAGTTATTTTGCTTCAATCTCGACTATACCTGGGATTCCTATGCCGGTGTCATAAACATCACAGCAAAGCCACACTGTTGTTCCAGGTACTTCAGGTTCCTCCCCTATATCTCCGTCCATTGTGTTTCCATTCTTAACCGTTGTTTGAGGTTCATTGCTCGGCAAATGATTAGGATATGGACCTTCACCGTGTTTGTTACAGTTTAAACTTTTCCGATCAATGCTGCTTTGAGACGACAATGTAGACTTGCCTTCCTTGAGCTCATTTGTGGCTGACTGATCTGCAGATGACTTCTGATGTTTTCCTTTAGTTTTTCCATGGCATGGATCTGATACGACATAAAGGTTTATCCCTACTTTCCCTTCATGAGTAAACTTGATTGCATTGCTTATCAAGTTGGTGAGGATTTGCCGGATCCTAAGAACATCTCCAATAACCTAATATTAAAGCATGATCAGTATTTTGGAATTTAAAATCATGACTTCAGCATTTGGTAAACCGCTACTAATCATAACAGATGGTACCTTCAGACAGAGCTCCATGGCACAAAAAGATTGATATTGCAGATTCAATAATATTCATGAGCAAGGCTGCATCTAAAGTTTTTCTTAGTCTATCGATTTTGTGTTATGAAACTTTTACCTCGATGGGAACGTCATCGGCTACACGTCCTTCCAAGGTCAGAATCTTTTGCAATGATGCCGCAGCAGTCTGCAGCACATGTTTTACTACCTCTCGTGGTCGGAATTTCGTAGCCTCCAACTTCATAACACCTGACTCAACCTTGGAAAGGTCCAGTATATCATTTATTAGTTGAAGAACCAAATCTCCTGAAGATATCATGACATTCAATAGTTGTCTTTGCTCGCGATCAAGGTTAGTGGTGGAAAGCATCTCAGCCATGCTAACAACTCCAGAAAGAGGAGATCGTATTTCATGAGACATGGTTGCTAGCATTTGTTTTGAACGCATTGTTTCCTCTGCAAAAGTACAGAGGTACAAAGTCAGATTGAACTTCTTAAGTCGCCACCACAGAAAATTTCACGAAAAAACAAACCTGTTATGTGGATTGTTTTGTTAAGTTCTGTTTCCTTAGCTTTCTGTACTGCCATCTCTTCTCGAAGCCTTGCCATTTTCTCTCTTTTCCTTACCTTTTTTGGAACCAGGAACATAAATGTCTATTCTTTTGGAATATAAAGAAGATTCTATATAACCACGAAAAAGAATGATTTACCTGATCAGTTACATCCATTCCCATATAGTTTATACCGATTGTCTCCCCGGACTTGCTAAAAACGGGTTCTACATAGATCAAAAATGTCTTTGAACCGAATAATTCTGTCTCAAATGTGATTTCCCTCTTTGCAGGCAATCCTTTATCCAAAACTTCTTTCTTGAAATCTTGAGATTCCTTAACTCCTGCGCCTGAAAATATTTCGACATCTGTTTTTCCTATAATTTCCTGAAAATGGAATGGACAGTACAGAATTATATACAGGTAATTCAGTGCCACTCGAGCTAGCTAACAATATTTTGAAGATGAACGATGAAAATAAAAAAAGAAAACATGCCTCGATCACAATTTCTTACCTCCTCCTGCAAACGCGGAAAATGATTATAGATAAAGCGATATCTTAAGTCTTTATCCTGAAAGAAATCATCAACAAATCAGACCTTCTAACTAGAAATTGGCCGCGGGCAGGCAGAAAGAATAGGATAATGTCGGCTTCACTCATAATACCTGATGGCCTATAACAACAGGAGCATTTTGAAGTACAAAATGTAAGAAATTATCAGCCCTTTTCAGAATCTGTGTCAACTCTTCAACTGGGGAGGATTGCTTTTCCAAGTTCTGTATGCTTTCCTGTAACTTCTCTGCCAGTAACTCCTCTCTGTGGACACTGGCCTCCAACAATTTCTCTAAATGCACTGCTCGCTGTTTCCAGTAAGCGACAGTGTCGAATTCGGCATCTATGTGCACTCTCTTGCTTTGAACAATGATATCACTTTTTCTCCTAGGAATATCTTGATATATATCGAATATTTCATCCAATATAGAAATCTGTCGTTTATCACCACTGTATCTTTCTTCCTCAAACCGAAAATCCTCCAATATCTCCAGTTTCTTGAGCTCAACCTCCTCCCTTTGTTTGCTTAAGATGTCGAGCTCTTCTCTGAGAAGGCGGACTGCATTTGCCTGTTTATACTCCCAATGTTGTACAAGATGTGCCAGCTGAGAAGATCCCCTATCAGTGTAATTCGTCAGCTCGACAAGATGATGAAAGTCAACTATAGTTGGACCCTCAACTATGGTAACCTCCTCTAACATGTCTTGATCCCCTACCGGCTTCTCTACATACGGCTTTGAACTATCAATATCTTCAGGCCACATTGAAGAGAGGGCTTCAATGTCCATGTCCTCCATTTGATCATTCTCCATTTCGCAGACCATTACACTACTTGCATCAAATTTATGCGTCCGCCGTTCAAAGGCTACTCGCGCCACTCTACGAAGCAGAACCGATGAAAAACTTCAGCCTTCTTGAACCCTTTTCTTTCATAAGAAAATCTTGAAACGGCAATGGTGGAAAATCCAAAACCATGAATCTGATGCACTTTATTTTGACAGGAAAATTGTTGGTTCCTATTGGAAGCTACAGAGCAAGAATGAATTACTGGAGAAAAATCACATCCTACACATCAAAAATGGAAAATTCCAGCAAGAACAACAACAAACAGAAAAATTGGATTGTTATATAACAAAAGCAAAGATCATTGGCTATAGAAGTTTTATCTGTTGCACAAAATTTATCTTATAATTGTCGATCCAGTTGATTCAAGAATTGAAACAGTTCTCAGGATATTTCACATCAAACTTGAAATTTAAAAACAAATCAACAAAAGCAAATAGTATTGCCCAATTCAGAATTTTTTCAACAACCTCTGCTAATCACTTAATTTTCTGAGTTATGCGAGGAATAAGGGAGAAGAATACCACTTTCCAGGAAACCAGACAAAGAGTATAGAACTGAGAAGCTGACACACAAAAGCCAGAACAGTCTCTACAAGTAGCAGAAACAAATGGCAACAAGAGTTTCTACACAGAAAAGAGGATTCTTTGAGTTAAAAAAGTTAACCAAAGGAAAAGAATTTGGTCTACATTTTCTCATTTATAAGTGCATAAAGGACTTCTTGTGTTGCATCATTTTCCACCTCAAACAACATTAAAGGACATGAAGCACAATCTCATGCCATTGTCAAAAACTTTTCACGTACAAAGCAAAAGATCCATCAAAGAAAACAATTCAAGAAACACTTCCAATCAAACCCGAAACATTGAAATCAAGAAACAAAAGGAAACAACTAACCTTGGTGAATGGTGAATGAATCAAAGTTCATGCAACCAAGAAGATCAAAATAGTAACATGGGCAGAGAAGAAAATGAAAGTTGGGGAGGGGGGGCTTTTCCACTGTAGATCTGATGGTGATGAATCTGGATTCTGGTTTTAACTACGGAGTCAATTCTTTTCAATGGATAATTAGCCACTAACAAGGAGAGGGAGCAAGATGTGAAAGCCAAAAAACAAAAACAAAAATAAAACGTGGAGAGAAGAGAACGTATAATACTAATAGTATAGCTAGGCAGTTAGCTACTAACACCAAGAAGCCATGTGCGTTTGGAGGTCAAAAATATTAGAAAAATTCTTAAAAAAAAAATCACTCTTTTTAATTTATATAATATTCTATAAATCTTTTCTTTCGTTCTGTCTTTTTAAGGTTACATTCATAGTCTCTCCTCTGCAACTAAATAAAAACAGATTGACAATCACCACTTTGGTCTCTTATACTTGTGTTTCTCTGTGTGTTCTTGCTTTTGCTACAGGGGAAGAGAGTTTCTTTCTTTCTTTCTTTTTTTTTGTATTTTTTAAATGGGAAGGGAGTTCTCCTTGTTCCCCGCCTTTTACTATTCCTAGGAGACGTGCTGGGATGGCGAGTGGGGTGACAAGCAATAGTTTTAAAACTCTGTACGTGCTCATCTTGGGGTAAAATTTGGATCACGAGTTGGGTATTCAATCCCAAAGAAAATATATATATTTTTTATTATGATAATTAAAAGTCAATTGATTCATAATCATATTTTTTTAGCCAAGCAAGTATTTTTTATTTTTCTTCGATCTAATAAACTTTGTATTCCAGGTCAACCTGATAAGCTGACATTCCAGAGTTTTAAAACTATAGACGAGGCACCAAGATGGGAGTTCTTTCATATTCATTTAAATCTGGGTTATGCGTAAGATCATGTCCTCTTCAATTCATTCGAATTTATATTTAGCCCTTGAAGAAAACTGAGAGTAATAAGTAGCCGTTAGGTTACTTTTCCATTAAGTTAGGGTTAGTATTTATCACGTGATATGCATGTGGTATAAAAACAATATGAGAATCGCGTGCTATTTATGGCCAATTTGCATTTTCTTGATTTTTATAGCAAAAATGTAAGAGTGCCCGTTAAACAAAAGAGGTTTTGGAATGATATAAATTCACTCCAAAACTATCCTTAAAGTATATTAATTTTATATTTTTATGTTCTTGATTGGTCAGCTAAATATATTTTCTTTTTCTATTATGAATTTTGTGTATCCATTAATAAAAATAATAAGGCTTATTATTATATATATATATATATATATATATATATATATATATATATATATATATATATATATTACTCATGAATGCACATCATTTTGCACCATACTAGCTAGTCTCCATCACAAGAAAGTCACAAAAATATAAGTTGCCACAGCATGGGTACATATGATCACGATTCACGGTCAACTATATTTAAAAACCAAAGAAAAAAAAAACTCAAGAAAAATGTGCTAGTTAGATGTGCTAGCTTGAAGAAGAAGTAATTAGATGAACGGTTTCAGAATGTGTTTTAGATTGTTTTTTAAAATAATTTTTGTTTAAAAATATATTAAAATAATATTTTTTATATCAACACTTGAAAATTATATAAAAACATTAAAAAAACTTAATTTAAAATTGAAAATAAAAAAAAAATCAAAAATATTTTAAAAACTTCGTGCTAAACAATTAAGGTGTAATTGTAGACTTTGCACAATAAAATTTCTTAGTTTTGAAGGCATAGGTGGGGTATTGTTGTCTTTTCATAATAAATAAAAATACCTATATGCTTTTTTATTGAAAAAATTAAAGCCTTCAATGCAGGTTATTTTAATATATTTTTAAAAATACAATTAAAACATGAATTCAAGCTTAGAAATCACAACAAAATTAAATCATTTAAGTATTTAGAGGTGTTTTAATAACTTTACATTGATTTTAACGGTACAAATCCTATATTGCTTTTAAAAAGTTAAATGTTTTATATATATATATATATATATATTCATATTCATTTTTTATATTTTTGTGGCTTTTTCTTGGCTATTGTTAATAAATTTTTTTATTTACATAAATAGGTATTGATTTATTTAGTTTGATAATTGCATAGACTTAAAAAATACATTAAAACAGCTTGCACACCCAGTATTTTTCTAAGGGAAAAACTATGATATATAGCGAAACACGTAGATAAACAGGTAGTATGCACATGCACATACACACACGTGTAAAAAGCAAGCAAAATCTCAATCATTTTATATTACTTATTTTGGGAAATGAATATATAATTGCCTTCTCAGATGTCAGACCCGGCCCCCCACCTGCCCATGGCTTCTGTTATTATTGTATTGCTTCAGGAAATTGTTTAATAGTAGCAGAAATTATTTTATATATCCACGGAATATTCCAAATGTTAAGCTTTTATTTAATTGAAAATCAATCGATGTAGAATTGAGGGCACCATAAGATCATGTTGTGGTTCTTAGACTGACACCGTTTTAACATGCTCCAAGTTCAGGGGAGACTCTATATACAGAAACTGATTGGCTTCGCTGTATTTTAGGAATATTTTTGAAAATTTAAATTTTATTTTATATATATGTTATTTTGATGTGATTATATCAGAAATAATTTTAAAAAAATAAAAAATATATTACTTTAATATAATTATGAACAAAAAAAAATATTTTAAAAACAATTTCAACTATTCTACCTAATAAATACATAATATACCAATATAGCACCAGGCTAAAATGAATTTCTTTTTGTTTATGATTAGTCTATTAACTTCTCTTTTTTTATATCTAATTTATCGGTGTTTTTATTTTTTGGTTGGGACAATCATAGCATTCTTCATGCTAGTAATTGTATATGTAAACTAAATTATTTATCTATTAAATACATATAAAAAAAAGTCAGTTATTCATTTATTGTGATATTTCTTGAAAAAATCCCTAAGTAGTGTGGTATAATAGTAAAGAGCCTGAGATCTACATAGTAGGTCTCGATTTTGAATCAAAATGTACATTTTTTATAAAAACTTGAGATAACAGGGATTTTATTCACTCACCCGACCCATAATATGTATTTTCCAGGAGTGTGGTTTTCTCGAATCCAAAAAAAAATGATATTTCTTGAATTCAAACCCATGATAATAATATCGAAAAACAAATTCATAATTAATCAAGTTTCTATAGCTAGCTAACTTCACCTAATTATGAAATAATTAAACCCCTTTTACAGAATAAATTACACAGATTAAACTAGGGTTGTCAATTCTGTTCTGTTCTGTCCGGAACGGCCAGAACATTTCGTTCCGTTAACAAAACTGAAAGAAACGGCGTCGTTTTCATCTCGGTTTTAATTCTGGTTCATTCTGGAAATTCCGGTTAAATTCCTGCCGAACGTCTCGATTCTATTCAGGGTGTGCCGTTCTGGTCTTAAAATCTTTTTTATTTTGATTAATTTGTGATTTTTTTTTCTAATTTTGATATTATATTTGTTTGATTTTGTGTTTGTATTGTATAATTTAAAGTTAATTTATATTGAATTTTAATTATGCTTGTTAAATTAATATTTTAATTTTTTTCATATATATATATATATATATATGAACAGTACAACCTTGAAACGGCACACCAAAATACTTCAAAACCAAAACATTCCATATCAATAAAAAAACTGAAACAATAACCAGAACAGTAATAACAACCTTGGATTAAACCCTTTACTGATCTGATTATGAAGAACCTCTGGTGAAACCCTTCACTGATCATAAAGAACCTCTGGTGAAAGAGAGGGTCACGCTGATCGGTTAATTAATTAATAACTTTTAGGGGGGGGAATAATTAATTACATGGAAAGAGAAAGATGATTGGACGAGACAGCATCCTCAATACACGGATTAGTTGACTGCTAAAATTTTTTGGTAAATGTGATGCAGTCCCTTTCACTACGATAGCCAAAAATGACACTGATTATTTATTTTTTATGAGTTTTGTTTAAATTAATAAATAATAATGGTGCTGATGACTGCAGAAAATTAACCAAGAAATAGAGCAATGTGATTGGTTCATATTTACCAGCGTTGAAGATTTATAAACAAAAAAATAAACATGCGATCAAGGATAAACAAAAAAAATAAACATGCGATCAAGGATTTCATAGTTTGTGAAGCCTTTCATGGTTCATTCTAGAGTTGTCAGTTTTGTTTCATGGTTCATTCTAGAGTTGTCAGTTTTGTTTTATTTTAATTGAAATGGCTGAAATATTTGTATTAGTTAGAAAAATAAGATAAAATAATATTTTTTACTTCGATTTAAATTTTGATCTATTTCAATTTTTTCAGTCAAATACCTGCTGAAATGTTCCAGTTTCGTTCCGTTCCGGCCAAATAGTATTTTTTTAAAATAATGAATAATTTTACAATATAAATCATATCTTTTAATGTAACCACTAGATTGAGATGAAATTTTACAAGAAGTCTCTTGATATATTTATATATACTATGTTAAAATTTCAAAGCATTCAAAAAATATAATGACCTTGTGAGATTGATGATGAAATTCTCATTATATTATACATATTTATAATTTTATTTAGAAAAATGATTTTATTATATTTTTTAAAATTAAATGGCACAATTTTAAATAATTTTATTTTTAGATTTAAATTATTTTTTAATATATATATATATATAAAAAAACAGTATAACTCTGAAATAACATATTGAAACATTTTAAAAACAAACCAATTAAAATAACATAATACTAATCGAAATAAAATTAACAATCTTAGTTCATTCTGACATCACTTTGGCCTCTCAAGATCGTGCGTGTTCATAGACTAACAAATAAATAAATAAATAAATAGAGGTTGATATGATCGATGAAGAGCTGTGTGGTTTTTGTTATCACATTTCGTCATTTCTTTTTAGGGTGGAGGAGGAGAGCACATGTTCTCTTTGATTTTTATTTTCATGGTCGGCATCATGTTACCCTCGATTAATTGACTGTTCATGGTACTGGCCGGTAACATGGCCTTGCAAATTAAGATCCCAAACTCACAATTGTTCTATATAAAATCATGTAAGAAAAAAAATATAAAATTATCTCAAAAGATATATTTATTTTATATTTCAATTTTTATTTATGCAACCAAATATGTTTTTAATTGATAATGCATAAAAAACAATTTTAACATATAAAAATATTAATTTAATATTTTATTTTTGTGTGATTGTCATTATACCTATTTATTATTTTATTTTTTATGTGTAGCACGAGTTGATTTGTAATTAGCTGGTGCGTGGATAAGTAGCATGCATTATTACTAGATAATTACATAATATTGTTCTTATTATATGATTAAATTTCTTTATACAAACCATGGAATAACTTCTTACGCATCAAAATAATGGCATGGTTTACCTAACAGGAAGAATGCAATGTGGATTAACATTAATCACTAATCATTTATCAAAAAGAAAAATAAAAAAAAATATTATAGATAATTGCATGGAAATCATCGAGGGTTTTGTGAGTTCTGACAAGATTCATGCTGGGTCTTAAAATTTTGTGCAGTACGTGGCAAATCTCAAATGGGTGTGTACTACAACCACAGTAGGCACTTCTGCTTGGACAGTAGTGCACGTCCCATCATTTGGGATTGGAGCCATTAATTTTGCCGGTGGAGAAAATAAAAAAAAGGATTAAAATTAAAGAAATAGTGATCACGTGGCAGCACGAAAACACTCAGCTCGTCAGCAGCCAACACGTGTGTTTGTACTGGGATGCTGGGCCATATGCTCCCTTGTTGTAAACTCTTTTTTAATAATCATGACAGCCACCCCCCCTCCGCGCAATAAAATTAAACATATTTTATATTAACCCTAAAATTCAGGCTGGGTTTAAAAAGTAATTAAGACTATATTCTATCTCCTATAGATTCAGTGATATTAATTCTAACATGATCCTTGTCGTTTAAGACTTTTAGATATTGATCTCACATTTGGCAAAATGTGGATTAAGTTTTAAATGTTAAATGGCCGGTGAAATTTCATTACAACATAAGAGCCTAATTTTATTTTGTTTTTTGTTTTTTTAATTAATAAGGATTTTAATGAGATAATATCAGAAGTATAGGGATTTGGAAAGAAAAATGAAACAAAAAATTCGAGGCTTCATTAGGCTTTGGTAACTATTTAATGGAAATTAGGAATGATAATGAAAAAATAAATTGTAGGGATTGGAGTTGAGCATTTGTGAAGTTAGAGGGACTAAAATGTATTTTAATCTAAAAAAGGTTTATAAAGGCTTTTTTTAAGGAGCATGAGTGCCTTCTTCAAGGAATCATGGAGAGGGTTCTGATTCGTGTGGAGTTTCTATGTAGGAGGAGGAAAAAATAAGAGTTAGTGTGTAATTTTATCATGAAAATGGGATATCAAAGGTATAAATGGTAAATATTTCATTTCCATAAGTGAAAATTAACAATTTAAATTTATAAACATGATACTACATTTAACTCAATGAAAACGAGGTTATTAAATTCACCTCGGCTCGTGAAATAAATTTGGTGAATTAAATTAAGTCAATTTAAAATTCAATTGATTTTTTTTAAAAAAATAATTTTAACTAAATCAACTATATCGTTATTTAATAATATCAGTTCTTATATATTTTTTATTTGTTAAAATTTAACCATTAATCTTACCCAATAACAACAAATAAACCAATGGTACAGCAACAAAAATGCTCATGGATAAAGGCATAAGAAAATAAATTCCAAGGGCAAAAAGATTTTTTGATTGTGCAAAAAAAAAATGATAATACTAAAGCACCCGAATTTGATAATCAAGGTACTTTTGTATATAAGGGCAAATTGATTATTTTGTTGTACACTTTATAATTAAAAACAAAAATTTATCCCTCAATAACACCTAACAATGTATTAATTTTAAATGTATTTACGAGAATCCATTATGTAATTTATAAATCAAATAATCATCTTGTCCTTAATCAATTTAGAAATGTCAAAATACTTAATATTTCATTCACTTTGAATTGTATTCAGTGAACAATGAGTTTACTATTTTATTTTTATTTTTAAAAATAAAAAACTCATAGGAAAGGAAAAGGTGCGTTTTGTTGTCAAAATGCCTCACTATAAAAGTTTTACATATTTTATCCACAAGGCTTTCTTCACACATACTTTCTTCATGAATGGCGAAGCAACAAAGGCAATAAGTTCCTTTAGTTTTTGGAGTTTTTATTTTTTTTCTAGGTAAATATGTTTTCAATTGATTTTTATCTAAAAAAATATTAAATTGTTATATATGTATTATGCTAATGTAAAAAAAATTAGAAATATATATATTTAATTAAAAGTATCTTGTCAAATACATAATTCAATTAAGGTTAAATTTGTGATCATTAAAGATAAAATAGAAGGAATAATTAAATTGAAACAACTCCAACTTAAAATCTCAAAGGTAGTTTATTGAGTTAGCATTATCTTGAATTAATGATGTATTTTGTTATTTATGCATTCATACCGGCAAAGACTTTCCATCCTTTATGGAAACTCAAAGTTCTTACGTTTGATATAACTATGATGATTAACTTGAAAACTTGTTGATTAAAACATGGTTTAAACTAGATAGTTTTATCTATTTAAAAAAGTTGACTTTGTCAAACTAAAGTAATTTAATGAATATTAAGCTCGAGATGAGATATGACCTAGTCAAGTCCAAAGTTTTTTATCCAAAGTAATATTAATTTAAAAAAAATATTATTTTAAGATAGATATATATAAACTCATCATTCTAGAAAGTTCACCTGATCAACTTATAGCTCGAGCATAAACCAAGTGTGATGCCCATGACTATAACTCGTAGTTAAAAATCCATCAAAACTATTGATATAGCTAGAAGAAAAATTGAATAACGCACCCAATTCAATCCATTAGCTTTACTCTTTTTGTTATCATATCTATTATTAATGAAATGATATCAGGTGAAGCACATTTGGATTTACTAATATAATAACTCTGTATAAATATTAACTAACTATAAACTAAAACAAAAAAAGAGGGGTCTTACATTCAATGTTGGACTCGATCAGGGTGATTGAAAATTGAGTTTTATAAAAAAAATTTAGTTTTTTTCTCTATTAGGTTATCTTAATTTTATGACTAAAGTCACAAATTTAACAATTTAACCTAGATTAAATCAAGTTTTTTCTTTCTTTCTACGAGGTTATCTTGGTTTGATGAGCTGATACAAGTTATTTCTTATGCTTTTTAATTAATTTTTGTTTTAATCACAACCTTCAATATTAGGCTGATAAGGGATTGAAATTCATAATTTGTTTCTATTTGTTATTAATAGATTCATTATAGTCTTATAACTCGGGTTATAAATTTGGCCAGTTAGCTTGACTTGATTCTTAGGATTTTTTTTAAAAAAATTCTTCAATTTTATCCTTCAATATTGGGTTAATTTTGGATTATGATTCATAACTTATTTTAATTTGTTTTTCTAAAGATTTGTCATAGTCTCATAACATGGATCATAGATTTGATATAGTAACCCGAAGTGACTCAAGTCAATCAAATATGTTGCTATTCTAATCTTAAAAAAACACATCATCTTAAAAAATATTTAATCAAACTATGTTTTCGTACAAGTTTTATGAGTTGTTTTTGAACCCACAAAGACAATCTAATCTAGCTATTTTTAGATGAGACCTCATACAATTTAATTTTTTCTTAAAAAAGAACAGGCAAATTCAAAACAACTTTGGGTCGATAGCGATTCAATTATATAGTAATCTCTAAATGGAATTAAAAGTAACCGGTGCCAATCCCCCAAACCCTGGAAGCACCATACCGCCTAAGATTGTTATTTTGTGATTTTGACAACTCCATGACAAAGAAGAAAAGGCCTTTCCCGTGAACCCTACGTGCGTTTGCACTTTCATGTCCATTTGATGTGGCTTTTCTCAACGTTCTCTTCTTGCAATATGCTGTTTGTAGCCATGGCTGCTAGTCACATTTTGTGTCAAAAATAGATCCCCTGCGCACCATTGATTCATTGTTTCTTAGTCTTAACCTAGCTCAAGTTGGCTGCAACACCAATAACTACAAATAAAACTCAACATGGCTGAGGTTTTGAACGTATTTATAGAAACGAAACTAATTAGCATAAACTCGGTAATCATCCTGGAATTCAAATCCATGACCAACTGGTCTGTCAAGCATGGGGGTTGAAGGCCCTGTTGAGCAATAGGAGCCACAAGGCTCACGAGCACGATGTTTAGCATTTTAGGGCACATAACATGGGTAGTGGACAGCACCACTCCGGGATTTCTTGGATAGATCTTTAGTAGGGTTCCCTTTCTAGCACGATAATTAAGTATATATTGCATGCAAATCACTTTCACCATAGACACTAGGTCTTGTCTTGGTTCTTGACTACTTGGTGAAACTAGAAGCTCGGGACAACAAGTTTGGTTGCCGATAGAAGACTAAATTCTACGTAACTAGCTAGCCTTTCCCCCCCTTCTTTCTGCACCTCCTCGAACCAGCATGTTAGGTTAGAGAAAAGATTGCTCAATCATGGAAGCACCTATATCCCTTTACACCTCACTTTCCTCAAATCTATCAAAGCTTGGCCGAGCCCTTTTCCCCTTTCTCACCCTACTCAATCCAACACGCACTTCGATGTTTATTATTATTATTTTTTGTCCATGATTAGGATATTTTAAAGCATCGACTGACATTAAGTTTTTTCCCTGGAATTGTTTAAAAAAAAACATTGATTATATATGATTTGATGTGTTTAGAAGAATATATATATAATTTATTTATTTAAAATATAAATTAAAAATTAAGCAAATTTATATATATACAATAAAATTGCTTTTGATTATTGCTGAAACAGTCGAAATAAAAGGGATATTTTTCTCTATTTTTTAATGATTTACAAATAAAAGGAAGAAGAAGACCATTTGGCTTCAAGCACTACATTGTCTTCACCCGAAGCATATATGCACTCAAATTGTGAATAATATACAATAGAATGCGAACTAAGGCAATGAAAAAAAAAAATATTAGAGAGAGAGAGAGCCCATTGCTGATCTTCCATCTTGCTACAATAACATTATAATATACAACTTATCAACTAACCATTTAAATTTTATTTTTCCCCCCACATTATTCTTACACACACACACACACACACACATTGCTTTTGATCCAGCACATGTTATAGTGACTCTTTATAGCTGTTCAATAATGAGATACACAAGATCTAACTGTAATGGGGAGAAAAATATTTGTTAAAATAATTTAATTGAGTCAAATTAGTGTTGGGCATTGCCTATATAATGAATCAATGAGGAGCATAAAGGGAGAAAGCAATGGACCTTATAATCATCATGTTGTTCTTATCAACTAGCTTGATTCCTTCCTTCCTTCCTTCCTTCCCCCCTTCATAAGAAACAATGCTGGATTTAAAAATAATAAATTATACATGTATTTAAAATATTAAAAAACATTATAGTGTCAACCACATGTTGTGTTGTAATTAAGATACATCGAGGAATAAGTTTACACAGGTTGTCTTATAAATGCAGCAAGTACTTAAGAAGCTTGACAAGTGTACTGGAAATTATTAAGTAAATGTAGATGTCAAATTGGTCGGCTAATTTGCCTGTTCACCTCATGTCTAGTACGCCTGAGATTAATTTTTTTTTTTATTATTGTTAATTGGATTTTAAGCTGTCCATTGACATTATATTCATGAGTTTGTGAGAGATTTAAAGCATGATTTGAGTTCTATTTTTAGACGAGTTAGATTATATAGTGATCAACAAAAGCCAGGTGGGTCAATACAGTTGATATTTCTTTTAAAAAAATAAAATAAAATAAAAAATTATTAGTTTAGAGAACTAACGGAAAATTAATTAGCAACCCGATACAAGATCTGATAACTATGATCATCTTTTCAAGTTGTGAATGATTGTATTTCTGTAGATGGCAATGGTGCGAGTGTGTGCAGATTTGATATGGGCCTCGAGAGTGACTTCATTGGGCTAGAGGCCTATTGGACCTCAAAGCCTCCAGTCAGTGTTTTCATTTGCATTGGGCTATGAGTTGGATGGCCTGCAGATCAAATCTTTCCTTGCCACCCCTTTTTCTGCTTGTCATTGTCCATGCATGTATTCATATTTCTTTTTCATGTTTTAGCTTGTTTTACTAAAATTAGTATATATTGCAAGTTGTAGAATTTATAAAATTTTAAACCAAAAGTTGTTTTGTAAAGGAAATATTGTAAATTTTGAAACAAAAAATGTTGGGAATTTAAAATTTTATATATATTGCAAGGTCTTTAAACACGGTTTGAAAAAAATTAAAAAATATTTTTTTTATTTTTATTTTAAATTAATTTTTTTGATATTTTTAAATCATTTTCATGTGATGATATCAAAAAAAATTAAAATAAATAAAAAAATATAATTTTAATATAATTCTAAACAAAAATCACTTCAACTAAAATCACAAACAATCACTTAGTAAAATAATTTTTATATTTTCACCATTTTATTTTTCCCAATTGTGTGATATCTCTTGTGAAAATGACATGTTTTTATGGATAATAAAGACATCTAATAATATTTCCTTGTAATTATTTAAAAAAAAAAAAACAATTATAATGTCAAAGAATATGTTTCTCTCTCTATATATATATCAAATAAAAATTCTAAAATTTTTTAGGACGTGAAAACTACATCTATTAAAAAACATATTTTATACATGCAAATAAGCAAATAAAATTCTAATTATATATTTTGACTTTAATTCAAGACTTGTTATGCAGAAGAATATAAACAATTTGCTATCAAACATGATCCATGCAAGAAAATGAGATTATCTTGATTTATTTAATTTAATTATTACAGATAATATATGGAGACAAAGAGGGTTCATCAATTAGTTGCCCCATCTCAGCTAGAAGCAGCAGCCGATAGGAATTGCAAAGAGGGGGAAATAAATCACAATCTATCTTTTCATGAAATTAATACCAACCGAACAGGATACCTCATAACCCCACCCCATGCCTCTTCTTTAATGCACAGAATCATCTTCACATTACGTGCATGAAATCCCAAATGATAAACCTCAAGACGTGGTTTCCCCCCTTTTAATTTGGAAAATCGAAGTGTAGTCTCTGAAAATATGTAATATTACACCAAAACAAGTCTTTTTTTGTTTTTGAAAATAATTTTTATTTAAAAATATATTAAAATTATTTTTAATATTATAAAAATGATTTAAAAACACTACAAATATTTAATTTTAAATAAAAACAAAAAGATTAATGTTTTTTTTTTAAAAAAAACGGAATGAAAAACACCCAAATAAATATAAAAAATTGTTTTCAAAATTAAAAATGATTGAATTGGGAGTTCTTCAGAGCTCAAAACCATCACAGAGTACCAAAGTAAACACACACTCAACTAGAAATCGATAGTTTCTTCTTCTTCTTCTTCTTCTAGTGGTTAAACTACAACATCAGAAACCACCTAATCAACCTTTGCATCACACGCAATTCGAAACAACACATGGTGGAAGCACGGCATCTAAGGATAATGGAATAATTCCCCATCCTTGCCATGCATCGATGCTACCTTTCCCACCACCACCTCCTCCTCTCAATATGCAGCATGTAGTCTTCCTCACTAGATCTCATTTTTGTTTATGTTCTTTTTTTTTAAATAAAAATATTTTTATCAATTTATTTTAGTCAACAAATACGTTTTTATCAATTTATTTAAAAATACTTCAAATATGCAATTTTTTATGTAAGGATTCTCAATGAAATTATCATTCAAAAAATCTTAAGCAGTTAAGAATTTTCTAAAATGCTTTTTAGCTTTATATTAAAAAATAATTAGGGTTCTTACATGATTTATTTAGCTTTATGATATCCTTATTGTACATTTATCTATTAATTCCTATATTCTATAGTGATATTAATCAGCATTTATTTAGTAATTAGTATTTTTTAAACATCAAGAAGAAATTCAACCTTTCAAGTAAATAAAAAACAAATTACCAATAGAATCCGTTTCAATATCCATAACCATTTTAATATATCTGAAAAGAGACAGGAGAAAATACATTAAAAAAACACGAGAACATGAACACTTTCCCATCATTAAATTCTTATGGTTGGTAATCAAATTAATAATAGTAACAATTAACCACTAATCTTAACGACCCTACGAATCAAACCCAACCTATTTCCATACAAACAAAAAAAAACAATCTTTCCCCAAATCAAAATCACAATCCCAATCCCAATTCCCACACGCACACAGATAGATAAATAAATAACAAAACACTATACAAGCACTTGCTCTCATCTCAAAATCCCTATTTTTCATGTAAAAAAGGAAGAAAAACACACAAAAATCCTTTGATTTCATGCATGCAAACAACAACAGGTGTAGATGCATGTCGGTGGGATAACAGTGGATCTGAATTGGTTACTACAATTTATATTCACTGTTTTTGTAATTGGTTTAGGGTTGTTACACCTCGTAAAGAACACGGCGTCCAAGTATTTCGAAGTCGACGCTAATTTCGAAGCTGCTGAGAGTAACCACCCTGCTATTGATCCAAGTATTATTAATCAAGCTATGGAAGCTGAAGAGGACTCTTGTCTTTGTGGAAATTGTGGCAGTTTTGGGACTAAAAAGTGTTCTCGTTGTAAATCCGTGAGATATTGGTAAGTTTTGGCGATTTCTTTGGGTTATTGATTATTGGGTTTTGGTCAAAATGCAATCTCTTTTGGGTTCTTTTGATGTTTGGAATTAATGGGTTTTTGTTGTTTTTTGGTTTTGTAGCTGAATTATTGATTTGTAAAGTAATCTCTTTGCGTTTTTCTGTAGCTTAATTGTAGTTACGGTTCCTGTTGGTGATTTTTGAGGTTTTATAGCTAAGTTAGTGATTTGTGGGGTAATTTCTTTATGTTTTTGCGTAGCTTAATTGCAGTTACGGTTCCTTTTAGTGGTTTTTGAGGTTTTTCTGCTTTCTTGGTTTTGGAAAATGCAATCTTTTTGGGTTCCTTTGATGTTGGAGATTTTTGCTGTTTTCCGGTTTCTGTGTATGGTTTTATTGGTTTTGTTTCATGATGTTTTCTTGTTGTAATTATGGTTCCTTTTTTTATTGATTCTGAGGGTTACTGTTTACTGGGGTTTAGTCAAAATGCAATCTGTCTTGATTTCTTCAGATGTTGGGAATAGATGGGTTTATGTTGTTTTGCTGATTTGTAGGGCAATCAATTGTGTGGTGCGATTCTGTTTCTTTATGTTTTTCGGTTGCTTAATTTATAGTTTTGGTTCTTTTTTGGTGATCTTTAAGGGTTCTTGTTTTCAGGGTTTGATAAAAATACTATCCCTTTTGGTTTTGTAGGTTAATTGTTTATGTTTGATTGCTAAATTAGTAATGTGCAGGGTAATTAATATTGGAATGATCAAATATTTATGGTACAGAAGGTTGTTTCTTACAGATGGGAATTACTATCTGTCTTGTTCTGTTGGTTAATTGTGGTATGGTTTCGTTGGTTTTGTAGTTAAATTGGTGATTTGCAGGGTAGTTAACTGTATTAGAATGAAATGAGTTTTTGTTTGTATTAGTGATTTGTAGGGTAATGAACTCCCTAGTGATAGCGGGTTTGGGATAATTATGCACGATTTAGCTTTGATTAGTGGCTAATGGGGGTAATAAACTAACTAGTGACAGATGGTTTATTGATAAAAAAAAAACAAACAATCATTTTGTGTTTAAGGTGGTTTGTTAAACTTTTGCTGATAAATATGCAATCTTTTTGTGTTGAAGGTGGTTTGTTAAAATTGGGAATTCTGGGTTTATGTTCTTTTGGTTTCGTGAGCTTATTTTTACATGGTTTTTTGTTTTTGTTTAAATAGCTTAATTGATTTTGGAGGTAACTGATCATGTTAAGAGTGTTGTTGGTGGTTCACACACACACACATATTTGTGGGCGGGGCGGGTTAAAAATGTGCTCTTTTGTATTAAGGTGGTTTCTCATTCTTAGAAATCACTAGGCTCATTCTCCTCATTGGTGGTCTTAGTTATGTGTGGTTTAACTGGTTGTTAAAACTTAATTAGGGAATGTAGGGTAGAGATATCATTGCAATGCTACAATAATAGACTATGATACAGTGTGCTATTAGTTTTTATTGATTTTATGATGAAGGTTTGTTATCTGTTTCATTCTTTTATTTTTCAGATGGCGTTTTTTTTTTCCTGATTTGGAAGGGTTTTTTTTGGTGCATTAAGCTAGTTTTTCCAGTTAAACTATCCTTTTTATTGAGTTTAATATGTGGGATTTAGGTGCACATTTCCTAAATTTCTTTTTTTTTTTTTAAGCATAAATCATATGGTCTTGTTTTCTATTCCCCAGTTCAAAGAGATGCCAGGAAGCACACTGGAAGGCTGGCCATAAGTTAAAATGCAAGGATTTCAAATTTAATTCTTCACAAACAGCAAGATCAAACTTTGGTTTTAAACCTTCAGGTGGTGGGAGTAACAGCTTTTCTAGCGTTGCACTTGCTCCTGCCTATGGAGTTTCTAACTCTAAGCCTATAAAGAAACCAGGAAAGGTATATGTTTTAACCTTTTCTCATTATTGTTTTGTTTATTTAGATTATTTAGTGAATTCCTGTTCCACACATTTGAAACATCAATACACTCTTAAATTTCAGGTTCTTTTCCCGTATGATGAATTCATTAAACTTTACAACTCAGACAAGCCCGGATTCTCTCCCTGTGGGCTCTTAAATTGTGGAAACAGGTATATGTTTGTGACCCTCGTACACCTTTACATGTTTTGAGCATCAACTATGCATGGGCACAGAAACAAACATTTGCTAGTTGTGTTATGTTTTTCATTTGAGCATGTGCCTTTTATTTATTTAGTTATCCTCTTTTTTTCCCCTTTGCAGTTGTTTTGCCAACGTGGTTCTACAATGCCTCACATACACAAGGCCACTTGTTGCATATTTGTTGAAGAAAGGTCATCAAACAGAATGTAAGTTCAGAAATTGGAATTTTATATAGCCTTTTTGTTTTGCTTTTTTGGGGCAGTTTGTACAATCCTCCCCATAACTTTTCAACTTTGTTTCAGGTAGACGTGATGATTGGTGTTTTCTTTGTGTATTTCAATCCCATGTTGAAAGAGCGAGCCAAAGCACACTACCCTTTTCACCAATAAATATTCTTTCTCGGTTACCTAATATTGGTGGTAATCTTGGTTATGGAAGACAGGAGGATGCTCATGAGTTCATGAGGTTCGTATTACTGGCCTTCTATCTGGTTTACATATTCTGATATTAACACCCCCTTTCAGGAAAAAGGAAAAAAGAAAAAAAAATGACACCGACACACCAAATATAAGAAAATAGAAGAATCAGTCATTGACCGGAGAAGAAGTTTTGGTTGTCTTTGATGCTATGCCCAGTTCATTATCATAAAACTTTTGAATCCTTTCTGTAGGTTTGCTATTGATACTATGCAATCAGTATGCCTTGATGAATTTGGTGGAGAAAAGGCTGTTGAACCTGCATCTCAAGAGACTACAATAATTCAACACATATTTGGGGGTCGCCTCCAATCTCAGGTCATGCATCCTGCATTACTGAAGCTGTTTGATTTTGTTCTTGTTTGTGAAAGCTTCTTTTCCCAGCATGCATTGACTGCATTGAATTCCACTTTAATGCCATTATCCAGAGCTTCTCATCCTCTTCTTTTTTATTAGTCATTGCAAGTACGGAAAAAATAGAATTTGATGGACTCTTGGACTGAGCTATTTCTGAGAAGCCTGATATCTGGTGCTGGATGCCATGTTAACAAAACGTCTTTCCCCATTTTATACAAGAATCACATGCAAGGATAAAGGCTAGATGCCAATTATAACTGGCTCAGAAATGTTTGCCTATCTTGTTTGCACACTTTTGCAATTGATAAATTTTTCCTTGTGGGTTTGGCATGTGTGCGATTATGTTTTTCTATTTAAACTTTCTTAAATGATTAGAGTCCTATCTCTAGTTTGGGATGCTGTCCTGACATGCTTTATCTTCTTTAGGTGATATGTGCAGAATGCAATAAGATTTCAAATCAGTTTGAGAACATGATGGATTTAACTGTTGAGATTCATGGTGATGCTGCATCCTTGGAGGAATGCCTCGATCAATTCACAGACAAAGAGTGGCTTCATGGAGAAAATATGTACAAATGTGACAGGTATGGCTGCTTAATCCTGTGATTTCTGAACCCCAAGAGCTTAAATCATTTACTTTGTTGAATCCATTTCCTCATCTCATGTGTTTCATTATGCACACAATCTTTAATTTTTTTTAATCTTCAACTTATTATTTTAAGCAACAAAATAGATTCAATCCTCTTGGATTATTCCACCCTTGTTATGACTGAGTAATTTTAAATTATGATGGAAATTTGTTGGAGGCAGTTGCATTTTAAATTGAAATATTGATATGGTTTAGAAATGAATGAATGGAGGATGCGGATACATGTATCTTGCTCCAGCTAGTTTGGGATATGAATCCAGAGCTGGTTTTATTTTTTTCCCTGGATGATGACTGGGGTTTGTTGGTTTCAGCAAATCTTTCTCCCATTGCATTTTGAGCTACGATAGGGATATGGATGTTAGATGTTGAATACAGGCTGGTGGTGTATTATTTACTGGCCAATTCTTCCTTCTCTACTCATTCCTTGGTCCGGGAATTGGAATATTCTCTTAAAAAGGAAAAATGCGTGCATATTGGTTATTTAATTATCATTTTTACTCGAGCATATCTAACACGAACAGTGTAATTGCCTCACTGAATATTCAACATATTCTACTCTTTGTGGCCAAATATGGCTTTCATTAACCTATGGAGTGAAAATGGCTTTCATTAACCTATGGAGTGAAAATTACTTCCAAGTTCTAACAAAGTGTTCTCTTAATATCTGCTTAAAATATGGTCCTAGCTCAGACAGAATGAAAGGATGATTTGTCCAGCCAACTCCAACTAGTTTGGCATGATGCCTTGATGGTTTAATATTTGAAAGTGAAATATGCCTTGCCATGAAATTTTTCCTTTTTTATACTAGTTTGTCAGTGTAACTGAAGCCCAGCAGTATCTAATAGAACAAGGCTACCAATAAAATGGATCACAAGCCTGCATTTAATATCATTTGATTTCTGCATCTGTTTTGATGTAAGGTAATATTTTGAATTTTGTATAGGTGCAATGATTATGTCAAGGCATGGAAGCGTCTTACCATCCAACGAGCTCCAAATGTTCTTACAATTGCTTTAAAGAGATTCCAGGTCCGGTTTGTTTACATGCTATGGATACCTCCACTCCTGTTTACCTTTCTGAATCCAAGCCACTTTTTCTGTGAAAATCAATTATTTTGCTATATTCTAGTTCTAGAGGTTTTCTTTAACTTCTGAAATCATGTGGACATAACACTGCAGAGTGGGAGGTATGGTAAACTTAACAAAAGGGTAACTTTTCCTGAGATGTTAGATCTGAACCCCTACATGAGTGAAGGAGGAGATGGCACCGATGTGTACAAGCTTTATGCAGTTGTTGTCCACGTGGACATGCTAAATGCATCATTTTTTGGTCATTACATCTGCTACACCAAGGATTTCCATGGAAACTGGCACAGAATTGATGACAGCAAGGTAGGAACCGCCCCACCCCCCCATCTGTGTGCACTTCTAAACAGATCTACGCCCACAGCCTGTGAGGATTGGTGGTGGCCTTATCTTTAATTGCCAGAATCCCGTGCCCCATCATTATTATATCAAACAACGACAGCTCAATTGCCACACGCAATCTGTGGACTCTTTTTTCTCTAACTGCAGTTCTGCCTTCTCCCAGGTTTCTAGTGTTGAATTAGACGAGGTGCTTTCTCAGGGTGCATATATGCTTGTGTACAGCAGGTATACAGATATTGACTACCATCCCATCTCAATTTTATTTATGACCTTCGCAACATTTGCTTTGCTTATATACAGTATTTAGTTCGATATAACTAAGTTGCAGGCAGATTAAACACTTGAACATTCATTGCATACATTTCAAAAGGATGACATAAAAACCTGATTGTATGATAACTTGAGGAAAATATAACCGTGAAACGCAGGATTTTATTTTCTTATTTTATGTTTAAGCAATCTTGAAATTCCGGTTTCCTTATTAGAAGCACTTGTATAAGCAGAATTCACATGTCAGAATACTTATACTGCAGAATGAGACATTGATTTTTTTTTTTTTTTTATCTGAATTGGGGCACACAAACATCGTCTGTTCAACTGCAGTATATGTATATGAAGTACTTCCTTGCTCTGCTCTGAGGATTGTATTTGCCTGATGTTGGACAGGGTTTCTGTTCGGCCATCTTGTCTCAGAACCATTGAGCCTTCAAGGGAGCAGCAATCAATCGTGAAAGTAGATCTAGGTTCTTACACACAGAACCCAGCTGAACACCTATCACCAACAGAGTCGATGGATGCCACCAACTCTGGGTTCCCAGCACCTGAAAATGAAAATTCTAAATTTGGAAGTGAACATCACGAGTCAGGGACTGGTAATGAAGATCCGGAGGATATGATTGGAATTGATTGCAGCTCAAGCTTAACCAATCCAGTGGGGGTTTCTGGCCTCAAGAAGGAATCGTCTGCTGCACTTGATTCAGAAGCTATTGTCATAGAGCGCTCCTTGGACAATACTGATACAGTCATGTCTGGATCAGATTTTGCCGTTGTGAAGGACGTCAAAGTAAATGGCAGTATTTATTCAATCTCGAGTGAGGAGATTTCGACATAACCTAACAATTTGAAACATCAACCACTATTCCATGATTAGGGCAGTGAGGACGCGGCGCAACTGTAGCTAAAAGAGCAGTAGTAAATAGTTATTGATGATAATGATGCTTTATCAATCTCTAATTAATCGTTCATATTTTTAAACAATCCCCAATCATCAAAGGAAAATTTGAGTTGGGCATTTTTATCTGGGGTTTCATTATTTGCATAAATCTCAGATTCTATTTGTAATAGTCCTTGATAGGAAGAAGCCTCTCCTTCCTTCAAATGACAGAATACGTGGATGTCATTACATCATGAACAGGAATGCTTCGTTTAAAGCATACTCTATAATGCAAGTTGCTAAGAAAGTCTAGTCCAAGGAAAGCAGGTGATAGGTTGTTTAATTTGTTCGTGTACCACTCAAGAATTTACAGCAAAACATCCTGCTCTAAGAATATAAATTTGCTAGCCGTGTCGACAACAAGCTGAAAGGGTCATTGTGATTGATAGATAGCATGTGCATGTATGAAACTTAAACTGGTCTGGAGCTGCTGAGAATGCTGGATTGTGAACAATGGAGATGATGACTAATGAGCATTACAATGTGAGAGGGTTGGTTTGTGTTTTGTCTCGCTATGTTCACCGTGGGACCAAAGTAAGGGGCTGAGCCCAGACCAACATTGATTGATTGATGAAGCTTCTTACCGCAAAATTGAGCGTTGCTTCTTGTAATTCCTGGATTCTTCCGGTTTTGTTTGGCATAATTGTATTTTTATTTTTATTTTCTTATTTTTAAATTAATTTATTTTCAGTGTTTTTGAATTATTTGATAAGATAATATTAAAAATAAATTTCAATATATATATATATATATATATATATATAATTTTAATATAATTTCATGAAGAAAAAAACACATTAAAAAACAAATTTCATAAAATAGCCCATGATGTCTTAACTAAGAACTGTTCAACTATGGTAAATAATTATATTGATTTAGATTCAACCGACTGAAAATCTAAATTATGAGATTATTGAGTTACTCTGAAGTAAAGTTAAAGTATTATTTAACCCAACTCAAGGCTTGTATTGTGGGCTGCCAGGTCAACTTAGATTAAACCTAGAACAACATTGTTTTATTTATTTTGGAATAAAATGATGTTGTTTTGAATATATATTTTTTAAAAAATATAATGTGATTTAAAATTGAATATAAATAAAAAATTCAAATTCTTGAAGTTAACTCAGATCAGGTTTCATTTAGATTTGTGTGAATAATTTAATTAATTAAATTTGACTGGTACACTTCCAAACCAATTCAAAATAAAACTTCATCTATATCAAGTTTCAAAACAGTAAGTTATGAAATGAATCCAACTCAATAACATCATTTCTTAAAAAAAAGTATTAATTTTGAAGAAGTGTTGAAATTATTTTCTTACTGGATTAAAAAAACATATTGACTTCCGATCCATGAAAGTGGGTCCAAAATTACTAAATCGTAATCATGATAAAGAGTAGAACCAATAGTTATGCGATTAAGGAGTGGTTAACATCTTACACCGTTTATCTTGAAAAGTGGGAAAACAGGAACCAGCAAGCAACGCCATTTCTCATCTGATGGCGATTTCTCTCGTGGTGTTGCCAGCTGTTTGTCTACACCCTTGCTATATTATTATTATTATTTCTCGCTCTCTCTTCATGACCCTCTTTGTTTTCTATAATTTTTACTACAGCAAAACCACTCGCAAAAACCTCTTTCACTTGATCCAAAAACATAGAGGATTCTTTTTTGTTACTATGATGTAAAGGGAGTCAGTCTGTTTAGCAAGGTTATTGATTTTTAATGATGTCCCAGATTCCAGTTATGTTTTCTATTTATTTTTTCTACTAAAGTTTGATGCTTTTTATTTGATTAGTTTGCAGGGCTTTGTTTTGTTTCTGATTCTGGGAAAGTGCTTGGTTTTTTTTTATTCAATTGACAGCAATGGAAAACCGCAGTGAAGCCGAAGCAAGTCCTTGTAAGAGGTACTTGTGTTATATTATTGAGTTCTTAATCCAAACCTATTAATTAATGCATGCATTTAATACTCAATCACATTTCACAATCTGATTGATTTGTTTTAAGGCATGCTAGTGAATTTGATGATTGTATGTGAATGACTGAATGTAGTTTGGTTGCGGCCGTCTCATATGGAACTGCTTCAATGGCTATGGTTTTTATCAATAAGGCCATTTTGATGCAGTATGGTCACTCAATGACCCTTCTAACTTTGCAGGTATTGAAATTAAATTAAACCCTTTTCCTGTTTAATTGCGTTGTTATTTGGAAAAATATTTCATGCTGTGTTGTCAATGTTTTTGGAGTTTTGAAGATTTTTAGACATGTTGTTCTAATATGTGAGTTTTCGGTGATTATGATTACTGATAAAGGATGTTTTTATTGTTTGATTCTTGTTGGTTGGCTGGTTTGATTAGCAATTGGCGACAGCATTGCTTATTCATTTTGGTAGACAAACAGGGTATACGAGAGCGAGGGGAATTGATATGCAAACAGTTAGAAGACTTCTCCCAGTTTCGCTGTTCTACAATGCTAATGTGGCTTTTGCTTTGGCTAGCTTGAAAGGAGTTAATATTCCTATGTATATTGCAATAAAGAGACTCACACCGCTTGCAGTACTTATAGCTGGAATTTTTTCAGGAAAGGGAAAGCCTACAGCACAGGTCTGTGTTGCCACTTATTGAGCTAGTTTTCACTGAATGCTTACCCTGTTTGTTTATAACATATATAAGATAGACATGGGATTCTGCTTTGCCAGTGTTTTATTTATACATTTAGTGTGTGTGTACTTGGACTGGTAAAATTATTGGTATTGACATGGACTGGTAAAATTATTGGTATTGACAGGATGATCAATAATTCATAAATGAAGGGGAAGCTTGCTGTTCAATTAACATATATATATGTACTAAAAGACCATTTTTTATTTATATGTGCATAATCTAGTTATCAGCCGTTTAAATCCATGAGAAGACATCTCCTTGACTAGTGACCTTGAGTATAGGATGTTCCTTCAAACTATGATACTTTTGCGTTGTATTTCAGGTTACTTCTTCAGTGCTATTGATTGCTGCTGGAGTTATTATAGCAGCAATTGGAGATTTTTCTTTTGATCTTTTGGGATACGGCATGGCCCTTACTTCTGTTTTCTTTCAGGTTGGCTATAAATTCCATTATTTCCAATGGATGTGGATAATACAGCGTGATGGTGCTTGCTTGTTTACTAACAGTTGTTGTGCTTTGAAAGTGCAGACAATGTACCTTGTGTTAGTTGAACGATCTGGTGCAGAGGATGGCCTCTCTTCAGTTGAGATAATGTTCTACAACAGCTTTTTGTCTCTTCCAGTCTTGACATTTCTCATCATAATTACAGGGGAATTTCCAAGCTCTTTAGCATTATTGTTTGCAAAGGTCAGAATCTTAACCCCTCATATATAGACTCAAATTATTGATTGTGCTAGAAACAAATGGCAAGCTGAAGTTCTGAAGCCTGTTCAGAGCAGGCTGTAATGCTATTCTTGTTTACTTATGTAGGCTCTTCGCATAATTGTTTACAAATGGAGCTTTGAATTAAAATTGATTGGCAAAACCTTTTATGTGTAGCACCAAAAACCTTTTCTATGGCTTCAAAGTACTCTATCAGAGTCTGGAATTACAGTCAGGCAGTTGACATAATTGAAGTTCAGTCTAATTTATGTTGCTGTAGGAGCTTATACCTTACCAGGAGAATCTTGTATTCCACTTTAAAATCTATCAAATTTTAATGTCAACGGCAGAACACCATTGGTCAAATATGTTTCAGTGTGCAGTCATTTATTTGATTTTTTATTATTTCCCTTTTAGTTGGTATCCCAACTGAAAAGTAATGAAAATGTTGAGATTGTGTTATATTGGTATCCTGCATTTCATATTTATCCATTTGGGATTGTTGATTGATGCCTTTTGGAATAGTCTGATTCCTGAAATCAGGAAAGTGTAATACTTGGCCATTTCAGAATGATCTGGATAACATCTTGAACATCTAAAACCTTCTAGGGCAGGTCAAGGGTACCAATTATGTATTACAGAAACTAGGTCTGTTTTCCTTAGAAGGGTGGGGTGAGGGTGTTGATAGCTTATTGGAATGCAAAGTTTGATTCGTGCTATCATGACCTCTCCAACTTGTGATAAGTTTAAGTGACAAAGTTATCAGTTGTCATGTTATCATTTATATTCCCTCACAATTTAAGAACTTAAAAAGTTATATCATGATGAACAGTATCAGGCTACTGACCCTGTTATGTTGGATATCAAGTGCTGCTATATCAGGAATGCAGTCCCAGCAAATAGATGCCTCGGGAAACTGCATAGTTATTGCAACTTTGACCCTGTCTGGTCCATCCTGCACTATTCTACCATTAGACTTTTTTTTCATTGCTTCAGGTTGACGTTTTCTGGTGTATCTATAAAACTCAATGCCTCCACATGCATGTGCCTTGTTTTAAGTCTGAATTATTGTCTTGCCTCTTCATATTGTATTGGTCTTGGTCAATCTTTTTAACCAGATCATGTAATTTGTTTTGAAAAACTGTGGCAATCAAAATGATTTTCATAAAGTGCAGTGATGATTCAAACTTCATTTTCCTCTACAAAGTGCTGCATTTTGCTCTTTGTGATTTCTAACTTGCAATCTGTTTTTTTATTGCAGAGCAATTCCTTATCATTTTTGGTGATCCTTCTTATTTCATTAATAATGGGCATAGTTCTCAACTTCACCATGTTCTTATGTACCATAGTCAACTCGGCTCTAACAACAACCATTGTGGGAGTCCTCAAAGGTGTTGGGTCCACGGTGTGTGCATATGACCCTTCTAGTCTATTATAGAGAATCTAAAGGAAGAAAACAAAAAACTTGGAGTTTTATCATTTAAACCAAACTGTTTGCGGGCTTTTCAGTTACTTTCATCATTTTCAGACCATTGGTCATGTTTTGCTAAGTTTTCAAGTGCATTAAGTTTAAGTTTTCATTTCCTTTGCTGCACAGACCCTTGGTTTTGTCGTGCTGGGTGGTGTGGAAGTGCATGCTTTGAACGTGACTGGATTGGTTATCAACACAGCTGGTGGGTTGTGGTACTCGTATGCCAAATACCAGCAAAAGATGAGTAAACCTCCAAAGCGAATATCAGATGTAGAGGCTCGTAGCAAATAAGTCTGCTTTTGAGGATCACTACCGGTGATGAGTTGCTGCTTCAGCCGGTTCCTTATCTGATTTCTTGTCAATTTGCCTACACTGTATGATTCACAATGATCTCATAGTAACAACCAAAAGGGATGAAAAATGAAGTATAGCGATCACTTTTTGTTCTTGAAGAATACTCGATTTTATAGCATATCCTTGCTTGGAACAACACTCTTGATTTCGTTCGGAAAAGATGTCGAAATATAGATGGTTAATGTTGTCCGCTGATTTAGATCGGATTTGCTCTTCAAACTGATACTTCAGCCACAGAATATTGTTCGAAGCATTTTGTTTTATTTTTTGTTTTAAAAGCACCTTTATGTTTATTTTTCAATTTGTTTTTTAGATTATTTGGATGAGCTAATATAAAAAATGAATAAATAAATATTATTTTAATTTTTTATGAAATCAAAAGCTTTTTTAGCTCAATTTCTTTCTAGTATACGATGGCATGGCATCACGTATACGATTCATGACTGTGATGGTTATCGTCAGAGTCGGTGAAAATGACTGATCTATCCACTTCTGTGCTTGTCTGAGACAAAATTAATTCTGATAATGTAAACCAGAGTTAAACTGGGACTGACTCCTGAAATCCTCAACACTCATCCCATGCTTAAGATCTATCCAGTTAACTAGAATGTTCTCCCCCCCTCTTGCCCACCTCAGAAAGACACGATAAATGGGAAATTAGGTGAGTGATCATGACAGAAAGTAAGAGTTTAACTGCTGCAACAGGCAAAGATGAATCCCATCAAGTTTAAGAAAACATCATTTCATTGGTCCAATCAAGTGGTGAATCATTGTTCATGCCTGTTTTCTCTTAACTTGATGCATTGCTCGCAGGCACAAGACTGTAAGCTGTCTCCACTCTCAATTGTCTCTTTCATGGATAATTTTCAAGTCTCAAGTTCTTTTCATTTTCTCCCAACACGGGTGTTATTACGCTACCCCAGCTAGCTTCACATTAGGATTCACGAGAATTTAAGGAATGACATCATTAGTATTATCCGTTTCTTAAAACTAAATTTAAAAATATAAACGGGAAAACTCCATTGGTTTTGTTGCTTATAACCAAAAATATAAATAACTGGTTCGTCAAAAAATTCCAAGATAAAACAGAGTGGTTTTAAAAACTATGAAAATGTTATTATATGCATCATCATCTGATGAGCAGAAGATGTGCAATGGAATGTGGGTGGGACAAATATGGTCTGGTCATAACTCCTCTGCCTAATGCTTGCTTTGTAGTTATGTTGAAAATGAAAGCTGGGCATATATTGCTGATAACCAGTAAATAATTAATGGATGGTTCATAGAAGAAGCGGCCCTTCTGCTGTTGGAGGTTCCTCACCATTGAATAGCTCACCAAACATAATTTTAAAATTTTTACCTCAAAATGTTTTGCTTTTACTACCCATTTTAGGTTAATTTAAACTGGATAATGACAATGAAATTAAATTCCTCCTCCTTTTCTGGCTTAGATATTGAAATCAAGAACATTATTGCTCCTGAAATCTCATCTAATTTATAGTGAAATATTACGACAAAGAAGATCATTCCTTCTAAAACCTGTTAAAAAAAATGAAAAACATTTTACTCCTCGCATCTTAAACCTAGGAGACAATAAGGAAGCAGCTCATATGAGGGCAACTCCATCACATCCCTACTAGATAATGATTCTTCGAGTTTTCAAGCACATGCTATTTGCTCCTCCTTTGTCTCTGATGAAACCAAAATGTCTACAAGCCCTGCATGTTGAGATGCATAATAGAGGACCTAACAGTTGAGATGAATCAATTCAACGCGAGGCCTGAGGTAGATTGGTTTATAACCCACTTCAAAAGTCAATTTTGGCCGACACAAAAAAGGTCTTGTGGGGCATTTGTGGTGGGCAATTCCTGTCCCTTCATTCCTATCTCTCTTCTTGAAATTAATGGGTTCCAAATTTGTGATTGCTAGTAGTTAAGAATGGCAATTTCATCCTCTTTAATTGGATTGGAAATTTTTCCACAGACCGGGGGTAAGAAAAGGTGAAGGATTCACTCTTTATCACCAAACCCGGATCCATCTAGTTTTTTTTTTTAACTCTTATATATATATATAATCTATGGAGTTGTGATTTTATTTTTTAATATAATTTGTGGGTTTTTATCTTACAATTAGTCTAGAATTCTTATGGTTTTATGTTAAACCAGATCGTTGTAACTAGATGCCCCACTGCCTCTTTCACCTTTACTTAGTTTTTTTTTTAATGTGGATGTTTGGATCAGTTTGTATTTATCTTAATAAATCTTATATATTTTGAAGTTAATAATCATGTAAATTTTCATTAATCATCGTATTAGCAACTACATATCTCAAACTAAATATCATTAAAAAACAAAAACTTTTAAATATCACTAAATCACCTTCTAAATGATTATATTACTTAGTTTTTCATCCACGCAGTGGAGTTTGTCATTTTACAAGCGTAATCAAGGTTCTCCTGTGTCACAAAAACCCTGTGGTCTTTCCATGGATCGTCTGCCTTCAACTTTATCATAAATGTAATATTGTTTTTGGTCACCCAAAAATCTAAGCAAAAAGGATGTTTACGTTGTCGAGTGAGAGAAAAGGAATTCTTGCCTTGTAAATATGGGATGATCTTGTTGATGAGATCAAGTTTCTTTTGAAAGACGAAATGATTCTGTCTTAAAAGGGTTTTATTCGTTGTCAAGATGGAAAGAAGTTACCATGACCATAGAATGGAAAAAAGTTCTACTTTTTCTGACTTGTAATATAGAAATTAGGGTTAAAAAGCAATATCCCCAGCACCTTGTGTGATCGAAGCAGTCATCTAGGTGTGGTTTTTTTCCCTTTTCACAAGTTACAGTATTTTCAAACCAGATTTTATTTAATAGTTTAATTTTATAGTTAAGATAATTTCTTGACATGATCATTGAAGATTATCAGAAATTCATTCTTAATTGTAAACCAGTTGGATTAAGATTGAATTTTGTAAAACTCTTATTATCTTACTTATCCGATAGACTTTGAGAAATAAAATTATAATAGAAGACAAACTTGTAAAATAGCTATTAAAGCCACAACATAGAACGAAAGAATTAAGTTTTGTTAACCCATTAATTTTATCATGATATCAGAGCAAGGTTGCTCTATCTGAACCCTTGAAACACAAACCCTTATCTTTGCTTTTCTCAAACTGGTGAAATGCCATGGCCACCAAATCAGCCACCAAATCTCCTTCTCCAGTTATGCATGTATAAATTGAAAAATCCAGTTTTCATGGTGGTATAACCCTCACCGAAACCAATTATGATATTCGGTCTCAAATTATTGAAATGCACATAGTTGGCCGTGAAAAACTAGATTATATTATGGATGATTCTCCTCAACCCGAATCTAAAGATCCCTTATATTTCAAGTGGTATGCTTGATATCAAAATTTTGTTAACTTAACGATTACAAGTTCGAATCTCATTATCCTATTTTATTTGATAAAAATTAAATATAAAGTGATGTCGGCTTGTGCAAGTTTAAAACCCAAAAAACTTTTTTTTAAAACGGTATATTAGAAAATAATACAAATTATATTATAAAACCTCACCTAACAACTTGAATTTTATATTAGAGTTTTCTCGATTATAAGCTGCTATTAAAAAGAGATGATCTAATTTGATTATTTTCTTACTGATTTTATCAATAACCATGCTGAATATCTAATGATGATACTAATATAATATCATCATGTATAGTTAGACGAGAATTCCCTGAATGCCTTGCTGAAAATCCGTAATGATATATATATAAAAAGAGCGTGAAAACTGATTCCATATAGTGTTTTAAAAAATCAAATAGATTTTTCATTTACCTGATCCCCAAAGTCAAAGACAAGAGGGATTTTTATTTATTTATAATTTAGATTAGTCGAGTCTTGGGATGAGATCACAATTAATAGCGATGGCCTCACATCATTATGGATGGATATATCTGGATCGATCATCAAGTCACCATGCATTCACGTGTTCTGATGGCCACCTTGTCATTAGATTTGCTTTCCATGATTGAGATTTGAGATCTTGGATTGAGAAATCTAAATAATTAATCACATGTTCTTGTTCTTCTTTATTCATTACTCAATAACAAAAAGGTAGGGTTCTCCATGTCTGTGTATTACACTGAAGGAGACAATATTTTAATTTCGTTGCTGTCACCCGTTTTGTATAAAAATATTTTAAAATAATATATTTTTTATTTTTTAAAAATTAGTTTTGATATTTAGTATGCTATGTTTAGTCTGAATTGAGCTAGTTCAATAGTTATTTATTTGATTGAATAAATAAAAATATAATATAGATTTTTTTATATAATTTTAAAGTATATTTTTATCCTTTGTATACATACATGTTATTGTTACTAACTCTGTCAATGATAAATATATTATCTATAATAACAACAATAATAATATTAACTATAATAACAATAACAATAACAATAATAATAATGCAAGCTCATTGAGTGGCCTGTTTATTCTGTGATCCAAATGTAACGCTGCTCGACAGAGTCAGCCATTAATTTCGTTGGGCATCGAGTGGCAACTTGGCTATAAAAAACACAAAGAATTTTACATGAAATTATACACAAATGAAAACGAATGCATGCCCAGTTACGGCCACTCAGAAAGCGTCTCGTCTAAAACAATTTTCTTTTTAACCGCAATAATATTTTTAAATCAGTTTTTTTTTAATTAAGATTAATTTTCTCTTAGATCATCTCGTATAGTCGTATCTATGTGTGTGTGTGTATACATACATACATAGCAGGTAACAGTGGAGCCTGTGTTTTTTGCGTTTGAGAGAGAGAGGGGACGGGATCCTCCATTGCTTCTCCAGCTCACTGTGCTGAATATAAAAACATTCTGGATTTTTGTTGGGACAATCTAATCTCACATGCTTGCGAGACAGATCCAGAAATAATTCCAAATATATAAACACAAAATAAACCATCATAGAAGAAGACAAGTACAGAAAAGATTGATAATTGTATTTTTATCCAGGCTGAAAAATATCTTTTTTATATATTTTAATTCTCTCATTTTCGCTTTTCATCGTATATCTATTTTTTATATGCATGAAAACTTTATCTGAGTTTAGTTGAGCGAGTAAAATTTTAACTGTTTTAAATTGTTACAAAAGATATATACCTTAACTTGAACTCGAAACTTGTTATGCAGATTATAAATTTTTTATTATTACACCACGATTTGAAAATTATCTTTATATTATGAAAGAGAATTATTGGCATGGTTAACTTGTAAGTTTTTTTTTAAAAAAAAAAATACACCAGTCACTCTTACTATGAAGAAATTAAAACTAGCTCAAAGATGCTTTTACTATGAAAAAATTATATATATATATATATATATATATATATATATATATATATATATATATATTTTAAAAAAGATTTAATTTGTATGCAAAAACTAGCTCAAAGATGCCTTTACCATGAAGAAAAGAAGAAGACATGATTCTCATAATTGATCAAAATCCAACAAAGACTTACATAAAGCACATAGACTGCTAATGTCCACTTGCTTTTCAATGTGCCAAGAAAGGAAGGCAAAATGATGATGGCATTTCGGATCATGCACTCATGCTAAAGGCAATAAAATAAAATAAAATAATAATAATAAAATAGTAGAAATGGTATTTTGTTCTTTTATTGGCCTGGAAGCCTCAAGCAAGGAAGGTTAGTATATACTGCTGGCAGTCCCAAAGGCAAGTTTAGCATAAAGTATTGTGATTTATTAATATTATAGACCAGTATGAAAATCTTGTACGATCTGTATACTTGAACCCTACAATTTTGATTGATTTGTTAGATTAAATCTAAACCTAAGTTATTTTTTTCCTATCAAAATAATATATATTTTAATTTTACCACTTAGTTTCTATCACCTAACCCAAGTTGGATCTAGAAAAATAAAATCAAAACTCAGGGTTATATATATATATATATATATATATATATATATATATATGAAGCAAAATTGTTTTGATTTTTTAAAAATGAATAAATAAATTGGATCTTAAGAGTGGATTGACCGGGTTTATTTCTACCGAGTCTTTGATCTATATATATCATATTAAAATATTATCATTTTAATTAACCTAGATCAATTTACTTAGTTTGCTACTTAATTTGCTACCCAAGCTTTAGATCAAATAACAAGTTTAATAACTCTAGTTTAGGTACTCAGTTTTATACACCAAAACTAAATTAACTAAGCATTTTCCAAATCAAACCCATCCATGCTCAGATTAAGTTTATAGTATTTTTATTTTTTGAACCATAAGTATACTCTGTGTAATCTTCAGAGATGCCAATCGCCACGCCTAAAAGGCACTTCATCATAGCATTTGCCAATCAAGAAAGTGATTGCAAATTTCTTTTACCGATAGTAGAAAGGATTAATGATTATTAATTAATAAAAATAAATGCCAATCATGGTTCTCGGAGAGAGATATAAACAATTAATCTCCAGAGATTCCTCACGTTGGCTGCCTTGCTTTTCATTTTATCATGTTAGTGTGTTTCTATTGTTAATTCTTTCACTTTATTGCATTATTTAATATCAGCCGAGACCCAATAAAAATAAAAATAAAGACAGCCCACTTTAATATGCATAGACGTTACAATACACTATTTTTTCATCTATTTTTTTGTAATTTAAATTCCCTAAAATCAAAAGAACTCTCCAAAAATAAATATGGGCAAAAGGGGTGGATGACCTCATTTCTTGGAGTCGGAAACTTAAGTGGAGTTGAAAAGACATTTCTGCCCCTTAAAGGGTAATGTTGACATTTTATAGGTGCTCCAATCCAGTTGTGTGTCCCCTTTTTTTTATTTTATTTTATTCACTTTAATTATCTGTACTTTTGTAAACAAAATAGTTTGGGGACCAAACAAAATGTTTGAGCAGAAGAAGAATATTCCTCCCTCCCATTTCTCACATAACCGACATGTTCTTGGTATCATTTCTGGGTAGCTTTGATCAACTCCAGTTAGTTTAATGATCTTTTGTTAAAAGAAGTTAGTTTAGTTTATGACACCAGACCTGTTCTTGTTCTTGTTGGTCAATTTAGGATCTGAGTTTAATTTTGAACTTGACTTCATCGGTAAAACTTGACAAGTCAATTTGTAATCACTCATAGGATGCATGTGAGTTTTTTTAATATATCAAACAACTTTATAAAATTTTTATATCAAACAGAAATATTTTTTTTATATTAAAAAACCTCTTTTAAAAGTTGATTTTAAAATTAAAAATAATGAAAAATTAAAGACAATATCATGTGATCCAACTATTCAAACAAGTAGTAGTTAAAATCTAAATAACATTTCTTCATCCAGTATAAAAATTAAATTTAAATAAAAAGAAACTTCCTATTGAAAAATATGTCTGTGATTAGTGAACATGCTTGTTGCTTAATTTGGTGTGGAAATTTCCATTTGGTTAACTAATAATTTAGTCAACACGTCACGAGAACATGAGATCTTTACTTCGATGTTCACATTCAGAACTGTTTACTTCCAAGTCAACTGATGTTTACTTATTATTCCTCGTTCCCATGTCTTTAATCCATGTTTCACATAAAGTTTTGAAAAATAATATATATGGGAGTAAAAAAAATTGGACAGGTAATAGTAAGGTTTACTATGGGCTACGTTTTCGGAATATTGGACAAATTCACATGGTGTAAGGGTTCTTACAGCTGCAACAACTTATACCTTACCTCATAATATTTCTTTGCCATGTTGGATCTCTTGGTTGTGTCATTGAGTGAAGAGAGTACAAAGAACATCTCTTTCACTTCTCTTCTTTTGCTTTTTCTCACCACATTGTACTTTAGCATGAGTGGATTGCCTTAAAGTTGTGTTCTTTGATCGAGGGAGGGGAGGGATCTAGTTTTCTAGGTTTAATATGGTTGCTTCTATAATGGAGGTCTCTTGTTTCTTGGTTTTGGGATCTGGGTTTTGATTTTTTGTTGAAAAGACTGGAACTTTGAGGATTTTGGTTTCTTGGCATTTTTTTATGCTGTTTGTGAAGCTGCGTTGAAGATAGAGAAGAAAAATGGCTCCAAGATTGGATTTTTCTGATTGGTGGGGAAACAAGGAGGGGACACCTGTTGTGGTGAAAATGGAGAATCCTAGCTATTCTGTCGTGGAAATCAATGGTCCAGATTCTGCATTCAGGGCAGTTGAGAAGAGTAGAGGCAAGAATGCAAAGCAAGTAACATGGGTTTTACTCCTGAAGGCTAATAGAGCTGTTGGTTGTGTTGCTTGGTTAGCGACTGTCTTTTGGGCCTTGCTAGGGACCATAAAGAAGAGGTTGATCTTTAGACAAGGTGTTGCTGTGGCTACTGAGAAGTTAGGCAAAGGGAAATTGGTACTTCAAATCATTAGAGTGTTTTTAGCTGCTTCTTTGGCAATTTTGGCGTTTGAAGTGGCTGCTTATCTGAAAGGCTGGCGTTATTTTGAGAGTGCTAATTTGCATATCCCAAGGACCTTGGATTTGCAAGGCTGGCTTCACGTGGTTTATGTTGCTTGGTTAACATTCAGGGTTGATTACATTGCGCCCCTAATTCAAGCTCTCTCTCAATTCTGTGTTGTTTTGTTCCTTATTCAGTCTGTAGATCGTTTGATACTTTGTTTGGGCTGCTTCTGGATTAAGTACAAGAAGATTAAGCCAAGGATTGAAGAGGATCCATTCAAGTCAGATGATGTTGAGGCATCAGGCTACGAGTATCCAATGGTTCTTGTTCAAATCCCCATGTGTAATGAAAGAGAGGTAATGCACTGAACTGTATCTCCTCTTTTTTTGCACTCCTATGCTTGCCTGACATTGATGCGTGTTGCTTTTCACTTGTGGCAAATCCGTGACAAAGATTTAGAGAAAATATAAATGGCAGCTTTTCCAAGTTTTGCAGAGTCCTTGATGCTGATATGCTTTTCTGTGTGCAGGTGTATGAACAGTCTATCACTGCAGTTTGCCAAATGGATTGGCCGAAGGACCGTATACTGATTCAAGTTCTTGATGATTCTAATGATGAGAGCATCCAATGGTTAATAAAGGCAGAGGTTGCTAAGTGGAACCAAAAGGGTATCAACATAATCTACAGGCACCGTTTGATTAGAACCGGTTACAAGGCTGGAAATCTCAAGTCTGCAATGGCCTGTGATTATGTAAAGGATTATGAGTTTGTTGCAATTTTTGATGCTGATTTCCAGCCTAATCCAGACTTCCTTAAGCTGACAGTGCCGCATTTCAAGGTAGATAAAAACAAAGAATCTCAGTTCAATAATTCACAGTCAAAAATGTTTCTGGTGCTTAACCACGTCTCTCTTACCTTATGTTGCAGGGCAATCCTGAACTGGGGTTGGTTCAGGCAAGATGGGTTTTTGTGAACAAGGATGAGAATTTGTTAACTCGTCTCCAAAACGTTAATTTGTGTTTTCACTTTGAGGTGGAACAGCAAGTTAATGGAACATTCCTAAATTTCTTTGGTTTCAATGGAACTGCTGGTGTTTGGAGAATCAAAGCCCTTGAAGAGTCTGGTGGGTGGCTTGAAAGGACAACTGTAGAGGACATGGACATAGCTGTCCGTGCACATCTGAATGGTTGGAAATTCATCTTCCTCAATGATGTCAAGGTACTATTGTGCTCTCATCAGTTTAAATCTATCACTTCCATTGCATCAGTGTATGTAGTTTGGTAGGATCAAGATGAGCAAATAGAGAGTTGTTTTCATGATCATTCCATTTCATTTGAAGCATTCTAGAATTTTAGCAGACAACAAGAAAACAGGTGCGTACTTTCCGTTCTAACAAATCTGGAACAAGTCCTGACAACATGAATTACATGTGTAACCTTTAGGTCCTCTGTGAAGTTCCTGAGTCCTATGAAGCTTACAGGAAGCAGCAACATCGTTGGCATTCCGGTCCTATGCAACTTTTCCGCTTGTGTCTTCCAGCAATTATAACCTCTAAGGTGCCTTTGATACCCGTTTGTGCTTCCTGTAATTTAACCTCCACTGATTTACTCCACTAACGGCTTTCCATGTTTTCGATCTTGCAGATGACATTTTGGAAGAAAGCAAACTTAATATTCCTCTTCTTTCTATTGAGAAAACTTATCCTTCCTTTCTATTCCTTCACACTGTTCTGCATAATCCTTCCTCTAACAATGTTCGTTCCCGAGGCTGAGCTTCCTATGTGGGTTATTTGCTATGTTCCTGTCGTGATGTCATTCCTCAACATTCTTCCTGCTCCCAAATCCTTCCCTTTTATTGTTCCTTACCTTCTCTTTGAAAACACCATGTCAGTCACCAAATTCAACGCCATGGTATCTGGTTTGTTCCAGCTGGGTAGCTCGTACGAGTGGGTTGTCACCAAGAAGGCTGGTAGGTCATCAGAATCTGACCTACTGGCTGCTGCTGAGAGGGATTCAAAGACAATGAACCAACCCCAGATATGCAGAGGAGCTTCTGAGACCGAGCTTGAACTGTTAAACCAATTACAGGAACAGAAAGAAGCAACGCCTACACCTGTTAAGAAAGTGAACAAGATATACAGGAAGGAGCTCGCTCTAGCATTCCTCCTACTCACAGCTTCTGTCAGGAGCTTGTTATCGGCCCAGGGAGTCCACTTTTACTTCCTTCTGTTCCAAGGTCTGACCTTCCTTGTCGTTGGTCTTGATCTGATCGGAGAGCAAATAAGCTAAGCGTAAACAAAGCAAGATAGAGTGTAATACACTTCCAATCAGGTTCAGGTAACCTGTGAACGTCCCATTTGGATCAACCGTGCACTTAAAGGAAGTTCGGTCCTTTCTTTCCTTCGCAAATGATGGTGAAGAATAGCCTTCAGTTCAATAAAATGAAGTCATCGTCTACCTGTGATTTGAAAGCACTATAGAATTTTCTCTTTTCAGAAATCCCTCCCCATACTGTGGTCATACTTCCTCTTATTATCAGCATCATCATCATTTTTTATCACACAGGATATTGTATTATCGGTAGTTTTCCTCTGGCATTGAATTGTTGCGGGTTGTCATGGGTAGGATATTAGGTTTCATTTTTTTTACAGTTGACTTGTATTCATGTTTGGGTGTGTGATTTAGCAGCATTCAAGGTTCATACCATATTTCCTCCTGTAAAGTCCAACCAGTTTCAGTGAAGTCAAAGCATAAGCTCTGCTTAATGCTGCCTGGTTTCCAGATTTTATCCTTACAGTGTGACATGTAATAAGAACTGCTGTCTGTACATTTTCACATGTTCTGTTTTATCCAAGGCGACAAGCGATCCCTCTCTTCATATTCTTTTTGCTGTGCTATTTGCTGCTCTGAATGTGCTTGCATGTATGGCCTGATCTCATATTTTAACAAGAGAAGGTCAAAAGAAGGTGTCGGCAGTCAAAAATGACCAAACAAGTTGAACTTTGTAGCAGGTTTGCGATGGCTAAGGTCTGAGGTTTTGGTTCACACACACATCATCGAGTGTCCAGAAGTTGGGGGGCCAAGTGATCTTTCCTGGGCAAAAACAGATTCTGGATTCTGTATATGGGGTGCTGCTGGTGGGAAGTATATAGTTAAGACACACTCACTAGTTTCTGTGGTCCACCCCATTAAAAACTTTGTCATGGGAAAATAATCTTGATTTGACTACCTTCCTGGCATTTCACGTTCATTTTTAGATATCTCACTTGAAGCTGGCAATGTGCTGGGTTACAAGTGGGATTTGGCATCAAGTGGTCAAGTTTTGTGCTTTGTGCTGGGTTGTAAGATGATATCCTTGGTTTGAAAAAAAATTAATCGATGCTATTTTTAGTGTTTTTTTTCTTTCATAATTTGATGGATATATATCAATACTATAAAGTTTTTAAATAGATTTTCAATTAAAAAATTAATTTCTATCATGTCTGCCAGCAAATGAACGATGTCAGGACTTCAAAACTCAAGTACTTGGCTTTTTTCTTTTTCCTTTTTTTTTTTTTAATTTGAAAATGCTTCTGCTTATGCCCATATGTTGGAGATTTTAATGATAAATGTTCGTCCTGCTGTTATCTTTAGTCTTTATTGTTTTGGAGTGAATTTCTGTACTTTAAAAAATAAGAGGTGCAAAAAATATATATCTATATAATTATATTTGTTATTTTTGTATTCTTAAATATTCTGGTAAACACCTCTTAATTTAAAATTATTCAACTAAGATATATAATAATAATAATAAATAAATATTATTATAGTTTTAAAATCTAACTTTGAGATTTATACGAGGCCAATATCGAGTTATTGGCCAAAGCTCGGGTCATAGGTCAACTTGACCTGAATCATCGTAAAAAATAGTTATGTTAATAATTTGAAAACTCGATTCAAGAATCAACTCAAGACAAGACCCTGGTCTTGGATCACGAGGGTCAACTCAAGTTTCTAATTTAATATGAAGATAAATATTAGTATTATTATAGTTTTAAAATCAAATCCAAAGTTGATCGAGGAAAGTCTAAGATCATAGGTCGAGAAAGTTAACATAGGTTGATCTAAGTCAATATATAAATAAAAATAATTATTATCATAGTTTTAATATCTAATTCAAAAATTGAATTTAGACAAGATTCAAGTCATGGATTAAAAGGATTAACTTAATTGACTAAAAAATTTTAACTTTAAAAAAAAAAATAGTTTTTTTTATCCATGTTTTACCCCAAGTCCACTTGGATATTTAACTATATTAGTTCAAGTTAATTCTTCTTTCTAGTTTTTTTAACCTCAAATTGATTCAGATGACCTGTCAAATCAATTTTGATTTTATTACATGGGTTATTATTGTATTATTAATCTCAACACTTTATATAAATTAAAGCAAATAAATTAAAATGTTGATTTTTAAAAAATATATCAAATTTGATAACAATATAAATTAAAAATAAATAAATGTTTTTAATATTTTATTATATCTTATCCACCGTAGCTAAATAGAACATATAAAAATAATCATTCTGTTTACATGACTAGCAAATACAATATTTTATTATATCTTATCCACCATAATAATATAACTATTTTATTATTATTATTATTATTATTATTTGTCTCGCAGAGTAACCAAATACCACTCAACCGCCCGCAAATGGCATCAGATAGTTGATATTTCCTTTTGCCAGGAAAAGTAACCTGCAAATGGGGAAAACATCAGCTAAAGATGCGTGACAGAAGAAGATGGATTTTAAAATGCTTGACCAGGGAGTGACTTGCTCGTCTAACAAGGTCCAGGCATCGGTGACGCTGGATGTCTCGACGGAGATCCGTAGATAATGCACGCAAGATCGATTCTTCATCAATCCCTCCTCTAGTTGAAAGCCACTTGCATTGAACAACACGTCTCTTCCACTCTTCGGTGTCTCATCGCTTCAGCCTCCACTCCTCAAGCCTCACAGTGATAGATTGCTAGGTCTGTTCAAGAGAGAGCATGTTAAATTCTGCAGAGTTTTAGATTTCAGAAGAAATTTATGCATGGAAACTATCCAAGTTCTATATCACGCGTCCACTTACCTATGTATTCCCGATCAAATGGGTAAATAAAACCAGACCCAAGATGGCAACGAGTATGGAAAATGCAGTTTCCCCCGTGAAAATGCTTGTAGACAAAGACTGGCCATAGGAACTGAAAAATACAATAAGAAGAAATGATATGTTAGAAAGAAGTTCCTGCGGGAAGCTCTTTGGGTTCTGAAAATAATTAGATGGAATCTATGTATCTGCAATTATTAAGATCACAGCAACAGCATACAGAAGAAACAAAATGGTTTGCTTCCATATCTGGCATCGATTCAAAACGCTATTGTAACAAAGAAAATGGAAGCAGAGGTTATCATTATCTTGAATGAACATTTGTGGTGAATTTCAATGAAATCATTCTGCAAGCCCCACCAAAGACAATATAAGTATTTTTCAAGAAACTCAGAGGAAAGTACTTTCTGCTGCCATGCATTTGAGAATATGGATTCCATAATCAAAGAAGTTATTGTCGTCAGGATTACATATTGCAAACAAAACAGTAGTGTTTTCCCACGAAGCCCGATCAGGAAATTCCCGAGTATCGCCATCCAGTAACGGGGTTACATGGTGTAAGGCTTATATTCTTGGCCCATCATACCGAAGCCCAAGACTCACTACAAACCCAACCCAAACTAACATGGTGTTTAAAGAAAATAGCAAGATTTCCCCATTGTTGTGACCTTCATCCCAGATTTCACCTACAAGGTTGAAAAAACAAGTGATTCCCTCTTGTTATTTTTTTTTAGGGATTGATAATTGATGTTTAAGGGTGTCGGTTGGGCTTAAAAAAACTGACTAGGTGACTGAAATTATGGATTGTTGAAGAACAAATTGTGTTTTTATGCGATCTATAGATTTGAAGATTGACGGATTGAGATTTTGAAAATCCTAATCAAGCAGTGAATTGATTGACTAGATGTTGTTGGTCGACTAGTGGTCTATATTGACCAACCGTTGTTCTTGATTATGTTAGTCGACTAATTAGCTTGTGGTTGACTAGTTGTGACCTGGTAGAAGAGTTTTATTAGGTTTGATCAGTTTGAGTTATGTTTAGGATTGATCATGTAAATTAGTTTGGTTTTATAATTTCATTTGGATTCTAAGCTTAGAGTTTTAATATTTTATGTTTTGAGTTATTTTTTAGTGTTTTTCATATCGATTACTAGTTTTGTTGATATTTTTTTTAGTGATATTTAGTAGTCTCCGATGATGTATTTGTTTGTCTTTTGATTTTGATTTTGATTTTGATTTTCAGGTGAGGAATAATCTTTAATATATATAATGCACGCTCACAGACTCATATACAGTGTGTGTTGTTTAGATAATGGGTTCAATTGATTATTCTTGAATATATATTTCTTTATTTTTTGAGTGCCCATCTGTTTTTTAATTTGCACTCACATTTTGTTGAATCAAATGATTTTCGTTTGCTTTAATATTCATGCATGTATCTATTATGTCTTGATATCAATATACTTGTCAAAAACTTTCAAATAACAAAAAGTAATCAGTCTTTATACACCGTATTTATATACCTAATTGATGAGAGAAACACTACCCTAATTGATGAGTGCTATTTGGTCATGAAGTGTCATCTAATCACCTTTAGATGTCATTTGATCTCTTGACATGTGTTTTATTATTTTATATTAATGTGTTTGACATGTATACCGTCAAGATATGTATATTATATTAAGATATATATGACTTGCAAATGGTTAATATTTAAAATATGTATTAATTGTTATTGCTTTACTAAGTCGGTTAAACTTACCCTTTCATTTTAACATTATTTTTATAATTTTAGATGGACTTTACTTGGATTTGTTGTTTTCTATTTTTAATTCATATGCCTTACTTGTTTCCATATAAGACTTTCCTTTTAGTTTTTGATTTGATATTTTAAACACTCTACTATTACTGTTTTATTTAAGATTCAAATTTTGACAATGTAACAAGTATGGTAGATTATTGTTTTATATTTTATTTGATGATGAGAAGTTTTGAGGTATGCTTTGGCTTTAATGATTTAAAAATATAATATTTTGAAAGATTATAAAAATGTTACAAATTTTGTATAGTTTTGTTTCATGATAGATATGTTTAGAGGCTCGGCGTGGATGAAGTGTCCTTTTGACACCACTTTTACAACAACAAATACCACAAAGACCTACAAGATCAGAAGCCTAATCAGAATAAAGCAAAAGAAAGTGGCCAACAACAACAATAGCATTTTGAGAGAACAAAAGGTGTATATATATAGCCTAAAATGGCATGTATTTCCCGATTCAAGGATGCATTACGTGCATGACTAGCCAGCATGTATAGCAGGAGATTATATGCAGCCCCAGCCCAGGCAGTCTCTGTGATTACTCTAGTGGATTTAATGATCTCAGAACTTGATGGAAAAATCAAATATAATCTGGGAATATATTGGAGCAGAACAATCAGTACTAGGGCATTGTTGGTATGATCAGAAACCGAGCTTCTACCTGCTCTGGGATAACAAACCATATCACAATCTGCCAAAACGAACAATTTGATGTCATTTCTTCTTTAGCTTCACAGGAAAGATTTCAGTGACGAAAAGGCACTAAAAATCAAAGCAATAAGAAAATTTCATTAGCAATGAAAGGATGCTTAAGAAATCAAACACACTGCCATATGTACCATATCTAATCGCATATTCTTAGTCACAAGTTTAGGACTCAAACTCCAGACCTTATCCCTCGCTTTGAAGAGGTGAATGCCACTGGGCTAAACGTGGATTTGTAACTTCAGCTTAACCTCAAGAAGAGAATGAAATGCCTGGAACTTTGAGCCAAAAGAGAAGCTGCAAATTGCAGAAGCAACTTCAACTTCATCAACTAGATGAAATTTTCGAGTTCATTCTCATTTTTTACAAGTAGCTGTAATTTCTATGCAAAAAGAAAAAAAATGAAATCACAAGCTAAATTGTACATTCAAATCAAATAAACAAAAGCAGAAACAAAGTTAGGAGTGTATCTACCTGAGGAAGAGGTAATGCTGCAACAAGATCTATGAAGAAATCTGGTCTCAAATATCTCCGTGCAATCAGCTTAAGAGAAACTATAACAAGTTCACCTCTCCCAAAAACTCTTGAACAAGGTGAGACATAAGCTGTCCTAAGCTTTATTATAATATGAAGTGTAAAATACATAAACGAATGTTCTAAAACATGTCACAGTGATTCCTAAATTCAAATCAGTATCCATACAAGATGACTTTTCCTTGTTAGTTACTGATGGAAGGTAAAAAAAACAATTGATCAACAAATAGCGCTGTCAAGCATGAGAAGAGGAAAATCCTGTTCCATTTCAAGATAACATCTCTTCCTGGATCAAGAATTCTCTCTCTCGAATATGGCTCATGATGATTCTCTGGAAATACCTTAAACCTCCAAATCCAGGAACTTTGTTACCTGTGTTTCTCTCTCTCCAATGGCACTGATGTTTTATGTACAGGCAATGTCTTGTCCAGGTTTTGATTATCATTAAACCTGTAGTTTTTGCGAACACCCTTTAACCAAATCATCAAAGAAAGCAAATGGGAATCATAAAACATAGAAAATACAAGCAAAGTGACTAACCTTACTAGCTTCTCTTTCTTGAACTCCATGACTGTAAGTAATCCTATAACATGCTACACATCCAAGAAAGGGATACAAAAGAGGATTCTGCCCTTCAAGAAGTTTCACTGCATTTTCCATTTCTGACTTGAAAGTAGATATTTCTTTTAAGAAATGGACCTAAGCTAAATAAAACGAAAGGAGATTTTGCTGAAAGAGGGAAAGAGAGGCTTTAGGTGGTGAAAAGGCAAAGTGAGGTGTTCAATGTGGTTGACTTCCACTAAAAGCCCAGCAGAAAACTAACAGTCGGAAAAAAATAAACACAGCTCAGATATTCATTTACGTCTTCTTTTTTTATTCTTTGTAATGAGGTTTTTAATATACAATTTATACTTACATTTATGGGATTTCAAATGCATCATCGTTTGGTCACTCAAAACTCTGACAAAGAACCAATTTAATTAAAATAAAATTGGATATGAAGTCCCAATATATAATTTATATTATTCTCTAATATTCTCATACCAGCTTTTATATGGAAGTTAATCTTTCTTAGATAAGATCTTAAACATTATCTTTAACATTTGAATTATTGCATTCATGAAAAATTTCATTTTTCATAAGTTTTTGGATTGGAGCTATGAAGAATAACATAATAGAGTAAACCTGCAGGCTAAACATTAAAAAATCCAAGCACTTCTATTTATGTTTTATAACAATAACTTGTAAGAAAATGGACCTGAATTTTAGAGAGATAGAGGACGTCAGTAGCATGACCAAAATTAAACAAACAGTATGTGTATATCAGAGACCAAGAAATTTTATTAGCGGATCTCTCAGGCGAAATATATTCTATTTTGTGTTTCTTTTTGAAGTATAGTTTTTGTACTAGTGTCACTGTTCAGATGTTGACAAGATTAAACTAAGAACTTACTTACAAGTTGAGCAAAAATTACTAAATATTTGCCACATGATTTTGCAGCATGGAGAAATAAAAATTTACATCACCTTTTCACCTTGACCAACTTCACTTAACCTGGTCCTGCATCTGCAGCAAAACCTCTGTCTCTCATTTCTCCAATAAGTTGCACTGCCCTTGATTCATCCTTGTGCTGGAGAAATCCTCGAATAATAACATAATAAGAAATATCATCTGGAGGGCAACCGTCCTCTTCCATATTTCGGAAAGCTTCCAATGCTTCGTCTAACAATCCTTCTTTACAAAGTCCATTTATTATTGTAGTGTAAATATGAACATTAGGCTGCAACCCTTGGATACAGAGTTCTGAAAACAGTTTCCTTGCATCTCTTAGATTCCCAGATTTGCACATGGCATGAACCAGGATGGTATACATCACCAGATTAGGCTTCAAGTTAGTGCCTTGAATTGCTCGAAACAGTCTGAATGCCTTGCCAAGATACCCTTGCTTACAAAAGCCATCAAGCAATATCGAGTACGTACGTAAATTTGGGAGGTTGCCATTAGTGCGCATATTCCTAAAAAGATCTTGTGCTTCCGTAAGTCTGCCTAATTGGCACAAGCCATGAATAAGAGTGTTGTAAGTAACTTTGTTCGGAGTTAAGCCTTGATGAATCATTTCATTAAAAAGCTGCTTGGCGTCGTCTATTCTTTTGGCCTTACAATACCCGTTAATTAAGATGTTATAACTAAAAACAACAGGTTTAAAACCCTTGGTTATCATGACATTGAAAAGCTTTTTAGCTTCAACAATTTCCATCCACAAGGAATATCCATACATCAACGAATTGTAAGTAACGACATTAGGCTCAACACCCATTCCAGTCATTGTTTTTAACACACCTTGAGCCTCTGAAACCTTGCCTTCTTTGCAAAAAGTATCAACTAGCACGTTGAAGGTGACAATATCTGGCATGATATTCAAACTCGTCATTTCATTTAGCAATGCCGATGCCTCCTCCCATCGGCTCAAACTGCATAAGCCCTGGATCAAAGAGGTGTAAGTGAAAATATCTGGGGAAATACCTTTAGCCTTCATATAGGAGAAGATATTTAAAGCCTCATTCACCAGCCTATCGGTGCAAAGACTGTCAATGAGTGCACTGTATGTCACCACATCCGGCTGGCAGCCTGCCTCTTCCATTTTCTTAAACAATCCAGCAGCCGCAGCAGTTTCTCCAATCTTACAAAAGCCATTGATAATCGTAGTATAAGTGTAGACATTAGGCCGACACCCTCTTGCCACCATGTCATCAAATAATTCCACGGCTTGGGAAAATTCGCCAACTTTACAGAGCCCATTGATTAAGGTGTTAAATGTGACAATAGTGGGTTGAAGACCAAGTTTAATGACTTTGGCAAAGACAGAGAACCCAAGATCAACACGTTGCAACTGGCAGAAGCAATTCATCAAGATATGAAGGGTATAAGTATTAGAGGAGAGCCCAGCTAGTTCCATTTGTTTGGAAAGAGAAATCACAACGTCATAATACTGTCCCATTTTGACAATTGCAGACAATAATTTGGTGAATTGGATAATACATGGAAGGGGTGTCCTATGAATCATGTTATTGAAAGAAGAAAGGACATCATCAATGTTTCTAAAAGAAGAAGAAGAAGAAGAAGCATTTTTGTGTTTGTATCTACTGCTACTGCTCCTGCTCCTGCTGGAAGAAGAAATGAAGTTGGAGTGGTTTCTAGACAAAAGTGATGGAAAAAGCATACCCGTTATTTTCATTAGGCACCGCTGAATATGGGACCCAATAAAAAAGGCTTCTGAAGCTCCTCGTCTCGCTGCCGCCGCCGTCGCCATCATCATCGACCTTCCTCTGTGTTATTCCTTCTCCTCGTGGTTTGGTTTCTTTATTGACCAAAACGACAGAGACAATTTGTAACAAATCTAGAAGATTGAAGAAAGTGATTTGGGGAAGCAGCAGCGTCTCTCTCACCCACACTCAAGGAATGCAAGGTTGCTCTTTTGTGATTACTGTTTAAACAGTTAATATTTTTTTTAAATGTTCATTTAATTGGGATGATTTGTTTACTTTGCTTCTGTTTTTTTTAATATGTCAAGATAATATCCTAGGTTATTGATTTTATATATTAAAAATATAATTTAAATTCTAATAAAAAAAACATTTTAGGGACCAATATGACCTAAAAAAAGAGAGCTTTTTAACTATTGAAAACCCACGTCCATGCCAAAATTATTTTTAGTCCTTGTACTTTGACAATTTAACATTTTATCCTAAAATTGTATTTTCAATATATTCTAGTCCCTAGTTTTGAGGAGGGAAAATGTTATTAAAATTCAGGTTCTAGTGATTATAAACGATGTTTACTTAATTATGTTATTTTAGTTTTGAAAATAACTTTTTGGTTGATTTTAGACAATAAATAAGTTTAGATTTGTAAAGTGTTTTAGTTAAATATGTTTTGTATTATATATATATATATATATAGATAGATAGATAGATAGATATATAATTTCCAAATACAAAAACATAAAGCAAATAAATGACTAAATCTTGGTAAAAGCACAACTCATTGTGTAGTTGAACAAGCTCTTACTAAACACAACCTAACTAGTCGCAATTGCATCATAGCCATCCATTCTCTTTCTCATAGGGTGAGCATGATGACCTCGGAGGTTTTGGAGTTACTATATAGTTATTTAGTTTGAATCGCTAGGAAACCCAAATGTTCTTATCTTTTCAGAGATTTGAAAGGTAAATGACTAATTATTGTTAAAGAAGATATTGGTACTCGTAATGTACCCTACATGAAGTCGGCTATTTTTGTGAGATTCTAATATGATTTAAGAATTTAGTGATTTCCTAGTAGTTGGTTTTGGTTTGGGATTTATTGGTATGAATAATCATTCTTTTTTAATATGTCATAGACTCGTACACCTAAATAAATTTCATTTAAAGGGCTTGTAAAGATACTCTAATAGAGTTTACTGAGACTGAGTTAGAGATGTGTTTACAATGGTAAAATACTCTCCATTAAAGTTTATAGATATTTAAAATAACTCTAAGAATCTTTCATGTCATTTTTTGATATTTCAAATACCAATATACTAATAAGTCTAACATTTTATCAAAGTGTTCTTTGATATTTTATATGTCAACGTGCTAATAATCTAGTATTTTATCATAATATTTACCCATTCTCATGAATAAAAAGAAAATTGGTTGATTTTTTAAAAAATATTGATCAAATGCTCAGGAATTTAATAATTGTTATTGGAATCTCAAGATGTATGCAAGAACTGAGAAAACAAATTATTTTGACTAAAAATATATTTTTTATTTTATGAGATATTTAACTGTACGTAACATAAAAATATATTTTTAATAATTTTCATAAGGTCATGTTTGGCAAAAACTTTTTTTTCCAAAGACAAAGCTAACAAAATATACTTAAAAGAGTGTTTTTTTCAAACACCTTTAAGTCCAAAAAAACTCAACTATAACTAAGGATTAAATAGACATACCTTTATCACTGAGTCAACTCAATCATGTTGACTTGAGCTAGTCAACTCAATTAGTTGACCTGACTGACTGACCCTTATTGAGTTTACTCGATAAGGTTATCTCAAAAACAAACTGAAAAAATGAACTGAGAACTGAGATAATTAAACTTGACAAAAAAAAAAGAATAAAATAAGATCAAACACAAGCAAAATTAAGAATATGAAGAACATTCATCTTGAATCATAGAAATGTAAGGATTAATTCAGACTGGTTTTAAGTAAAGACAAACATGATAATGCTCGCAATCATATATACACCAATAATCAATGGTTTATTAACTTTGATTTTTATTCAAACTTCGTGATTTGGAAGAAATAGGTTTGGATCCATGTCAAAATCCTAAAATTAAAATATTTAAAACAAAGTTATTAATGTATAAAAACTTTAGATTATTTGTCAACACAAAAGTACACACATGAAAGGACTATAATTTAAACCTAAACAAGGCTTAAATTTAACACCTAAGGCCATGTTCATCGGATAAACATCAAGAACTCAAACCTTGAAATTCCCAAAAACTATGTCAAACCTAGAATGACCATTTTAGACATCAAACTCATGCATTTTCAACTTTTGCAAACCACATAGCTAAAACAACTACAACAACATTTGTTACTCTCTTACAATATACACAGTTGCAACGAGCCAAACAAAATACATGAACTTGAACATGATAGGATGCTAAAAAGAATAAATTCCAAACTGAGTATTATGGTATACCATAAATAGGAATCAACAAGCATTAACAAAATGCATTGAATCAATAAATTTAGGCAATTAGGTCGGCCTCAAGGACTCCACCTCTAATGGTTTCGAGGGATATACCTCATTAGCTTTGCCTCTCTTTCGGATTGGATGCTCTCTTCACCAAAATCAAACTCTAATCCAAGAATTATTTCCTTTTTTTCTCCATTTCTTGTTATTACCTTATTCTTGTTAATCACCTCTTCTTTTATAAGCTTATCTAGGGATTTAATAAGGTTTTAGTGGTATTCCTTATGGTTTCTGGTTTAGGGCTCAAATGATTTTGTAGAGATCTGAGAGGTAAATGAAAATGTTTCTAAGCCTTTGATTTTGAGAGAATAATTTATAACCTTTCATAAGAATTGTCTGACTGTTTTTAAATGTGAGCACGAGAAGTAGTTTGGTGGTTTTGTGTATATGGGTATTTCAATCGAATCTGACTAGGTTGGTCATTTTCATGATTTTATCAGAGCAACTCTGACATTATCATGACTAACGATCATTGGGTTTGATAGAGAAGGTGCATGCCTTTTCATTAAACCTTTTCTTGTTTTATTTAGATATTTGTAGCTACACATTTAAGTGCTTGAAATTGTCAACTTGATCAGCTTTTTCTTTAATGCCCATTGAAGGCTAATTATGGACACGATATTGAGGTAGTTAATGATGAATATGAAAAATAATAATTTAATTTCCAAATCACAAGGTTGTAAATGGAATGTTTGTGAGTTGAATGGTGATGATTTTAACCTTATGTTGATTGGCAATGCCATATTTGATAATCTAAAAGTTTATTTTCGATCAATCAAAATCAAGGAAGAAGTTACACAACATTCATAGAACAATGTTGTTTTAGCCAATCCTTAATATTAAGGTTTTCTAGTTTAAGATTTTTTTATTGCACCTTTATGTTTTTAATATATTCAACTACACCTTTCATTTTGCAATTTCACCCCTCGTTGAAGTCTCATTTTGACCTTAAATTTGAGTGTACTTATCTCTTTAATACCTAGATTCTAATTTGACCAATTTAGTCTTTGATTAGTCAATAAAACTTTGTTTTTCTTCAATTAGATCCCTAACACCATTGATTTCAGTTTCTTGAACCACACACATACAACAAATTAGTCCATGGTCTTGAATTTATTCATTTAAGTACTTAGATACTTCATATAATTTAATTTTTTTGCAGTTAAGTTTCTAATTTCAGCAATTTAGTCTTTTTAAGTTTAGTTTCCGTTCCCAAACCTTGAATTTTTGGAATGACACTCAAATTCTCCATAAAATTATATTCTTCTTGCAATTTAGGCCCTCAATTGATTTTTATTTTTTTTGGTAACAACACTCATGAATAAGATTATCTTGTTAAAATTTATCATGGAGCTCCGAGCCATTTCAGCAAGAAGATCCAAGGCAGTAATGTGTTAATATCACGTGATTGACTATCAAAACTCTAATCAAGACTGGATACATGTATGCCTGTTAGAGTAATGGATATCAGATAAATAACAACCAACTCGCACCTTTTACATTCACTTGGCTTCCAGCTAACTAAATATTAATGGAGTCGTCCACTAAAGCACTAGTAATGGCGTGGAGTTTTAATTAATATCCTTTCAGGAATGGATCGTTTGGCTTCCATTGGAGCTTTTCCACATTGGTAGTTGGCTGTGGGATGAGAACCGGGGTCGAACTAGTCATCATCTCGTTCTGTCGAGAAGTCTGGTTCTTCAGCTTTTGCAACCTGAGCATTTCAACATTCTTGACTTTCTGTGCCCCTCTCCTGGTGTTTGTAGCAAATCTTGAAGCTAGTATTGTGACACCAAGGTGTTGTTTTGATTGAGAATTTGAAGGTGCAAAACTAGGCGCATCCTCCTCTCGCGTTGTTTCGTCATCAACTGTTTGCTCATTAACAGAAACTGAGGACTCTGACATGCTCAGGATCTTTGCTATCATCCTCTTCTTGTGTCGACGCCAAGCTGCCTGAATAAAGCAGGCAGCCCAGGTTCTCCAATGGTACGCGTAGAAACAGAAGGTATGCTTAAGTTTCTTGCTATGGAGACGTCTACACTGATTGGCGACAAACTTGAGGTCTTCTGCTCGCAATGCAAATGCTTCCACTTCTTCTAGTGCTCTCACTGTCCTAGTGGAAGAAGGTAAGTTGAGTTTAGATTTTGGAAGAAGTGTCCAGGAAAGCAGTTCATCACCGCAAAACTCACCAGGTCTCAAAGTAGTTGAGTTGAAGAAAACTGTTCACCCTCCATTTGGAGTTGAGCTCTCTAGTTTTCCCCTGATAATAAAAGGCATCTCCGTAAAACCTTCTCAAACTATATAGTTTCCTTGAGTACTTTAACAGGGACACTAAGAGCCCACAAATGGCATCAAGTAGCTGATCATCCATCTGCAAGAAAAAAAAATACCTGTAAATAGGAAAAACATTAGCTAAAGATGCATGACAGAAGAAGATAGATTTTAAAATGCTTGATGGTAACACCAGAGAGTGACTTACTCGTCTAACAAGGTCCAGTTATTGGTGAAGCTGGATGCTCTGATGAAGATCCATAAGTATGCATGCAAGATTGGTTCTTCATCAACCCCTCTAGTTGCAAGCCATTTGTATTGAACAAATCTTCTACAAGTTCTCTTGAACTTTAGGGGAGTTGAAGATGTCTCATCCATTCTTTTGTGTCTCGTCCCTTGAGCCTCCACTCTTCAAGCCTCATATTGATAGATTGCAAGCATGTCTATTCAAGACAGAGCATGTTAAACACTGCATAGTTTTGCTCAAGTCATGAATTAGGTCCCAAGCTCACTGTCATCAATTTCAATAAGAAAATATGATTATGCAATATATCAAGATCACATTATTTCCTTAAATATATATAAACATCCAAGACAAGAAAAGTCATACTTTCTTTATGTTTTACTTGCAATCCTAACTTAAGTACATATGATAAGTTTATTTATATAATATTAATTAGTTTTACAAAATTCTATCTAAAATGAAATAACCGAGAAAAATCAAAAGTAGGATATCAAGGAATAGGTGACAAATTGAATATATCTATAAAACACATAGAAATATAATATAAAAATAAGGATACAGGTATCCATTTCAACTAATAGCTTTACCAAACTCTAGGAACAACACAAGTATTTCATGAGCATATTTAATCTATACCATAATTTCAAATTATTTCATTCATTCCATCAATTGATAAGCAGCCTCCTTTTTTTTCACTTGACATACCACCACTTTCATGTGCAAATTACTATTCAATCAACTATGTATCCATTAATCCATTTCAATAATCATAATTTGTGCCTTAAGACACTCTTTATCTCCTACCATTGCAGCTGATTTAGTTTTCACATCTTAGCCCTCGCCATTGAGAGCGACTTAGTTTTGCATCACACTCATTTACAATCATCACCCCACCATTGTGGTTGGCTTAATTTTCCATCGCATACTCATTTTCAGAACATATACCATTTATGATCATAGCCCCCATCATTGTGGTTAGCTTAGTTTAACATCAATTGCACATTTCCATTGAAAGGAAAAGGCAGGCTTTCATTCTCCCTCTCCAAGCTTAAGGTTGTTGGCCATGTAAAGGAAAAAATGGGATATTTTGCACCTTCAACCTATCAATTTGCCCCTAGTTTTATGTCACACATGCTTATTTTTCATCAAGTCTTCAACTGTGGTAGATATTTTTTTCATATAAATATTTATTATTATTTTTTGTTGGGGTTTACACTGGTAGACTTGGGGTTTATGAAAACTATAAGGGAAATACTCTCAAGAATGAGAACATTTCCAAGTTTTATATCATGTGTCCACATTACCTGCATATTTCCAATCAAATGGGCAAATAAAACCAGGCCAAAGATGGAAAAGCGTATGGAAAATGCAGTTTCCCCAATAAATGTGCTTGTAGACAAAGACTGGCATAATAAGTATAATAAGTAGGAAAGATATGTTAAAGTTCCTATAAAAAAGCTCTGAGTTGTGAAAACAAATAGATGAAATCCATGTATCTGGAGACATATCACAGCAACTGCATACAGAAGAAAGAAAATGGTCTGCTTAATTATCATGCATTGATTCAAACAGCTTATAAAACTGATAAAAAGCAAGTAGATGCTATTGTTATCTTGAATGAACATTTGTGGTAAATTTCAATAAAGTCATACCTCAAGTTCTGCAAGCCCCACCATAGCCCATAGAAGTACTTTTCAAGAAAATCAGAGGAAAGTACTTTCAGCTGCAATGTATTTGTAAACATGCAATAATAAAAAAGGTTTGTTGTCAGGATTATATCTTGCAAACATAATAAAAAAGGCTCTGATGATCTCAGAACTTAATGGGAAAAACAAATATAATCTGGGAATATATTGGAGCAGAAAAATTAGCACTGGGGAATTGTTGGTATGATCAGCATGTGAGCTTCTAATTACTGGTCTAACAAACCATATTAGTCTACCAAAAGGAACAATTTGATGTCATTTCTTCTTTAGCTTCAAAGGACAAATTTCAATAATGAAAAGACACAAAATCAAAGCAATAAGAAAAGTTTCATTTGCAAGTAATGGATGCTTGAAAAATAAAACACGCTGCCATATGTATTGTAACCACATCTAATTCTTCAATTATAAGATCAGGCATAATTGCATATTTTTAGTCACAAGGTTAAGACTCAAACACGAGATCTCATCCCCCACTTTGAAAACATAAATGTCACTGGGCTAAACGTGGATTTGTAACTTCAGCTCAACCTCAAGAAGTCAAAGAAATGCCTGGAATTTTGAGGCAAAAGGGCAGCTGAAAATTGCAAGTTCAGCCCCATCAACTAAATGAAATTTTCAATTCTATTCTCGTTTTTTACATGTAGCTGTGATTTTTATGCAAGAAGAAAAAATTTGAAATCACAAGCTAAAAATCTACATTCAAATAAAAAAAAAATAAAGCAGAAACAAAGTTAGGACTGTACCTGCCTGAGGAACGGCTAATGCTGCAACAAGATCTATGAAGATATCTGGTCTCCAATATCTCCTTGCAATCAACTTGGGATCTATAACAAGCTCACCTCTCCCAAAAACTCTTGAACATTTGCAATCATCAGCAAATGTTCTAAAACATGTCGCAGTGATTCCTAAATTCAAATCAGTAACCATACAAGATGGGTTTCCTTGTTGCTTGCTGATGAATGGTAAAACACCAATCAATCAACAAAGAGTGCTGTCAAGCATGAGAAGAGGAAAATCCTATTCAAATTCAAGATAACATTGCTTCCTGGATCAAGAATTCTCTCTCTCCAATATGGCTCATGATTATTCTCTGGAGACACCTTAAACCTTCCAAATTTAGGAACCTTGTTACTTGTGCTTCTGTCACTATTAATATGACCTCCTTCCATTTTAAACAACGGAGCTGATGTTTTATGCACAGGCAATGTCTTGTCCAGGTTTTGACCATCATTAAACCTATATATTTTGAGAGCACCCTTTAACCAAATCATTAAAGAAAGAAAATGGGAATCATAAAACAGAGAAAATACACGCAAAGAGACTAACCTTACCAGCTTCACTTTCTTGAACTTCATGGCTTTAGGTAATCCTATAACTTACCATGCATCCAAGAAAGGGATATGAAAGAGGATTTTGTCTTCAAAAAGTATCACTGAGCTTTTCATTTCTGATTTGAAAGTAAATCTTTCTTTCAAGAAATGGACCTTGAATTCCAAGCTGAATAAAATGAAAGGAGATTGAAGAAAGAGGAATAGTGAGGCTTTAGGTGGTGAAAAGGCAAAGTGAGGTGTTCAAAGTGGTTGACTTCCATTAAAAACAGAAAACTAACATTGAAAGAGAAATATAAACACAGTTCAAATATTCAATTGCTTTCTTCTTTATTTATTCTCTATAATGATTATTCTCTGTTAAATAACCAGGTTAAGGTGAGATTTTTGATATACAATTTATATTTGCAGTTCCAAGATTTTGAATATATGATTGTTTGGTCACTCAGAACTATGATATCATGTCAAAGAAACAATTTAACTAAAAGAAATGTTAGATGAAGTCCTAATATATTATGTATATTAATCTCTAATATGAAGTCCTAATATATTATGTATACTAATCTCTAATATTCTTGGACCAGCTTTTATATTGAAGTTAATCTTTCTCCGATAAGATCATAAACATTATCATTCACATTCGAATAATTGTATTCATGAAAAATTTCATTTTCATATTTTTTTGGAATGGAACTATGATGAACAACAGAGAGAGTAAACCTGCAGGCTAAACATCCAAAAATTCAGATACTTTTATACATGTTTTACAACACTAACTTGTAAGAGAGTGGACCTGAAGACATCAGTACCATGACCAAAATTTAAAAAAAAAAAAATGAACAAACAGAATCTGCATATCAGAGACCAAGAAATTTTATTAGTGGATCTCTCAGGCAAAGTATATCTATATTGTGTTTCTTTTTGATGTTTAGTTTTTGTACTAGTGTCACTGTTCAGATGTTGACAAGATTGAACTAAAAATTAACTTACCTTTGAGGAAAAAATACTTAATATTAGCCACTAGAATTTGCAGCATGGAGAAATAAGTTCACACCACCTTTTTACCTTGGTACACTTCACTTAAGCATGGTCCCACATCTGCAACGAAACCTCTGTCTCTCATTTCTCGAATAAGTTGCAATGCCATTGATTCATGCTTATGCTGGAGAAATCCTCGAATAATAACATTATAAGAAATTTCATCTGGAGGGCAGCCATCTGCTTCCATATTTCGGAAAGCTTTCAATGCTTCTTCTAACAGTCCTTCTTTACAAAGTCCATTTATTATTGTAGTGTATAGCTGAACATGAGGCTGCAACCCTTGGACAATGAGTTCTGAAAACAGTTTCCTTGCATCTTTATGATTCCCAGATTTGCACATGGCATGAATCAGGATGCGATACATCACTAGATTAGGGTTCAAGCAAGTACTTTGCATTGCTCGAAACAGTCTGAATGCCTTACCAATATACCCTTGTTTGCAAAATCCATTGAGCAATATTGAGTAAGTAAATAAATCTGGGAGGTTGCCATTAGTGCACATATTCTTGAAAAGATCTTGTGCTTCCCTAAGCTTGCCTAATTGGAAAAAGCCATGAATAAGAGTGTTGTAACTAACATTGTTTGGAGTTAAGCCTTGGTGAATCATTTCATTAAAAAGCTGCATGGCCTTGTCTATCTGTTTGGCCTTACAATATCCGTTAATTAAGATGTTATAACTAAAAACATTGGGTTTACAACCCTTGGTTATCATGACATGAAATAGCTTTCTAGCTTCAACGACTTCCATCCACAAGGAATATCCATACAGCAACGAACTGTAAGTAACAACATTAGGCTCCACACCCATTTCAGTCATTGTTTTTAACACAACATGAGCCTCTGAAACCTTGCCTTCTTTACAAAAAGTATCAATTATCACGTTGAAGGTGACAATATCTGGCATGATATTCAAACTCGTCATTTCATTTAGCAATGCCAAAGCCTCCTTCCATCGGCTGAATTTACATAAGCCCTGGATCAAAGAGGTGTAAGTGAAAATATCTGGGGAAATGCCTTTAGCCTTCATATAAAAGAAGATATCTAAAGCCTCATTCACCAGCCTGTCTCTGCAAAGACTGTCAATGAGTATACTGTATGTCACCATGCTCGGCTGGCAGCCTGCCCCTTCCATTTTCTTAAACAATCCAGCAGCCGCAGCAGTTTCCCCAATCTTACATAAGCCATTTATAATCGTATTATAAGTGTAGACATCAGGTTGGCACCCTCTAGCCACCATGTCATCAAATAATTCCACGGCTTGGGCAAATTCACCCACTTTACAGAGCCCATTGATTAAGGTGGTAAATGTGACAATAGTGGGATGAAGACCAAGTTTAAGGACTTTGGCCAAGACAGAGAACCCAAGATCAACACGTAGCAACTGGCAGAAGCAATTCATAAAGATACTAAGCGTATAAGTATTAGGAGAGAGTCCAGCTAATTCCATTTGTTTGGAAAGAGAAATCACAACATCGTAATACTGTCCCATTTTGACAATTGCAGACAATAATTTAGCGAATTGGATAATACATGGCAGAGGTTTCCTATGAAGCATGTCATTGAAAGAAGCAAGGGCATCATCAACGTTTCTAAAAGAAGAAGAAGCATCATTTTTGTGTTTATATCTACTGCTACTGCTAAAAGAAGAAATGGAGTTGGAGAGGTTGATAGACAACAGTGATGAAGTGGTTGGGGATAGAAGAATCATACCCATCATTTTCATTTGGCATCGCTGAAAATGGGACCCAATGAAAAAGGCTTCTGAACCTCCTCGTCTCACTGCCGCCGCCGCCATCATCGTCGACCTTCCTAGGTGTTTTTCCTTCTCCTTATGGCCTGGTTTCTTTATTGACCCAAATGACAGAAACACTTTGTAACAAATCCGTAAGATTGAAGAGAGGGATTTGGGGAAGCTGGACCCTCTCTCTCTCTCTCTCTTACAAGAAATGCAGAAGCTTGGGGAATTAAACTAGTTGGGAATGAACAGTTTAGAAATATTTTGTTTGTTTTTGAGGTTCATTATTGTTTCTTCAAAATAAAATTAAAAACGTAGTTTTTTTTATTTTAAATTAATTTTTCATAATATTTTAAAGTGCTCGTATTAAAAAATAAAAAATATATATTGTTTTAATATATTTATAAATGGAAGTTATTTTAATCAAGGTTATAATACTATTCTGGTCGTTCTATTTGTACAAAATATTTCGATTTCGAAGTATTTTGGCGTGCCGTTTTGGAGTTGTACTGTTTATATATAATTATATATATATATATATATATATGAAAAAATTAAAATATTAATTTAATAAGCATAATTAAAATTCAAGATAAATTAACTTTAAATTATACAATACAAACAGAAAGTCAAACAAACATAATCTCAAAATTAGAAAAAAAATTACAACTTAATCAAAATAAGGAGGATTTAAGGCCGGAACGGCACACCCGAAACGGTACCAATACGTTTTGGCAGGAATTTGGCCGGAATTTTCAGAACGGACCGGAATTAAAACCGAGACAAAAACGACATCGTTTTGTCTCGATTTTTTTAATGGCACGGAACATTCCGGCCAGAACATAACGATATTGACAAACCTGATTTTAAGTGCTCAAAGCAAATCATAAAAATCAGGGAAAACAATTCAACAAAGATAAAATAAAATAAAATAAAAACAGAATATAGAGTTAAATTACCAATTTTTATCATTAAATCAGAATTAAAAAAGCAGCACTTCCAATAAATGTAATATTTTGAAATTGGAGAAGAAAATAAAACATAATTCCTAAAATTAAATGTATGAAATTAAGAAGAAGAAAAATTGAGTTATTAAGATATGCCTCAAAAATAGAAAAAAAATAAACAATTAAAAATTGACAAAACAATAAATTTATCATCATAGATTAACTTATTAAATTCATCATCTATCATAATAAATTTATAAAAATAAATTATAAAGCTCCAATTTAAAAAAAAATTTAAAAAACAAATACAAAGGATTTTTTTTTCTAAAATGAAAAAATGACAAAAAATAAAAAAAAAATTGCAAAATACTATTTGAATGAATAGTATTTTAGAATATCGTTAAAGTAATTTAGCCATATACTTTAATTTTTTTATTATTAATGTAAATATAAGTAATATGACATTTATTAATTAATAAATATATATATAGTATCTTTTTTCATCTGTCTTTTTATATTTTATTTTACTATATTAAATGATAAAATTAGATAAATTAAAAAAAAAAAAAAAGAAACAATTCCTCATTCTTTTAATTAAAAACAATATCGTATAAAGTGTTATGAAGACCCATCTAACCATGAAACAAAGCATTATAGGTTGAAAATCAGGGTTGTTAATATCATTTTGTTACGGGTAGAATGTTTTATTCCATTAAAAAAACCCAGACAAAACGGTATTGTTTTCCTCTCGATTTTAATTCCGGCCTGTTCCGAAAATTCTGACCGGAATATCTCGTCGTCATTCCGGGTGTGCAGTTCCGGCCTTAAAATCCTCCTTATTTTGATTAACTTGTGAATTTTTTTTTTTCTAATTTTGAGATTATATTTGTTTGACTTTGTGTTTGTATTGTATAATTTAAAGTTATTTTATCTTGAATTTTAATTATGCTTGTTAAATTAATATTTTAAGTTTATATATATATATATATATATATATATATATATATATGAACAGTACAACCCCAAAACAACATGCCGAAATATTTTATAACCGAAACGTTATATACCAATAGAAAAATCAGAACAGCAACCATAACTGTATTAACAATCTTGGGTTGAAATAATTCACTTTCTTTTATCCTTTTAATTTTTTTTTCTAATTTGGAGCGTGACTTCTTCTTTTTTCATTCATATTGTGTGCGCTTAGAATTTAATATTATGATTTACTTTTATTTATTTTATATAAGGTTATTGCTGTGTATATATTTATATATAAACAATTCCTACATAGGATGATTTTTAAATTTGCAAAAATAGTTTTGCTGTAAAGCTGTAGTTTGCTTTAAAAACAATTCAAGATATATTTTTTTTAATTTTCTCACCTGATTGACTGTAACAAAAGTCTAATCCTGTGCACTGATAGATATCGGATAAATCACAAGCAACTAGCAGCTTTTGCATTCACTTGCCTACCAGCTACCTAAATATTAATGGAGTCATCCATGAGTGCTTAAAGCACTAGTAACGGTGTGGAGTATTTTAATTAATATCCTTTCAGGATTGGATCGTTTGGCTTCCATTGGAGCTTTTCCACAATTGGTAGTTGGCTGTGGGATGAGAACCGGGGTCGAACTAGTTATCATCTCGTTCCTTCGAGAAGTCTGGTTCTTCAGGTTTTTGCAACTTGAGCATTTCAACATTCTTGACTTTCTGTGCCCCTCTCCTGGTGTTTGCAGCAAATCTTGAAGCTAGTATTGTGACACCAAGGTGTTGTTTTGCTTGAGAATTTGAAGGTGCAAAACTAGGCGCATCCTCCTCTCGCGTTGTTTCGTCATCAACTGTTTGCTCATCAACAGAAACCGAGAAGGACTCTGACATGCTCAGGCTCTTTGCTATCATTCTCTTCTTGTGTCGACGCCAAGCTGCCTGAATAAAGCAGGCAGCCCAGGTTCTCCAATGGTACGAGTAGAAACGGAATGTATGCTGAAGTTTCTTGCTATGGAGACGTCTAAACTGATTGGCGACAAACTTGAGGTCTTCTGCTCGCAATGCAAATGCTTCCACTTCTTCTAGTGCTCTCACTGTCCTAGTGGAAGAAGGTAAGTTGAGTTTAGATTTTGGAAGCAATGCCCAGGCAAGCAGCTCTTCTCCGCAAAAGTCACCAGGTCTCAAAGTAATTGAATTGAAGAAACCTGTTCGCCCTCCATTTGTAGTTGAGCTCTCTAGCTTTCCCCTGATAATGAAAAGCATCTCTGTAACCGGATCACCTTCTCGAACTATATAGTTTCCCTGAGTACTCAAACAGGACACTAAGCGCTCACATATGGCATCAAGTAGCTGATCATCCATCTGCGAGAAAAAAGGGACCTAAAAAATAGGAAAAACATTAGCTAAAGCTACATGCGATTTTAAAATGCGTGAAAGTAACACTAGGGAGTGACTTACTCGTCTAACAAGGTCCAGGCAAAGGTGACGCTGGATGTCTCGACGAAGATCCGTTGGTAATGCATGCAAAATTGATTCTTCATCAACCCCTCTAGTTGCAAACCACTTGCATTGAACAAATCTTCTGACACGTTCTCGCAAACTTTGGGGCAGTTGACGATGTCTCATCCACTCTTCTGTGTCTCGTCGCTTGAGCCTCCACTCCTCAAGCCTCACGGTGATAGATTGCAAGTAGGTCTATTCAAGAGAGAGTATGTTAAACACTGCAGAGTTCAAGATTTCAGAAGAAATTTATCATGATAACTGCAAGGGAAATACTCTCTTGAGAAAGAGAACATTTCCAAGTTTTTTCCAGGAAAACAGACTTCAATATTTTTGTAGCAGGGGAAGGTTTAAATTGCAAACAAAGAGTGCAACAGAGACCAAAAACAGCCTAAGGTTATGTCATGTGTCCACATCACCTGTATATTTCCAATCAAATGGGAAAATAAAACCAGACCCGAGATGGCAATGAGGATGGCGAATGCAGTTTCCCCAATGAATGTGCTCGTAGACAAAGACTGACCATATGAGCTGAAAAATACAATAAGCAGCAAAGAAATGTTAGAAGTTCCTATAAAAATCTCTTTGAGATATGGAAACAATTAGATGGAATCCGAATGTCTGCAGATATTAATATCACAGCAACTGCATACAGAAGAAAGAAAATTCTCTGCTTCAATTTCATGCATTGATTCAAACGGCTAATGAAAGCGAAAAAATGCAATCAGATGTTATCATTATCTTGGATGAACATTTATGGTAGGTTTCAGTGAAGGCATACCTCAAGTTCTGCAAGCCCCACCATAAACAATACAAGTACTTTTCAAGAAAATCAGAGGAAAGCACTTTCTGCTGCAATGAATTTGCAAACATGCCATAATTGAAAAAGGAAGTGTTATCTGGATTACATCTGGAAAACAAAACAGTAGTTTTTTCCCAGGACTTGCGATCAGGAAATTCCAAAGTATCGCAATCCAAGTAACGGGGGTTGCATGGTATAGGGCTTAATTCATGTTTGCAAGCAGATTCCCAGCATGATGCATGTCGCTCGATCGACAACAAATACCATGATGCCCCGAACACCTACAAGACCAGAGGCCTGATCAGTGTAAAGCAGTACTAAATGACCAGCACAACAGCTATAGCTAGCGTGTTGTGAGAGCAGAAAATAGTATAGCCTTAAAAGGCAAGTATCTTCTCTTCTGATTCAAGGAGGCATCACGTACATGACTCGCCAGCATGTACAGCAGGAGATTATACGCAGCCCCCGCCCAGGCAGTCTTTGTGACTACTCCAGTGGCTTTGATGATCTCAGAACTTAATGGGAAAATCAAATATAATCTGGGAATATATTGGAGCAGAACAATCAGTACTAGGGCATTGGTGGTATGATCAGCACGTGAGCTTCTAATTGCTGGTATAATAAACCATATCACAATCTGCCAAAGGGAACAATTTGATTTTGATGTTATTTCTTCTTTAGCTTCGAAGGACAGACTTCAATAATGAAAAGGCACTAAAAATCAAAGCAATAAGAAAAATATCATTTGCAAGTAATGGATGCTTAAAAAATCAAACACGCTGCCTTATGTGCCATATTTCAATCCAAAAGAGCATGGCATAATCGCATATTATTGTTCACAAATTTAAGACTCAAACTCAAGACCCTTCCACCTCTTTGCAGAGGTGAATGCCACTGGGCGAAACGCGGATTTGTAACTTCATCTCAACCTCAAGAAGTGAAAGAAATGCCTGGAACTTTGAGCCGAATGAGAAGCTGCAAATTGCAGAAGCAACTTCAACTTCATCAACTAGATGAAATTTTCATGTCCATTCTCATTTTTTACAAGTAGCTGTAATTTCTATGCAAAAAAGAAAAAAAAATGAAATCACAAGCTAAAATTCATTCAAATCAAATAAACAAAAGCAGAAACAAAGTTAGGAGTGTATCTACCTGAGGAAGAGGTAATGCTGCAACAAGATCTATGAAGAAATCTGATCTCAAATATCTCCTTGCAATCAGCTTAGGATCTATAACAAGTTCACCTCTCCCAAAAACTCTTGAACTAGGTGAGACATAACCTGTCCTAAACTTTATTAGAATATGAACTACGGAAAATACATCAGCAAATGTTCTAAAACATGTCACAGTAATTCCTAAATTCAAATCAGTATCCATACAAGATGACTTTTCCTTGTTGGTTACTGATGGGAGGTAAAAAAACAATGGATCAACAAAGAGTGCTGTCAAGCATGAGAAGAGGAAAATCCTGTTCCATTTCAAGATAACATCACTTCCTGGATCTAGAATTCTCTCAGTCCAATATGGCCCGTGATGATTCTCTGGAAATACCCGAAACCTCTCAAATCTAGGAACCTTGTTACCTGTGTTTCTGTCACTGTTAATGCCACCTCCTTCAGTTTTAAACAATGGAGCTGATGTTTTATGTGCAGGCAATGTCTTGTCCAGGTTTTGACTATCATTAAACCTATAAAATTTGAGAACACCCTTTAACGAAATCATCAAAGAAAGTAAATGGGAATCATAAAACAGAGAAACTACAAGCGAAGAGACTAACCTTACTAGCCTCTCTTTCTTGAACTCCATGCCTGCAAGTAATCCTATAACATACTACGGATTCAAGAAAGGGATACAAAGGAGGATTTTGCCTTCAACAAGTTTCACTGAATTTTGCATTTCTGACTTGAAAGTAAATCTTTCTTTCAAGAAACGGATCTTGAAGTCCATGTGAAGGAGATTTTGCAGTGAGAGGAAAAGAGAGCTTTAGGTGGTGAAAAGCCAAAGTGAGGTGTTCAATGTGGTTGACTTCCACCAATAGTAAAAGAAGAAAAACACTGCTAAAACATTCTGGTATTTTCTTAACATGTTTTTTTATTACAAGTATAAGAAAGTTGAGATGAATTCTAGAGAGAGGACGTGAAGAGCATGTCCAAAAATAAAAATATTAGAGTTTTTATTAGCAGATCTCTAGGGCAGAATATATTATATTTCGTAAATCTTTTTGATATATAGTTTGTTTAGGGGTTCTGGCTCAGCTTGAGGATTTTGTTTTATGCGTATTTTTCCAAGTGCGTCACAAGGTGGTGTTGTAGCCGTTAGATCCATCATCAATACTAGAGGTCGTATTTTGTTTTATGCGTTATATTTGGTTTTTTATTCGGTGGTAAAAGGCATTTTCTTTTATTATTAGTGGTTTTAAAATTAATTTTTATTATTAGTGGTTTTAAGATTAAAAACATTCAAAAACAAATATAAATTTTATTATTAGTGGTTTTGAGATTAAAGATTTTTTTAAGAATATTTGTTATCCAGTCAATCTCAATAGCTCATGCGTCAGCAAGATAATATATACTCGTGGTCTTGAAACTTGGTAGATGGAATACGATTTTTTACTTGATAAGTAATTTATTAAGGTCTTGTTTGGTATTAATTTTTTTATATATATATTTATGAATAAAAAATATTTTTTAAAATAATTTTAATCACATTCTTAAATAGATATTAATAACTGTGTGCGTGAGAAGAAAACCGAAAGATCGTTGTTTTTTTAGTGTCTATTTGGAATTCTAAAAATAGTTTTTAAGAAATCTGATTTTTTTTGTTTTAAATTAAAATTATTTTGATTTTTTTAATTAATTTGATAGGCCAATATCAAAAATAATATTGTAAAAATAAAAAAAATATTATTTTAATATATTTTTAATAATAATAAAAAACTTCAAATAGTATTGTAAACCATCCCGGTTTGAATGCATGCTGGAGACGAATTCTATGACAAGTCAAATCTTTCAACAAAATTGTTTAGTGCCTGTGTTAAACAAAATTGAATTTGTTTTTGTTTTAAATTAAAATTGTTTAAGTGTTTTTACATTATTTTGATATATTAATATCAAAAATATTTTTTAAAATAATATATATATTATTAATATATTTTCTAAATAAAAAGCAACCGAATAGCACTCCAAGTGAACCATCCTCACTTGATTATATATGCTGGAGACGAATTCTATGACAAGTCAGAAATCTTTCAATTTTTTTGTTTCATAATTATTAATATAGATAAGATGAAAGGTTGTCAAACTTGTGAGTATAGATTTAAAATCTTATGATTTTACGAGCCAATATTTATTTACATGTTAAATTGTACTAAACTAGTAAAATCAAATTTGATTTGTGCAAAATCATTAAAATCAATTCAAGTTTACTAAATCTGTGATATGAGCCAAGTTAGTTTTGAATATAACCTTAAAATATTTATTTATAATTTTGTGAGATCAAACATATCTTTCAAATTATATATTGAATCTAATTTAAATTTTATAGAAAAATATTAGATACACAAAAATATATTTTGGTCAATTATTAGATTATACAAAGTTTAGATACATGTTATTTCAGAGAGTCAAAATAACTAGATGAATTTTGTCAAATCTGTCAAATTAAACATTAATATATTGTTTTGGACAAATCATGAATTACAAATGAAATTTTATTATGATTCTAGATGGAAGAAAAACTAGACATCTCAATATTTTCCAAATATATATGATAATATCGATAATTTATTCATACAAGAGAGAACTATGTGTTTGAAATCATGACTAAAATCCACTTGGAATTTGTGAAAATTAGAGATTCAAACTAGATAGAAGAATTTTAAAATGAAGACATTGTTTCTATTATCATATTTTATTAATTTATTTAACGTTAAATAATTATTTATAATTTATTTATTTTTCTAACACATTAAACATTGTTTAATAGTTTATTTTAATTATTATATTTATGTTAGTTAATTACAAATTTAGACCCACTAGCTTACAACTTAAAAAATATTTGTTATGACTTATGATGAAGAGAACAATAAAGTTATCATGGGGTTCTTATGTATTTACTATCATTTAGTAATTTGTCTATATTGAAAATTTTGATTTTAAGATATATATTTTTTTTTTCATGCCATTGATTAATTAGTTTATATTATCTATCTTTCATATTTTTTTAAATCACTAATTGACAATAATATTGTTTTTATTGGCCAAAATTATTGATATATAATTAAAAAAAAAATACTTACTATTTTATATTATTCATTTAGTGTCGTGTAAAATATAAAAAAAAACATTTTTTGAAAGGATGAGTGATCCATTGCTTTTAAAAGCAAGTTGTGCGGTAGATTGGCTCTAACATTTGTTCATTGATTTTTGTTCATTGATTATGTGGTAAGGAAGATGAGAGCAATACATTGAAGTAGACTCCGATAACATGCCTCGGAACACACCTTTTTTTTAGCTAACTGAAAGTCGAGGGGAGCCAATTTCATGGCTGAAACATTCAAGTTCATGTCTCAATTTCAATTGATTTGGCATTATGGAGAGATGGTTCCTCTGGCTTAAATGCATCTTCCCGCAGCACGAATAGAATCAATCCCCTTTAACACCATTGCCATTAAATTTTGCTCATAAAGCAATACTCGAGAAATTTACCGACCATAACACGATTTTCTCAACCTTTGGCTTGAGTTGAAACGGGATTAGCCAACAATGAGAAAAATAGGACATCCAAATGCAGAGCAGCATCATAAAACATGATTTTATTGTTTTAGTTAGGTATAATATTCCCCAGGTTTTTGTGGGAGAAAGTAAACAGCGCATTAGAGCATCGATATCATTACATGATCTCAATCTGACTGATTGATAACAGCAAGAATTCCATTGCTGTGGCAGATGATTAAGCGAATTTTGCACAAACTAGATGAAAATAATAAATAATCAATATGGATTCACAAGAAATATTTAAGAGACCCGTCCAGTAAAACAACTAGTGCCAAAGGAGAAAAACAGGGACTACACATCAGACAAGAAAATGAACGAAGAAACTGTACCATGAAACTCGAATGACGAATGGAACTGGCAAGGAGAGGCCTTGTAAAAAGTCCTCGATGCTATCTTTGAAGTGTTCAGTCAAGTTTTGTGCACGTTAAGTTCGTAGGTGCGGAAACATGGGCTACTTATGATCCAAGCCATAATCAGGATTTAAAATCTTCCTATGCAACCACAGCAGATGAAGAAAGACAAGGACAAGCACCAAGGCCATCAAATTTGCAGGCAAATCCTCCGGATGAATTGGTTCAAAACGAATGTCCAGCTAAAACATCCAAACAGGGCCAAGCAACTTCTACAACAGTTCAAGTTACCTCTCTGAGCTCGTTGGGAACAGTGGTTGGTTGTCACAAAGCAAAGTTCACGGCTATGGACTTGAGTTATCTCATACCTTCAAGATACTAGCACTTCCAGCATCTCAAAAAATTATCCACTTTGTTGTAGCCATAAAAGACCATACCAAACGAGATTACAGACCAGTATCCATACTTTAGGAGTAGGAGAGCAAATATTGAGAAGAGAAGATAGAACAAGAATAGCGATGAAAAAATGGGAAAACATTGACTTTTAATAATGTTGATGAAACTTTACAGATAACCAACTCAATCAAGGGGGGAAAATCATTTAATTTTGCTACATTTGAAAGCAGATGACTGAAAGAGTAAAAAACAAAAGGAGATGGGAAGACTTTTAAGAATTTTTTACTGCACCAGAATAATTGGAACACCCTATTCATTTTTCTCCATTATTTCAATGGTTAAAAAGAGTACTATACAGCAATTAAAAGCATTATCCGCATCAATTGAAAACCAAGAGTCCCTTGTATGACCATGAAAACCCCAAAACTCAACCAATTTTGAATTTTTTTTTTTTAAGAATACAGCAAACCACAATTAAGATTCCTAAAAACCCCAACTTCTGTGGAACAGATATAAGTACCTGCCAGAAGTGTTTGACGCAGCTCTCTATCCTTTTAAGGTAACTAAATGGGATGCCATTAAAGTTTGAGGACCGGCCATCACAGCTGGAGTGCAATCAAACAGAAGCATGTAGGCACTCAGTTTAGCAAGGAGCCCAAACATTCAATATTGAAGATTTGAAGCAGCTCTCTATCCTTTTAAGTTAACTAAAAGAAATGGCACTAGAGTTTGTGGGAGGCGCATCACAGCCGAAGTGCAATCAAACAGAAGAATGTAGACATGCAGATTAGCAGGGACGCCCAAACAATCAAAATCGAAGACCCCAATGCAGGGTGGCCAAGAATGAAACCTCAAGTGTAGAGAAGCACATAACCAATGAAGCAGACCCAGAAGAAACCTCAACAAAAAGAAAAGCATAAAGTTTTAGCACCACTCTCAATAAATTCATAAAAACTACCTATAGAGCCTTCTTGATAAGCCTACAACTATCCAGCATAGCTTAAAGAAGATTAACATAGTAATAAGTACGAAGAAAACTTAACCAAATCCAAGAGGCTGAGGGCGTTGCCCGTTTAAAACATAGTCGTACTGAAGTCCAAACATAATAAACACACTAATTTCAGTATTCTCCAAGCAAAGCCAAGTCACCCAAGCTACAACTCTTTAACTCCTGCTTCGGCGCCGATCCCTTATGCCATTTCTGAACAAACCATGAAAACACCAACCATTAATAAATCAACATAAAATGCAAGATGGTTCAGGACAAGGTCTTGCCAATGACAATTGGAAATGATAGAAGTTTTTTTTTATTAAAATCACCCGTTGGCATATGGGAGTTCTTCACGCCCACGGTATTGTGGTGATCTGCTATAGCTGCGCCCACGAGGTGACAGACTGCGGCGCTTGGGGGATCGTCCTCGAGGGCTGTAGCTCCTGCTCCAGAACAATGTATGCAAAAAACAAAAAAAAATTAAGTAGGAGCAAAAACACCAAAGATAATCCTCTATCAAAAGAAAGGGAAATTTACAAACACACATACATCATAGATACAGATACATTAAAGGCAATCTGAGTTTCAAAAATTCACCTTCGACCATAGCTTGGGCTCCTGCGATATCTAGGGCTCCGGCTACGTCGTCTACCTCCCCCTCCCCCTCCTCCTGAACCAACACGCAAGCGACACTCACGAGCAAAATGACCAGGTTCCCCACACTCATAGCACTTCAAGTCAGAACCACCAGAACGACCACGACCCCCTCCTCGCCCACCACCACCACCACCACCTCCTCCTCCTCTAGAGTTGTGAGAAAGCTCAACTCTCCAGCCATTTTTTCCTGCTCCAGAAACAATTGATTAACAGCTAAAATGAAACCAAGGAAAATAAACCAATTTACAGAAAGATAGAGATGAATAAAATTGAAACACAGCAGGGGTGGATCTTCATACAAAAAGCTTACAATTAAAAAAGACATAAAAAATTGAAATGTTTTCTACGCCTTTACCATGTCATACAATTAAATAAGAAGAAATTGTACAAAAAATTATAGTTAGAAAACTAAACCTCCGAAACAAAAACACATACCATCCAATTCATGAATAGCATCCTGTGCATCCCTTTTATCATCAAAATCAATAAACGCATAGCCTGGTGGCCTCCTCGCAACCCAGACACTACACAACTCATTAACAACATAGTCAGTCATAATCATCAAAACAAACCCATATTCAAGATATGAAAGCAACCCATATTCAAGAAAAAGATCACGTTCATAGACTCATCTTCAAGAAGATAAAACACAAAAAAAGATCAAGAAGCCAACCTTCTTATCACACCAAATCGGCGAAACTCATCCTCAAGATCACGTTCAGAGACTCTTGGATCCAAGTTACCGACATATACACGAGACATTGTTTCTTTCTATCTGTCAAAATAAACAAAAACCCAGTTCGAAAAACTTAATCTTTTTCTCTATTTATGCCTCGAGCAAGGAGCAACACAAAGATATAAACTTTCAGGAATCAAGAATAGCGAGAAACAACAAATAAAAAACTTTACATGCAGGATTCTTATAAAATTGACAGAACGGAATGCGTGGTCCGTAATTAATAAAAGAAAATTTCGTTAAAAAATAGACAAATATTAGAGAGGGGGAGAGTGAGATCTGAGACTGTACCAGGAGAAGCTTGTAAAGACAACCGGAGAACAAGAAACCCTAGGCGCTAGTTGTGTTTCTCGTTTCCTGTTTTTGGCTTGTTTTATGGCTTTGGGAGATATTTTTATAGGAAGTAACAAATTGGTGCTTATAAAGTCCTTTCCTCTCTACATATGCTACACTTTAGTCCCTATCTTTAAGAATTTTATGCTTGAGGATGCGCTTGCAATATGGGCCTGACATAGGAAAAGAGGGATGGGCTAATGTTTTAATTTTTACCAAGTAGGCCCTGTTTACATAGGAAAAGAGGGATGGGCCTGACATTAGTATTTTAATAATAATGTCAAATAATTTTATGCACGACCCACATGAAGTTTTATATTGACCACATGTACCTATGTGAAAGGTTGCATTTACATTAATGGTTTGATGTGAAATTAATTAGTTAATTACATATACAGGTGTGCTCAGCAGTTTGATTTTAGAGTATTTTCTAATTTATATTTTTAATATTTATTTACCATCAATGAACTAATCGAGTTAACCACTTAAGTTAACTTCGATCACTATACAAAAACAATGTAAAATGTTCACATCTCACCATGTTTTATTTTCTGAGCACAAGATTATTAAAAGGATACATATCATATTGTGCTTCATAAACCTTCCTGGAAATAGTTACATGACACCAACGACAGACAAGTTTATTTGCATGATTTAAGGTGAGAGTGGAGAGAAAGAAAGGTAAACGGCAGGGAAAGCTAACAGGCACAAATTTTGCTCTCTTTAGCATACACTAATTATTAGCATGGACGGAGTTGGTCTATAAACTTGCTCAGAGTATCGTGCGACGACCCGCCTTTCTGCACCGCCGTCCTAGCCGCCGTGCCTAGGGCTTCTGCTCTCTCCCGTGCATTCCTTCCCTCTTGTCCTCCCATCAACTCCTCCACACCTTCAGCTATGGATCGCCTTGAAACAAGAGTTTCAGAGCCTTGATTTCGCACCCTTTCAACACTAATCCCAGCTCCAACTCCATTCACTATGAGCTTGGCATTCAGATATTGATCAGCTATCATGGGCCAGGCCAGAATCGGCACACCAGCAACTACACTTTCTAGCACTGAATTCCAACCACAGTGACTCAGGAATCCACCGACTGCATGATGAGAAAGGATTTGGCGTTGATCAACCCATTCGCTTACAATCAAGCCCCTGTCTTTAATTTTCTCTTCCATGCCACTCGGTAAAGACCATGTCTTTGAACGTACAACCCATAAGAACGGAAATCCTGACTCCTCCAAACCAAAAGCAACCTCGTCAAGTTGAGAATCTGAGACGTCAGCTTGTGTACCGAATGAAACATAGATCACAGAATCTTGAGTGCTCTGCTCATTGAGCCATTGCGTTGACACGGAGGGATTCTGGTTTTGGTTCAAGGATTTTTCAAGACCTTCCTCCATTTTTTCAAACAGAAATAAAGGGCCTAGACACCAAGCCCTGGCCCCATTCATGTAAAATGACTCGAAAGATGGGATATGGTCCTTTTCTAACTCATCAAAGCTGTTAATAATGACCCCCCAACTGTTTGCATCAGCCTCAGCCACCTCTTTGATGAATTGGGACATGGGGTCATCATGGTTCGATGAGTTCAATGTTTCTGCAGGCAGGTCTGCTTTAGTCAAAGTGAAAGGAAGCTTTATGCCAAGTAGGTCAACAGGATCAAGCACAGACATCGAGTTTTTTTGTGCTGCGTTTACCCAACATGATTTGTAAATGGCCATTGATAGAACACTCATGCCATGAAAGACTAGCCTAGGAACACCTAATGCCTGGCATGAAGCAAGTGTAAAGCCTAGAAAGAAATCGGAAATGACACATAGAGGAGGGGCGTTGGATTTTATCATGGTTTCCAGTACCTGTTCAAAAGGCTTTCGGAGCTGTTTCGTGGCACGGAGAAAAGGAAGAAAAAACTCCATGGAAGGAAGCTGAGATGTGTTTTCACAGCCTTTAGGGAGGCCATCAACAGCGGGGAATAGGATTTCATTGAGATGGATATCAGGGTGATTAGGCACATACTTGGCTATTGATTTAGCATTTGACGGGGTGGTGATGATGGTCACTTTGATTTGTTGACGTGAAAGAGCTTTTGACAGGTCTAGCAATGGAAGAGTATGGCCTTGAGCCATGAAAGGGAAGATAACCACATGGGATGCCGGAGGGGAAGGCATGATTTGCTTTCAAAACAAGTTCCTTGATTGTGCAAAATATTGTTTGCTTATATGCATAAATCAGAGCTCGTGAATTTAAATCTCACTTATAAGGCAACAAAAAAAATATATTGTAAGAAATAATCTTGGTATAAATAATATTTGGACTCCATTTGATTTTGATTTTGTGGTAGGGTTGTTTTTTAAATATTTTTTACTTGAAAATATAATAAAATAATATATTTGTTTTATAATTTATTGCGAATTTAAAGAAGTATTCAATGTCAATTCATCAGCTATTTTTTTATCAATCTAAAGCTAGGCAGCTAATAATATTTATATCCATTTTAAATATTTACGACATATTGTCGTGTGATTTATGTTTTGCTATAATTACAGATCTTATAGTATTTAATTACAGATTTTAGGAGGTGTTTGAGAGTGCGGTTATAATTATTTTTTAAAGTGTTTTTTTATTTAGAAATATATCAAAATGATATTTTTTTTATTTTAAAAAAATTATTTTATATTAAGACATTAAAATAATCTAAAAACATAAAAAAAAATTATTTAAAATAAAAAAAAATCAACTTTTTGACAATCATCAATTATACTGAAATGCCAAATAGGGTTTTAATTGGACCAAGATCTTCTCATGAAATCTTAATAAATAAAATATGTATCTTTTTAAATCACAACCACAAGAATTACTATAATATCTATATAATATTGGCTACAATAATATCTATCTAAAATTTTATTTTTATTTAATTATACCTAAATAAAAAGATTTTCAGCTAATATATTGGATACATTAATACACTCAAAAATAAATTTTCAAGTGATATATATAATATTAATAATAATAATAATAAAAAAAAAAAAGCTTACACAGAAGGCTACCAGGCTATGAGAGGCCTTCTTTATTAGCCTCGATAGGTGGGAGGCTGCGCAGTGGAGCTCGTGTGGTCTTGTCTTGCAATTACGTTCTATAAATGCGACCCAGTTCTAACTTCTAACCATGGTCGCAATCAATGTATTTGCTTGCTAGTTTCAAGAAGCAGTTCGGATAATTCAATAGATTTGTTTCTTTTATCTATTTGAATTTTGAGATTAATATTTAGTCAAATTCATTTTTTAATATATAATTTATCTTAAAAAAATAAGGTTCTGTATCGATTCTTACGTAAATTGATCGAAAAACACCATGAAAAAAACAAAAAAACATGTCGATATGGTTTTCAACCAAAGAGATTGTGAACCATATGGGACTGCATGCCCATGAAAACTGCAATGATGACTTGTTATTTTTAAGATTGTTTATATTATTATTTTTTTATAATAATAGTGGTGAATATATCCTTCTAAATTAAACAAGGTACAATAAACACAATCAAGTTATAATATAACAAAATATAGAGCTCTGCAAGTGGCTTAACTAGAACATCAAATTCCCTGTATACTAAATCTCTAATTAGTCTATAATTAGCTAACCAATCAGCCACATAATTGGCCTCTCTATAAACATATAATGTTTTAATCTTCCAATCTCTACCCAATATATCTTTAATATGCATGATAAGATTATAATTTTTATCCATACTTATTTTATCTCCCTTAATAATCCCAACCACAACACTATAATTTGATTCTAAGACCACCTTTCTAAACCCTTTCTCTCATGTAAATTGTAACTCAACATAGACCACCCATAACTCGGCAATAATTGACGAACAAATACCATTATTCCTTGCAAATCCCCCATCCAGGACCTCATCTTATCCCAAAATACTCCACCAGCACCTATTATATCTGAATTTCCTTTACTGCATCCATCTACATTGAGTTTAATCCAATAATCCAGCCTACTTACTTAACCACTTTACTACAAGGCATCCCTCTAATCCCATTCATCTGATTAATTTTACTTTCTTGATTTGTTTTTTTTATAGTTATATTTGACATTGATAAAAAAACTTTTACTATATATTATTATATATAAATATGAAATTTTAATTTATTATTGACACAAATGATTGTTGATTTATTTCTTTGAATGCATATACAGCCTTTTTTATATATATAATTAAGTGTTTTTAAGAAGAAGAAAAAACTAGGTTTTTCTGATGAAACACATCGGATTCTCGATGAAACACGTGTATTTAAATAAAATAACTAGTTTTTTACTGTAAAATTTCTGTAAACTGATTTTACTAAGGCACCAGGAGTCCTAACAAAAATATAAATGAAATTAGAAAGCTGCTAAATATGGCCCAACAACTAGGTGCTAAATGCAAGGAGAAATTAACACGTAAAATGTGTTTTCATGGCTAATATAGAGTCAGAGACCTACTTAATCTCTAACAACCTATCACCTCAATCCCCACTTTACTTCATTGTTTTCTTCAAACTAATCCTACGTTCGAACACCTGATTTTATCTTCTTCTTTCCCTTCCATGAACACCATCTCTGCAACTCTTGTAAGTCTCCTCTCTTATTATTCCCCCCTCCCCATTATTCTTATTATTCTGTGTATATTATGATGCATGAAACTGTCACGCCATAATACTGATGTGCTGTCTTGATTAATGCACTTCTTTAACGTATAGACTGTTTTGGTCGTGCCTTTACATGGTATTTGGTGATTGAATTGCCTCTGAATTTACGGCATTGTGCGTTTCATGATGTCTTAAAGCAATGCATTTAAGATAATTTTGTGTTTTTTAAGTGATAGATCTGTCAGGTTTTTAAGAGAGCAAAATATTTTATGTTTCTGCTAAGCTTATTAGTTTTGTACTGACCGTGTCAAGATTTCTCAAGTCTCGTGCTAAAAAAATTGATGCAGTGAGACGAGAAGAATGTCTTCTGATCCTGCTCCGTATGCGCCGAAAAAGATCCTCATTACCGGTGCAGCCGGATTTATAGCCTCTCATGTGACTCGTAGATTGATCAAGGACTATCCTGATTACAGCATTATTGCCCTTGACAAGCTAGACTACTGCTCCAACCTCAAGAACCTTGCTACATGTCGCGGCTCGCCGAATTTCAAGTTTGTTAAGGGTGATATTGCTTGTGCTGATCTTGTAAATCACCTGCTGATTGCTGAGGATATCGATACGATTATGCATTTCGCTGCTCAAACTCACGTGGATAATTCATTTGGGAATTCTTTCGAGTTCACAACCAACAATATATATGGTACTCATGTACTTCTCGAAGCCTGTAAGGTCACAAAGAAAATCAAGAGGTTCATTCATGTCAGTACTGATGAAGTTTATGGTGAAACTGATATGGAGACAGACATTGGCAATCCTGAGGCTTCTCAGCTTCTCCCTACAAATCCTTACTCTGCGACGAAAGCAGGGGCTGAAATGTTGGTCATGGCTTATCATAGATCTTATGGCCTTCCTATTATTACCACTAGAGGCAACAATGTGTATGGCCCTAACCAATATCCCGAAAAGCTTATCCCTAAATTTATTCTCCTGGCTCTCAAAGGGGAGCAGTTGCCAATTCATGGTGATGGATCAAATGTTAGAAGCTTTTTATACTGTGAGGATGTGGCAGAGGCATTTGATGTGATCCTTCACAAGGGAGCTATTGGACATGTTTATAATATAGGGACCAAGAAGGAGAGGCGAGTCCTCGATGTGGCAGAGGATATCTGTAACTTGTATGGACTGGATCCTGAAAAATCTATCAACCATGTTCAAGATAGGCCTTTCAACGATCATCGATATTTCTTGGATGATCAAAAGCTCAAGATGCTTGGGTGGCAGGAAAGTACTCCTTGGGAGGTAGGGCTAAAGATGACAATGGAATGGTACACGAAGAATCCTGATTGGTGGGATGATATATCTGCAGCTCTTCATCCACATCCACGCTTGAGTATGATTGCTCACTCCATGGATGATTCATGGATCTCTCAGAAGGGACTCACAAGTGATGCGAAGGAAGCTGGTATAAGTGATGGCAGCTCAGGACTCAAGTTCTTGATATATGGCAAGACCGGTTGGATTGGGGGATTGCTAGGGAAGCTTTGTAAGGATGGGGGCATTCCATTTGAGTATGGTCAAGGAAGATTGGAGGATAGAAAGTCAATTCTCAAGGATATAAAGAAAGTAAATCCAACCCATGTGTTCAATGCTGCTGGGGTTACTGGAAGGCCTAATGTTGATTGGTGCGAATCGCACAAGGTCGAAACAATTAGGACTAATGTGGGAGGTACATTGACTTTAGCAGATGTTTGCAAGGAGCATAATCTCTTGATGATGAATTTTGCAACTGGCTGCATATTTGAATACGATCAAGATCATCAAGAAGGATCAGGAATTGGATTCAAAGAGGAGGATAAACCGAATTTCACAGGATCTTTCTACTCCAAAACCAAGGCCATGGTAGCAAACACACACAACCCTTCTTCCATGTCAGCTTAAATTTTAGGTCATTATTGAAACATTTGCAATGTTAAATGTGCAGGTGGAGGAGCTGCTGAGAGAATACGAGAACGTCTGCACGCTGCGAGTCCGGATGCCAATATCATCTGATCTCAGCAACCCAAGAAATTTCATAACGAAAATCACTCGTTACAACAAAGTGGTAAACATACCAAATAGCATGACAGTGCTAGATGAGCTCCTGCCAATCTCAATTGAGATGGCAAAAAGAAACTGTAGAGGAATATGGAACTTCACCAATCCAGGAGTGGTAAGCCACAATGAGATCTTAGAAATGTATCGAGACTACATCGACCCTGAATTCAAATGGATGAATTTTGATCTAGAAGAGCAGGCCAAGGTGATAGTAGCGCCAAGGAGCAACAATGAGCTGGATGCTTCAAAGCTGAAGAATGAATTCCCTGAAATGTTATCAATTAAAGAATCAATACTTGAGCATGTATTCAAGCCCAACAAGAAGACTTGAAACATTAAAGCTGTTGTAGCCTGCAATTCTCCCCTACTGCAGATTTTCCTAGCTATATATGGCACTGCAATTTTCCCTTAAATGTTTGATTCATTATTGAAGACTCGGTTTTGCTACGTTTTCATTTCTGAGCATAACTTGTTATACTAGCTGTTACCTCTTTGATTTGCGTTCATCATTTTCTTAATCTTCAAAGTTTCATAATCTTTTCTGAACCAGTAACATAATAACATTTGTTTTTGTCCGAAAACTTATCATACGGATCAAATTCTTGTAGAATGATGAGGCCTGGTCAATTTTACAAGTTCGGAGTGATAAGATTTGGTCGATTAAACAGGTTAATGTAATGGTTTTTCGTTATCGAAGTAACCCTTCTGAGCATGTTCTAAGGCCACATATTTTAATGGACGGCCAATATTTGAACCCTGGCACAGATTTGTCACACCAGTCTCAATTCCATCATGTCATAATCCCTTGATGGAAGATGAGTCAGTTCTGGTTTGCATCCACTAAGTAGTCTATTGGTTCCAAAATTTAGACAGACAAGAACTTCAAAGATTCACTAAGTAGTCTATTGGATAATTTACATTTGAACAATTTCCACTCATTTTTGATTGATAAAATATATAGAAAGAAAAGGAGGTTGTCTCGTACTTTCTGGCAGGAAACATTGCGTCCATATCTTAGAATGACTCCCACCGCACTATATCAAAGTCCAAGCTCAGAATATTTTTCAAAAACAGCGCATGAGAAGGTAAATATATCACCGACTGGTGTTCATTGCTCACTCGTTCCTAGCTGTGCCGTCTCCTTTTGTTCTGCTGCTGCTGCATGTTCTGGGTTTCTGGCTTTGATGTTTTTGGGAAAGGTTGTTTCCTTGACTAATTATAAATAATTTACTGATCTCATTCATCTACAAAATGAAATCCAAACCTAGACAACTGAAAGTAAACAGACATTATTATATATGACTCAATCCAGACAATATCTCTTAAATAACAAAAGTGCCTGTCTTGATTAGCATTGTTGCAGGAGTACTAGGTTTCCAAATCTCAATTATTACATGCTATGTTTTGATATGATCGTCACTCAATAGAGTGATGTTAATTTATTCAATCAAAGCCTTAATAATTGAGAGGCTTTCACAAATTATAACATACTATAAAAATTAAACAATACATTAAAATTTCAATGCTGCTCCACTATCAAGTAACTTTGGGATATAATTACTATTTTTATATCCTTTAGATTTGATTAGCTATGAGTTCAAGAAATCTTTTGAAAAATAAACAAAGTGCAGATGCTGAAGAGATCTGCGTATTACATATTAATTTACTGAGTCATCTGAGTCATAAGATTATTGATCACGTGCATTGATTGAGACTCAGACCCCATCCTGGGAGGTCATATCATTTTCGTTATGAAGGACAGAGGCAATCTCTCTCCTGACTGGACAGCCTTAAAACTAGGTTTGTTGTCATTGGAGAACCATGAGATGCAGCTGAGAAGGCTACCACTTCAAGGCAGTAAGAGTGCCTTTTCTTATTATTTCTTTTTTAATTATTTTAATTAGCTCATATAAAAAATATTTATTTCTAAATTAAACTTTATACGTTTCAAACTGATTTCTTTTATTAAACACAACCAAGAAATTCATGGTACCATCATTATAATTATCATTAATAAAATCTAAAATTTATTAGATAAACATTGTTCATACATACTCAAGGTACTAGAACATTTTATAATAAATATTCTTTTCTCAAGATTGTTTTTTAATTTGCTCAATTTTTTATCATTGTTTATTTTTTTTCATATAATTAAAATAAAATCAACTTATCTAACTCAATCAAGTTTATGATTTGAGTTGTGATTGTTTTTTCTTGCTTTAAATCACGTTAGCGACTTCTAAACAATCATTTCTTGACCCAATTGTCAATTCATCTATCCATAATTAGATTAAAAAAAGAAGAAGCTAATCTCATTGATTGGCATATCCTAATTTTGTTTATGTTATCTAATTAATGATGTTTTATCAATACACTAATTAATATATGCACGCACGTTTAAATCATAGTATACATGAAAGTGGTGAATAAAACACCAATATATATATTATATGAAATTTTATGCATAAATACAGCTAACAAGTGGGGTGGAGTACTTGATTATTAAATCATCTTGTGGTCCATTTCATTGCAATATTATCACCATGAAACTCATCACTTCCTCCTCGGATCCAACCTAATCAAAGGAAACCTATCCTCTGAAAATTTTGGTTCTTGCCCTGATTAAGAGAAGTAGCTAGAGATGGAATGTTCCAGCCACCACTTTGATGCTATCGTTGTCGGTGCCGGCATTATGGGCAGTTCCACTGCCTATCAACTAGCAAAAAGAGGCCAAAAAACTCTGTTGCTAGAGCAATTTGATTTCTTGCACCACCGTGGATCCTCACATGGTGAGTCACGAACTATACGTGCAACTTACCCTGAAGACTACTACTGTGACATGGTTATGGAATCCTTACAGATTTGGGAGCAGGCTCAATCAGAGGTTGGCTACAAGGTTTATTTCAAAGCCCAGCAATTCGATATGAGCCCTTCGGATAATAAGAGCCTTCGCTCGGTTATCTCTAGCTGCGAAAAAAACTCCATCCCATACCGGGTATTAGACCGGCAGCAAGTGTCCGACCGATTCTCAGGCATGATTAGCATACCGGAGGACTGGTTCGGAGTGTTAACTGATGTTGGCGGGGTTATAAAGCCCACCAAGGCAGTGTCCATGTTTCAAGCATTGGCATTCCAGAGGGGTGCAGTTTTGAGAGACAACATGGAGGTGAAAAACGTTGTGAAAGATGAGGTAAAAGGAGGGGTAAACGTGGAGACTGCCAATGGTGAAAAGTTTTGGGGTAAAAAATGTGTGATTACTGCTGGGGCATGGGCGAGAAAGTTAGTTAAAACGGTTGGTGGGCTTGAATTGCCTATCCAAGCCCTGGAGACTACAGTGTGTTATTGGAGGATCAAGGAGGGGAAGGAGGCAAAGTTTGCCATCGGAAGTGATTTTCCGACGTTTGCAAGCTATGGGGAGCCCTACGTTTACGGCACACCGTCGTTGGAGTTTCCGGGATTGATCAAGATTGCCGTGCACGGAGGGTACCCTTGTGACCCCGATAGGAGGCCATGGGGTCTTGGGACTTCATTAGACTCTCTGAAGGAATGGATTCAGGGGAGATTCTCAGGCCTGGTTGATGATGGCGGGCCGGTTAATACTCAGTCATGTATGTACTCAATGACCCCAGATGAGGATTTTGTGATTGATTTTCTCGGCGGGGAGTTTGGGAAGGACGTGGTGATTGGCGGTGGGTTTTCAGGCCACGGGTTCAAGATGGCTCCAGTTGTGGGCAGGGTTTTGGCTGACCTTGTGCTCAGCGGGGAGGCAAAGGGTGTGGAATTGAAGTACTTTAGGATTCGAAGGTTTCAAGAGAATCCTAGAGGGAACGTGAAAGATTACGAAGATCAGGTCAACTCCTTTTCAAATCAAAAGTAATTGAGCAGCCTGTTCTCTTGTCCATGCTTATTATCAATGTGAACAAAAAATCTATATCTTTCTTTATGTGGGCACTGGTATCTTGTATTTATCACTTTCTTTGGAATATATAACATTTAATGCCAATCAAATATAGTGATTCTCAGAATCTCAAGTTCTATCCTGCACGTCAGGAAGATGATAGGCATGAGTCTACTTTCTAACCAGAGCAGTTTAATTTGACAGATGAAGGAAAAACCTAATCCTTGCAGATTAAGCAAAAGTTGCAGGCCTGGTTTCTTGCAAGAAGAGCATGCAAGATAGCCCCATTGAAAACTATACAGATTAAGATCTGTTGCAGCCCTGTTATGAAAGCAATGCAATGCTTGCATCAAAACAGAGAAAAAAGCAGATAATCCTACCGTAGACCATCAATCATGTCAGACACAGGTCTTGAAAACTTACTTCCTATGGCATGCAAAGTCAAGCCATTTGTGCCAATTAATTACCAAGTATTAAGCTTTCTAGTTCAGCAAATTCATGGGGTCAAATCAAATCATGGGCCATTGGAAATTGTGCTCTCATTCATTCTTTTGAGTTGACTATGGCTGGTGAATAAATAAATTAAAATTAAAGTGATGATAGCATCGTTCTCTTTCACCACATTATAGTGGTAGTTGTAATTCATTGCGTGATAATTGATGAGATTAAAATGATTGCTTAATATATTATTACTCTTTTTAAGATAAATTTTTTTAATTTTTTATAGCTTTAAAAAACGGAAAAGAAATATATTATTTTAGATATAAAGAAGCGTTTGTGTAATTACTTGTTGAAGAGACAAAAAATATTTTCTATGCATTTTATTATAATATAATAATCAAGGACCATTGATAATTTATTTCATATAACTATGGAAAACCTAACCTTGCTGTACCCATCAAAAAGAAACATGTGCTGCCAGACAGGCTCTAACCGACAGGTCGTGTAAACAGATGAAAGCTACAGAGAAGGTGAGAGAGGGGTGGGTGAGAAAGTAAAGAGAAGCGTTTTTGCCTTACTGTCTCCCACTTGGTATTCCTAGACCTTGCAAAAACGAGAGCTGTAAAGTCTCTCTCTCTCTCTCTCTCTCTCTCCAGATTTAGGGTATTCTTTTATCTTTGAATCCAAATCTCTTCATTTCATCAGATTCTCAGCGGGTTAACTCGCTCTTTCGAAGCTTAAAAAACCAAGTAAATTTCATCAAGTGAGTTTCTTGCACTCGTACATTCTCTTATCTACCTTAAAAAAACAAACTTCATTAAGGTTGTTGGTTTGTTACTTGTGATGATTGCTTTGTTAGTTTTTAGTGTGGTCTGAATTTGGTGAGGTTTGGTTAAAGATTGTAGACATGAAGATTTGTTGTTATATGAGTCCTGGCTAGTAATAATCAACTATCTGAACAACCCGGTATCACAAGATCAAAAAAGATTATACCTTGATCGCTGATTTTTGCCTTTTTAAGCAGGGAGACCCAAAAGTTCAAAAGTTTGATTTAATATAGCCTTTTCAGCCTAATTTGTGTGAGACCCAGAAGCTAAAATATTTTATTTTTTGGGGGTTTGTTTTGTGATTAGAGAGTTTATGGTCGTGATGGGTGAATCGGTGAAGAGTGATGGTAAAGGCGATGATAGGATCGAGAATTTGATTGCTGCAAGGAAGTCATTGAAGTTAAGTTTAGAGAAGTCGAAATCTTTAGGGCTTGCTCTTAAGAAAGCTGGACCTATATTGGATGAGATGAAACAAAGGCTGCCTTGTCTAGAGGCAGCAGTGCGCCCCATTCGTGCGGAAAAGGAAGCACTTGTAGCTGCGGGGGGGCACATTAACCGTGCTATTGGCCCTGCAGCTGCTGTGCTTAAGGTTTTTGATGCTGTTCATGGGTTGGAGAAGTCATTGCTATCAGATCCGAGGAATGATCTTCCTGGGTATTTGTCGGTGATAAAGCGACTTGAAGAGGCTTTGAGATTTTTGGGGGATAATTGTGGATTGGCAATTCAGTGGTTGGAGGATATAGTGGAGTATTTGGAGGATAATGTTATGGCAGATGAACGGCATCTTTCGAATTTGAAGAAGTCGTTGAAGGGTCTCAGGGAATTGCAAAGTGATGATGTAAGAGCTCATCTTGATGGTGGGCTTTTAAATGCTGCATTGGATAAATTGGAAGGTGAGTTTCGGCGGCTTCTGACAGAACATAGTGTTCCACTGCCAATGTCATCATCTTCAACACTTGCTGATCAGGCAGTCATTGCACCCTCACAATTACCCGTGTCTGTTATTCACAAGTTGCAAGCCATTCTCGGGAGGTTGAGAACTAATAAAAGGCTTGAAAAGTGCATATCAATATATGTAGAAGTTCGCAGTTCGAATGTTAGAGCTAGTTTGCGGGCACTGGATTTGGATTACCTTGAGATCTCAATAGCCGAATTCAATGATGTGCAGAGCATAGAAGGTTATATAGCTCAGTGGGGCAAGCATTTGGAGTTTGCTGTGAAGCACCTGTTTGAAGCGGAGTACAAACTTTGCAATGATGTTTTTGAGAGGCTTGGCTTGGATGTTTGGATGGGATGCTTTTCTAAAATAGCTGCTCAGGCTGGCATTCTCGCGTTTCTTCAATTTGGGAAGACTGTTACAGAAAGTAAGAAAGATCCAATCAAGCTTCTGAAATTGCTGGATATATTTGCATCACTGAACAAATTAAGGTTGGATTTTAACAGGCTTTTTGGCGGAGCAGCCTGCATTGAAATCCAAAACCTTACAAGGGATCTAATTAGGAGGGTGATTGATGGGGCAGCTGAGATTTTCTGGGAACTTCTTGTTCAGGTGGAGTTGCAGAGGCAGATTCCACCTCCTCCTGATGGGAATGTTCCGATACTGGTTAGCATCATTACTGAGTACTGTAATAAACTGCTTGGGGATAATTATAAACCTATCCTCAGCCAGGTTCTGGTCATTCATCGAAGTTGGAAGCATGAGAAGTTTCAGGAAAAGATTCTTGTTGGTGAGGTTCTGAACATAATTAAAGCCATTGAGCTCAACCTGGAGACATGGACAAAGGCTTATGAAGACACAATCCTGTCTAACCTTTTTGCCATGAACAATCACTACCATTTATACAAGCACTTGAAGGGAACAAAAGTTGGGGATCTCTTAGGAGATTCTTGGTTCAGAGGACATGATCAGTACAAGGACCATTATGCTGCAATCTTCTTGAGTGAGAGCTGGGGGAAGCTTCCCGGTCATTTAAGTCGGGAAGGCCTAATTCTGTTCTCAGGTGGGCGTGCCACTGCCCGTGATCTTGTCAAGAAAAGGCTGAAGACTTTCAATGAAGCTTTTGATGAAATGTATAAGAAGCAATCTAGCTGGGTTGTGCCAGATAGAGATCTCAGGGAGAAGATATGCCAGCAGATTGTGCAGGCAGTTGTGCCTATTTATCGGAGCTATATGCAGAACTATGGTCCTTTGGTTGAGCTAGATGGAAGCTCAAACAAATATGCAAAATACTCTGTGCAGGCTTTGGAGCAAATGCTGGGCTCGCTTTTTCTGCCAAAGCCAGGAAGATATGCAAGTTTCAAAGGCAGGCAGCTCAGTGACAAATTCAACAATGGTGTTGCAGATCTTCGACGGACAACCTCTGCAGTGGTGTGATTTTCCTGCTCTAATTTACTTTATGTTGGTTAAGTTGAAAGGTAATTAATTAAAAAAACCACCCCTCCTTTGGTCACGGGTCAGCTCATGCACTGTACATATTATGTATCCACGGGGGCTGAGACCATTTCAGAAATTTTTTATCAGGGAAGGAACTTCAAAACTTTTTCAGACGCCTGAATTTTCTCAATGAGATCGAAATTTCATGAGCTGTTTAAATGCAAAGCATTCTTGAGGAGTCCCAGACACTACGATGAAAGCAAAGATGGGCCTTCCTTATTGAAATCGTAGATAATACTTTGAGGTAGGCCTTCCTTATTGAAATCGTAGATAATACTTTGAGGTATACGATGTCATATTATATTCATTTTTGCTCTCATTTATTCAGTTAGTGGGCTGTAGAAACCTTGTATTTGCTAGATATGTGTACAATTCTTTGATATGAAGAGCAATTAGAGTTCTAGCAGGAATTAATTTATTCACTTGTATTCCGAAAAAGGGCACAGATGTTTGTGTGGAGGGATTAATGGATGATTAAGATCTTTTATTGCTGGTTTTGGAAGTTAACAATGCCTTTGACAGTGATAAGATGTTGGCTCATTTAGCTCGTCTTATTTTCTGATGTAAGAGAATTCATCATTGTTAAATATCTTGTCATTATATGATTCATGCTTTCCCTGATCCATTTTAATAGGAGAAGATGCTTTAGCTTTGAGTATTATTACCGTTAATTTTTGTTGTTCCATCTCATTTGGACAATGGTAGCATAGGAATTGGTTGGGCTTGTCTTTAGGCTGATGCGTGGATTTTCATGGATGACTCTTTGAAAGCATTTATATTACAGTTACTCTTAGACATTCATGATTCTTGATTGACAGCTTGTGATTCTTCTATCAAGTTGCTCCCACTAACTGAGCTGCCTGCCATGGTTTCCTGCACTTTTTGTCCCCACATCACGCTCCTCTAGATTTACAACGGGCTAATGTTTGAAAAATTATTCAATGCTCAAGATATAACTGCTAATAGTTATAACATTCAAAAGAGATAGACACAATAAGCAAAAAAGATCACATTCGGGTTCATAAAAAATGAGGAAAGAGAATTACATCGGAGCTTACTCAAAGTACTAAAAGTAATAAGAATAGTAAAAGATATTTTATTTTCAATTCTTTTTCTAATGCTTCTCATTTTTGTGTATATTTCTTTCTTATAGGGTAAGTCTGAGCATTCTTTATCGTTATGTATCCATCTCATATCCTCATGGTAGAATAATTGAAACTGATCATATTTTGTCTAATAACTGTACTTGAATAAAAAAAACCTCATCGAGATTCGTAAAATGTCTTGAATGATGGACCTGAAGCCACAGATGTGTGATGAAAAGATACTTCCTAAATCAATAAGAGAATGAAAGCCAGGTTATGGCGGCCAAAATCTGGAATTTAACATCATCAGGTTGATTTTCGTCTCAATTTCTTAACCAGAAAGTATAAAGAAACCCAAATTGATGGGGCCCCACTTGAAAATAATGAAGGAATAAGATCTGAATCATTGAAATCTTGGATGCACCAACATCTCCTAGGTTTGGGATTGCCATGGAGTTTGATTCTCAAAAAGCCCCTTTATCAAAATGTGCTTTGGGGCAGATGGAATATTTTCTGAAGTATCTTCTGCCGTGGTGGTTGAGAGGTGCTGATAACTTGTCTCCACCTTTGGCAACTTTGCCTGTCGAAATCTTTCTTTTTTTCCTTTTATTTATTTACAGTGAAAGAACAAATCAACAAGGACAGGATGCTGTTGTAGCTGGCGGCCAGGAGAGAATCCTATGCTTGAAGGCCTCTGAGGGACACCAGACGACCAGCGAACTAGTTTAAGTGTTTAACACACGAAGTGCTACTTGCAAGAGAAAACGACGCCGACGAAAATAACATAAATAATAAGCAATATAGAATTATATACGATAAAACATGAAAACTCTAATTTAAAATAAAATTAGTACATGAAAACTCTAATTTAAATTTTCATTTTCATTACTGAATATTTATATAAACTAGACAACTCTGTTTATACATGCAATTATTAATTATAGAGTTAAACTAAACAAAAAAGATATCAATCTCAATATTTGATTTTCTAAATTAAATTTGAAAAAAAAAAAAACACCATAAATAAAAATGGTTTTCTAAACTAAATAAGAAAACCTTTTTTTTCCCTATAAAAACCCCTCTCGAGTTTAAATTATTTTTGTCTTGATCTCATGATTATTAATTGATGAGGATACTAATGATGACATTATCATGATTATTATATAATTTATCAATGAAAATACTAATGATGACATTAACATAATTATTATCATCATTAAAATAAAAATAAAAATTTATTAAAAATAGCAATCCACATCATCTCATAAAAAACAAGATTATCAAGATATTCCAGAACACTACACTAATTATTAGAGATTATTGTGATTTGATACCAATTAATATGGATGGAAATATCACAAAAAGAAGAGTAAAAACAAGCAACACATAATAAATCTTGCTAAATAAAATCACTGTATAAAAACTCTAGCTCAAAATATTACTACTTTATATTTTCTTTTCAAGTGGTCTATTTTCTTAATAATACAAGTTAATATTTATTTTAGTAGTAGGAAATGAGTTTTAACCGAAATCCTAAACTAAATAGAAATAAATAGATAGATAAATCAATACAAACAAATAATTTTGATGGTGCTTTCTTGCAGATATGATTTTCATGGCTGCAATACGACCTGTACTTCATGTGTCCCCATGTCATCACTTCTAAGAAGTTTTTCTTTAATCGCCAGTAGCTCAACGGTAACCTCACTGATATCCATCCGCTCGCAAGGCAAGGCAGCAGAGCAAGCAGTTCCTACTTCAAATACTGAAACCACGCAGTCCTGCACTTGGCTATTCCACATATAACCTCCTGTTTCTCCTTCTATTTCCTGAACAAGAACTGGATCCAAAATCTCTCTCACTTGTTTCGGAAAAGCAGCTTTGACGTAGGTATGAAGATTCAAGCTCTCTTTAAAGATCTCGTCAGTCGGTCTCTTCCCCGTGAACATCTCCAATAACAGGATTCCATAGCTGAATGCATCACCAGATGTCGACACTGCATTTCCCATACCATATTCTGCAATTGGACACAGCATAATTGTCACAACTCGCAATAATTTAAAAGAAGTAAAACGGTGGTATGCTGCTAGAGGAGCAGGATGATGCATATACCTGGAGCAGTGTAACCAATAGTTCCTCTTACTCTGCTGGTGTTTGAATGATTAAAGGACAGGTTATTGGTGGCTTCAGGAAAGAATCTTGCCAGCCCAAAATCTCCAACATGTCCTGTCATTTCAACGTCGAGGAGAACATTGCTTGGCTTGAGATCACAGTGAAGGATTGGTGTTCTGCAACCACAGTGAAGATACTCCAGAGCACTAGAAATATCAATGGCAATGTTGAGTCTCTGAACAAAGTTCAAGCTCCTTGATGATTCATGTGCCTCGTCGATTCCAGAATTTATTGGGTGCAACCAATCCTCTAGGCTCCCATTAACCATGAATTCATAAACCAAAGCCTTGAAATCATTTCCTTGATAGTCACTTCCAGAGCATGCAGTCAGTAGCTTGACAAGATTTCGATGCCTGACATAACGCAAGACCTCACATTCGGCTTTAAAGCTCTTAGAAGCTCTAGGGTTTTGAAGGTTTAGGACCTTCACTGCAACAAGCTTTTCGTCATTATCAAGTATGCCTTTGTAAACAGACCCAAAACCACCCACACCAAGCAAATTAGTCAAGGAGAACCCATCAGTGGCTTTGAGTAAACTGCGATAAGACATTTGGAAAACTGAGTTCTCGGGAGAGGTTGGACTGGGTTCTACTTTTTTCCTCTTAACGAACAAGAGAAATAGAGAAGTTAGCACTAATGCTGCACACAGAAGTGCAGAAGCAGCAATGACTAGTTTCATGGCAAGTGTCAATCTCCCCTTTTTAGTCCCTTTGAAATTGCATTCTGGTAGCTGGAATTCAGCAATGCCGCCACATAGCTTACTGTTTCCAACCACTGAAACTGCACTCGAATTCCGAAACACTCCATCAGTCGGTACCAAACCCACAAAATTATTGAAAGACAGATACAAGGCAGCCAACGTGCGAAAGTCCTTGAAAAAACCTGGAATGTTTCCGGTCAAGTTGTTGTGTGACAGATTTAAAACTTGCAGACCTCTCAATGAAATAAAAGATGAGGGAATAGTACCCTGAAAGAAGTTGTTTTGCATGTACAAAGATTCCAATCTTACACAACTGCCAAAAGTGCCTGGAATTTCCCCAGACAACATGTTATGCGAAATATCCAATATTCCAAGATTTGTCAAAGTTCCTACTTCTGTAGGAAAGGAACCAACCAAGTTGTTTCGTGATAGGTCCATATAGATTGTCAAGGACGCGATGCTCAAAACTTCTTTTGGGATTGCACCAGTAAGGTTGTTTTCACTGAGATTCAATAACAACAAGTTTTGGCATTTGCCTAGTTCTGCTGGGATGCTACCCTTCAAACTGCTTTGATACATGTAGAGATGGGTCAACAGCGTTAAGTTTCCGAAAGAAGATGGAATGTTACCCGAAAATTTGTTTCCTTGAAGACCCAACTTCTTTAGTTGCTGAAGTTTTCCAATTTCTTCAGGAATATCACCAGTGAACTGGTTTTCCCCCATATATAGCATCTCCAAGTTAACCAAATTTCCCAAACCAGCCGGGATTCTCCCAAATATCCGATTATAATCCAGGGTCATTATGCTAAGGCTGGTAAAGTTGGTGCTGGCACCAGGCAACATCCCACCAAAATTGTTGGAGTTTATAGCCATAAGCTGCAAACTAGTTGCGTTGCTAACGGTAGACAAGAAATCCAAATCACGAGCTTCCCCGGTTCCAAGATGATTTGTGGAGATGCTTAGCCACCAAAGGTTATGCATCTTTTCCAAAGAAGGCACGTTTCCGGTAAATCCATTTATCGCGATAGTAAGTCTCTCCAGGTATGTAGAATTGGTCAACGAAATTGGAATGCTTCCAGTAAATTGGTTGTCACCGACGTTAAGCTCAACAAGGTAAGGAAATTTGTTGCCCAGGTCTGAGGGGAGAGTCCCTTGAAGTTGGTTTTGCGGGAAGCAAAAAATACTCATGAAAGAAAGGTTGTATAGTGATGAAGGGATGGTACCGGTCAAGAAGTTTGCACCCATTGAAATGTAATACAGGTTCTTTAGCTGGCCAAGAGTATCAGGGAGTGTTCCACCAATATTGTTGAAGGTTGTACTCAGCACTTGTAGAGATGAGTAATTGCCAAAAAATGAAGGGATTCCCCCTGTCAGATTATTGAACTCGACATTCAGTAATTGAAGGTTCAATAAAGAACTGAATTCCAAAGGAATCCTGCCTATCAAGTTGTTCTCGCCAAGTGTGACGCTGGTAAGGCTCAAGCAACTTGAAATATTGGGAGGAATTTCTCCACTGAGCAAATTATTATCCAAATGCAGCATCTGTAGCCTGCGCAACCGGCCTAAATCCGGAGGAATTTCATTGCTGAAGCTGTTGTTATAGAGATGCAAGACTTGTAGAAAGCTGAGATTTCCAAGGTGTGGTGATATGGAACCCTGGAGGAGCTGTGAGTTAAGGTCCAAAACAGTTACCCTTTGGTGCTTCCGGCTACATATGACACCATACCACTGGCAAAAATGAACTGATGTATTCCATAAGCTCATGATGCCAAGAGGGTCGCTGGTGATCTTGGTTTTGAATTCAAGCAAGGCTTCTTGGTCTGTTTCATTTTCTCCTCCATTAGCAAAGACAATGATAAAGAGGAGAATGATTGCATGATGAACACCAGATCTTGACCTCATCAGGAAAATCAAATTTTTACGCTAATGTTTCGGTTCAAGAATCAAGATTTTTGAGGGGTAGGGTGAAGTGATGATCATCAGGACTTCTTTCAGGTACATAAATTCTACACCAACGCTTTTCAATATTTTATGATGCAATTGAAGACTTTTGGGGTGACGAGGGACCTCACATTTCCGTTTAATTGGTCAAAAGACTTCTTCTTTTCTCAACTCAACTGGTCAAAATTCTCGAAAGACAGCAATTGTGTTGCTACATTTGGTGTCGCCTTGTGCGTTCGCGGGCCGGATGGGTGGAGTTTCTCAGTGAAGTTTAGCTTGTAATGACGAAAGAATTCGTGTTTTAATGCAGAAATGAAAGTATCAAAGTTCACTCAAACACGTTAACATGACCATGACCTCTTCTAATCTTCAATTTCAACCTGGCTTAGCTCCTCTTACTGTTTAACCTATGCAGTTATTTCTCAAATTTGTGAAGTCTTAAATAATACATCGAGCTTGAAAAAAAGACTTAGATTGGATAATCAATTATTTAATTGGTTCTGGTAATTCTATTTATTTTTCTTAACCATGACGATTGATATCTTATACTTAGTATTTTATAAACCAAGATGATTTATAACTAGTACATGTAAAGATATATATTTTTTTTTTTATGAAAATGAAGATTTTTATGCTTAAATAAGCATATTTTTAGAGAAAAAAATACAATAATATTCTTTAAAAAAAGTTATGAATATATGCAATAGAGAATGAAGATTCTGAAACTTTTTTTTGAAGATCTCATGTTGTATTTATAACTCATTAGTCTTGTTCTTTTATAGAGATGAATGACAAAAATATAAATTTTTATTTGTAATATTTTTAATTGTATTGTGAGTTATATTTCATTCATTTTATTTAGCTAAAATATAGTGTTATGGTGGGTCATGAAAAATTTTAATACATTAATGGGTGTAGTGTAAAGAGATTAAGGGTTAAGCTCATGGAGGTAGAGCTCGTCTCCTAACTTGAACTTCTATTTTAGACTAAACTTGTTTTCTGGATTAGTCCTATCTTTTAAGTTGGAGTCCTCTCCTATTGACCCAAAGAAGGTGCGAGCTTCTCCTAGCCGAACCCAACGATATTGGTTTTAACAACTTGTCATATCCTTGTTGTCTTGCGCTCAACACATAGTTGAGCTTAAAAACAATAGATTTTTTTTTTTTGTCAAACCTAACTATATTAGGTTTGTTAAATTTAGGATTATCAATATATGAATAGTGTGTTGTTCACTTTATTTAGGTATTCAAAAAATAAAATATGATATCAAATGATCCACTATTTATGCAATTATAAAACAAAATGTTCACTTGCAACATGTTTATATAAAAAAAAAAACTCATCTTCATCATGCAAAACATCATTAAAGTTCTCTAAATTTGTTGAGTTAAAAAAAAGAAGATAAATTTGATTATATGACATCAAACATAGAATGTGTTGTTGAGGCTAAAAATGTAAGATTTTTTTTAATTGGATCTTAGTGCTTATAAACCAAACTAATCATCTTATCCAATATTAATATACTCATTAATAATTTGTTGAGGATCAAAGTTCACTCAAACACGTTAACATGACCTTGACATCTTCTAATCTTCAATTTCAAACTTGCTTAGCTCCTCTTACTGTTTAACCTATACAGTTATTTCTCAAACTTGTGAAGTTTTGAAAAATACAGCGAGCTTGAAAAAAAGACTTAGATTGGATAATCAATTATTTAATTGGTTCTAGTAATTCTATTTATTTTTCTTAATATCTTATACCTAGTATTTGATAAACCAAGATGATTTATAACTATTACATGTAAAGATTTTTATTTGTTATGAAAGTGGAGATTTTTATGCTTAAATAAGCATATTTTTAGAGAAAAAAATACAATAATATTCTAAAAGAAATGTTCTGAATATATGCAGTAGAGAATGAAGATTGTGAAACTTTTTTTTGAAGTTCTCATGTTGTATTTATAACTCATGAATCTTGTTTTTTTTATTTAGAAATTAATAACATAAATATAAATTTTTATTTGTAATATTTTTAATTGTATTGTAAGTTATATTTCATTCATTTTATTTAGCTAAAATATAGTGTTATGGTGGGTCATGAAAAACTTTAATACGTTAACGGGTGTAGTATAAAGAGATTAAGGGTTAAGCTCACATGAGTAGAGCTCATCTCCTAACTTGAACTTCTATTTTAGACTAAACTTATTTTCTGGATTGAACCCAACTTTTAAGTTGGAGTCCTCTCCTATTGACCCAAAGGAGATGAGAGCTTCCCTTAACTGAACCTAACGATATTGGATTTAACAACTTGTCATATCCTTGTTGCCTTGCACTCAACACATAGTTGAGCTTAAAAATAATAGATCCTTTTCTTTTTCTTTTTTTTTTGCCAAACCCTAGTATATTAGGTTTGTTCAATTTAGGATTATCAATATATAAATAGTGTGTTGTTCACTTTATTTAGGTATTAAAAAAATAAAATATGATATCAAATGATCCGGTAATTATGCAATTATAAAACAAAATGTTCACTTGCAACATGTTTATAAAAAAAAATCATCTTCATCATGCAAAACATCACTAAAGTTCTCTAAATTTGTTGAGTTAAAAAAAGAAGAAGATAGATTTGATTATAAGACATCAAACATAGAATGTGTTGTTGAGGCTAATAATGTAAGATTTTTTTTTATTGGATCTTAGTGCTTATAGACCAAACTAATCATCTTATCCAATTTTAATATACTCATTAATAATTTGTTGAAGAATTGTTATGCGGGAGGAAGCTAAAAAAAACTATAAACAAAGAACACAGTAATGATAACAAAGAGCAAAATAACTATATATGTGAACCCTAAATTCATAGATTTATTTTCTCTAAAAGTAATAATAATAAAGTTTGTCTCCTTATAAGGTTTAGAAAATCTTAAATAAACCATAAACCCTACCTCGATTGAGAAACAAAGCAAAAAATCCAAGAGTATAAAATAAAGATACACAAAATTTGAAATAAATCATGAAATAAAAAAATAACACGAAAAGTAATAAGTCTGCCAAATCTAAAAGCCTCAATGTTATTTTTTATTTCTAAAGATCAAACAATCCGTGCAACAATGTAGTGATTATTATAACAAAAAGAATCTAAAAAAATATTATAAAATGTTGAGTGTGATCCAATGCTCATATTTAAAGTTATGACTTTTTTAATTCACCATTCTTTCCTAGCACAACTAGATATCTTTTTAGATTTAAACATGTCATACTAGTTCATAAATATATTAGTTAAGTCATCAATATAATCTATTTAGGGGTAAATCATCACTTAGTTATAATAAACATCTACATGACTATTTAGAATAGCCTGTTATCCGTAAGTTTGAATATATATTATTTAATAAGTTCATCACATGTCATAAACATGAAATATATATATATATATATATATATATATATATATATATATATATATATATATATATATATATGGTGTAGTAAAATCAATTGTAATAAACCCAAATCTTTTAGTTTGTTTATAATTATATCTATAATATAATTTATAATGATATCGACTATTATTATTGAACTACTGTAGATGTATACTGGGTTTATGTATCTTGTTCATAACATGAATTGGGATCTGGGCTTGTTCAGCCCACCATCATTTTTTTTCTTTCAGAGATCTAAAGGGAGGAAGCGAGTGCCAAAATTACATCCCAGCATTCACAGCTTATGGTCTCCTCTTTATTGAGGTACATGTTAAGTATACAGATCTAAACTGGGCTAGAATCCGTGTGCTGGTCAACGACCTGCTACTCTTCGTTGAAACAGCAAATCTTGTAGCAAATGAAGCACAATTATAAGACCTGACTTGGGGTTGATTTGACCCATGAGCTGGCTACGAGTTGCTAAGTCGTCTATTTTAATCTTGAAAAGACTCTCTTTTTTTCTCGAAATAAAAAAAAAATAATGATCAAGCCTGTGGTAAATCGTGAGTTGATGAGCCATTTAGCTAACTGTGTTAGGTGCTTGATGCTTCCTTGTGATGGTGACCACAAAATTTATTGTAGCTTAAACGCGTTCCCTTTTCCTGACTTGACTTTTTATTGTCATCTCTAAATCATACACGGGACAACACTTGTAAATACATTCGTGTTTGGATCACAAACACCTTAATATTTTAAATATCTCAAATCCTTGGTTCATTGCACCAAAAGTTCGACTTGATCTCTTCCTGTCTTGTCAGAAGTTACTACTGTAGCTAGATTACAAATCTCATGATGACATCGAAAAACATCTCATGAACAGACTGATCTCTTCTGATATGGGTGTTCCTTGTCAGTCTATTTGAAAAGTATTTTAAAAACAATCTACAGATGCCATGACAGCACAAATATTTTCATGAACAGAGCGGCTGGCTTGCGTGGAGGTTGTTTTTTCATACAAATCAATTGTCGATAGAGAAGCAAACTTGGATATCTGCTGAAACGAACGATTTTTCTCCCAGTTCAAACGTTGTTCTTGTAGAAAGTTCAGCGCTTTGCTGAGGTAGAAAATTTTCCACAGTGTTCTTCTATTTTTCTACCTACTAGCCAAAAGTCAATCGCCGACCTTAAAAAATGTCAGGCCACAAGAATATTGTCTTCCCTGCATTATTGTCTCTTGAAAAGTTGAAATTTACATGAAAAACAATGATGTCAATCACGATAATGGCGTTGATGATCGATGGAATGTTCACTTGTTTGGATTTCACAAGTTTCCTGTAAGCAGACACGGCTGAGTTGTTGTTTTTTCTTTTTTTCTTTTTTTCAGTCAAGGTAAAATGGGGTAGCTAGCTAGGATTATAAGCATCATTTATGCACCAACCTTCAACCCCCCTCCTTTTTTTATATGATTTATTTCCATCATTTATGAAACTGTTGCGTAAATCCATGATGTAATAGAAGTTAAAAAATAATATAAATTATATTTTGAGTTTTTAATTATTAGTTTAAATTTTTAAATGAGATGATTTTTTAATATGATATCAGAGTCTTATTGAGTTAACGATCATGAGTTCGAAGCACATCATTATCATTTTATTTGATAAAAAAATTATGCACAAGTTAATGTGAGCCTACGCAAATTTCAAACCTAAAAGGTTTTCACTTGAGAAAATATGTTAAGATAATAATATAAATCATATTACGTGATTTTATCTATCAGTTTAAATTTTTAGTTGAGATGATTCATTAACAAGAGGTGTTTGACAAAACCTTTGATTAAGCTTTTAAGTGTGTGTTTTTTTGCTCAAATTAATTTTTAGTGTTTTTGTTTATGATTTTGATGTCGTAACGTTAAAAAAAAAATCAAACATATTATACCTTAATCCCAAACATCTCGTTAGTCTTGATTAAGCGATCAAGAACCCTAAATTTTATTGGCGACGGGGATATTAGGGTGGGAATTAATTTCCAAGAACCGGTTACGAGTCTGGACTTACAGGCTTATTATAATTATTCTCGAATTTAAATGACGTCTTCTCTCTCACACCACTTACTTTATGCGTTTGGCCATTGCGAATGTGAAAGGCAAACATATACTTTATGTGATTTCTTTAATTATTCTTTAATAAATACCTATAATCACGGTGAGCTCCTCGCAAAAAACAGTAGCCGCAGAAGAAGAAAACCGTGAGAGGAGAAAAGAATAATTGTTTGATTTAATAGTAATAGTCAACTCAATTCATACGTACGGTGACAACATTTTTTTTTGGTTATTTTAGAGCAATTACAATGAAAAAAATCATTTTAGAGAGTTAAATATTTAAATGATTTTTTTCATAGTATAAATATATTTTTTTTTATCTATTTTTATTCCAGTAATAAAAGTTATTTAGAATAATTATTTTTATATATTATTTTAAATATAATATGATTATTTTATATATAATTTGATTATACAATAAATAGGAGACGATCTAGTTACCATGGAACTTAATATGTTTCATACAATAATAATCCGGTCCCATGGAGTAAAGGTTGATCCAAGAATAATCAGGTAAATGAATTATCTGATTTAAAAATTTAAGTTGTTAGATAATATTTTAAGATATAATTTATATTATTATGTCAAGTATTTTTTAAAATAAAATTTTTTAAGCTCGAAACTTGTATATAAATCCATATTATATTATATTTATTTTTTATCAAATAAAATAAAAACTATAAAATTCAATCTTATAAACTCAAATACCCATAAAAGAACTCGATGTTAAGTAATAGATGACATGATACAAAATCTAATAGAATTAGTATTCATGCGTGTAGATTAATTTGAAGCTGGAGACAGCATAATCAAACTCTGTCCATGAACAATCCCAATGTAGTTATTGTAGTTATTTTTAAAAATATTTTTTATTTATAAATATATTAAAATAATATTTTTAAGAAAATATATTTTTAATATTAATATATAAAAATGATATAAAAATATTTAAAAAATTAAAATAAAAAAAATAATTTTTTTCAAAAATACTTTTAAAATATAGAATTAACTTCGATGATTATGATGGCATTAAGAAGTCAAATTGACACCAAATTATTTTTCTTTGCACTTTGAATCATCACTGCCCGCTTTTTTCTTATTTAAAAAAGAAAAGAAACAAAGAATCATCATACATAATCAAATTTAAGTCACAACAAATGGAATCAGAAATCTACACATAATCTTCCACAGCTAAAAGAGACATGACCTAGTGGTTTGGTTGTCCGGTCCCACGTTGGATTATTGTTTTTTAATCGGTTGATATATCCCTGTTATTATTACCATTATTTATTTCAAGCACCAGAGATATAGCCTAGTTTCTCTTTAATTAGATTATCTAAAGAGATAAGGTAGATCTTCAAATGGCTAGGAGAGAGAGGAGAGCAACCCATTGGTCTATCTTGGCATTGACCTAATTCCTCCAATAAGAGTTAATTAAATAATCCATCCTGCTGATTTAAGTACTGTTTCTTTAATCCTAAGGTTAGGATCATGATGACACCTCCACATGTTTACACTAAATCTTTTTTTGCTGTCGATTTTTTTTTTTGAATCATCTATATTCCAATCATGTATTCGTTACGAAATCTGAATTCTATATAGGATAGTTGTAGATGTATTTCTATTTATTATTTATTCTAATTTATCTGATTATTTATTTAATTTTAATCAAATCAAAGTTAATTAGATCACCGAATTCTACTGATTTAGCGAGTCAATCTAACCCGTTTTGATATTGAAAAAAACAAATCCGAAATAATAACAACTTGAAAAGGAAAAAACTCTTGAAACAACAACGTTGTTGATTGACTCGAGTTAATCGATTTAAGTATGACTTGAAGGATCAAATAAATAAATAATAAGATTGGTTAAAATGATAACAATGTAGAAAAGTTCACCATTTTAAGCAAAGAACTGATTGGCAGTTGTTGTCAAACGGTGCTGATTGGCATGTGAGGATCCTAAAGCTTAAACAAATAGAGTAATCTGGGTGGAACCTAATATGCTTTCTCAAGTTCTCTTTGCATGCAAATTGGCATTTCATTATCATAACACCCATGATTTTGTATTCGCAACTGGATCGGATCATCCATTAAGAATATTCCAGCCGTACAAATTATGGGTGCAACCCACGCATCAATGATTCAGTTTCTTGCCTTCTTTTCCACCGTTTGATTCCATTCAAAGTAGATTAAAAGTCAATTCGATCGTGAGGTGGCTATTCACTGCTGCTCTCCTTGGTTTTTACAGTGAAATTTGATTTTCTACTTGCCCGGAAGGAGGAGGGTCTTGAAAATTGATTTGATTTTTAATTTATTTTTATATATTCATTGGTTAAAAAATATAAAAGTATGTGATTTAATTTATGTAAAAATATACAAATAAAATTCACCTCTCAATTTACTGACATGAATTTCCATAGGACGACTCGGTTCTTCCTTGTAAATAATTCAAACTTAATGCAATTGTGACAGTTAAACTTCACTGCCAAACAATTAAAATAAAAACATTTTTTATTTTTATTTTTATTTTTAAAGCAGTCGCTAGCTACTATGCTGTCGTCACCTCTCGAGAGCAGAAACGAAGCCGTTTATAATATCAAATGCTTAATTGTCAACTGCCTGCATGAAATGCAATATTTTAACCCCAAATTAGGATAGGATGACTTTGTCCCTGTGTGTGAGAGTTGTGATTTTCTCATACTAAGCTACAAGAAATTATAATTAACGAAAAAACATCATTTCCCTTAAATTATCATAAACCACATCCAATCTGAACATCCGTAAGAGCAAATTTGTTAGATTCCTTTTCATGTCTTTAGCTCTTTGTCCTAAAATATCTACCCCCCAAAAAATAAAATAAATTAAACACATCTTGGAGTAATTTAACTTGAAAATTGCATTCAAGACTATGTTATTATATAGTTTATTTCTAAGTTTAATACTTGCATTCATTTTTATAATCCATATGCGATTGTGACTACGTGACAAACAAAATATACTCCAAGATAATATTATTGTAAATTTAGATTTGTATGTGGGACTTGTTGTTATTGTAATTAACAAATAAATAATATCATGGATATCACAAATCAAAATAAAAAATAAAAATAGTGATGATAGAAATAGAGAAGACTAGTCTTTCTTGTATTTCATGTTTTATAATTACCAAAATTCACTCAAAAGCTATTATATAATCTTTTTATTTTTATTTTCTCGAACCAATCATGTTTTTATCTCAAGATAATAATAAAATGCCATCTAATTTAAAAGTATTATAGAAAAAGATTTAATCTATACTCTTGTCTTTGTTTATTTATAAAAAAATATTTTTATCTGAAGGTTTTTTAATTAATAAATGTTTTCTAATTCAGATTATTACAGAAACTTTTTTTTATCTATTTTTGTCTTTATTTCTATAACTAAATACATGTTTCTCTTTATTATTATTGTTTATTTTGTCTCAGGATAATCATACAACACTATCTACCGAATAGTCTTTAATAATCAACGAGATTTGCTCTTTATTTTAAATTTTCAATTTCAAATATAAAAATTAATACTGAAAAATGTTATATTTTAAATATATTATGCTGATATCGAAAATATATTATTAAGATTATTCAATAAACAAATATAGGATGACGTAGATACTCCTTACTTTCCAGGAAAAAAAAGGAAGCGAAAATAACTAATGGTGCGATAGAGGGTTGTATGAGTGTCGTTATGACCAGTCTCCCTTCATGTCCATTTTGCCACGTCATCAAGAAGGTGTCGAGCCGAAGCCCACGCCGGCTGATGTTATCATTTCCATCCCTACCTTCTCTACCATATACTTCGTAGGTCGTACATGTTCCACCGTATGTACGTATAAAAATACGCATGGATATAGAATTCCAACGCCTATGGTCCATTCAGTCCATCTATTCCTAAATATCATCTCAATTTGGTCCTCTTCTTACCTTTGTTTTATATCTTAGTACCACCTCCGACCATCCTACATGGTCCCTATTTTGTAGCCTTATCCTTCCATTAATTGCCATACAAAAATCAATAATGGCTTTGGCGTAGATGCTTTGATATTGAGCTATTCCAACCCTAGATCCTCTCTCTCTCTCTCTCTCTCTCTCTCTCTCTCTATATATATATATATATATATATATATATATAACTTTCTTTGGATTAATACCAATTAAAACTTTCATGGAGTTAAAATAAAATGAAATCCTACCTTCTGAAGAAAGAGTTACTTATTTTTATTCGAATGATTATAATTACAAAAAATAGTTGAAGAATAATATCTAAATAAAAACTAGTTTAGTGATCAAAGGGAAACAATACTGGAAATAGAGGGACCAAATAAAAAACATTAACTCCCTGGCGAACATGGACATAAATCCATACATGTTGAGTGCATATATATCCACTCACTCTCCTCCCTTATCTCTCTCTCTCTCTCTCTCTCTAAGAAACAATCTTGTTTTTATAAATCTGTGATCTTTCTTTGTCTCTCCTGAAACTTTACCCTCATCCACCTTATCCTGCACTCTATCTCTCACCTTGCGGTTACCTTTTTATGGTAGCAAACCCCATCTTGAAACCAAACAGTAGAGAGAAGACGACGACGGAGGAGAGGTGAAGGCTAAAACGGTAAAAAAGGATCCTTACTTTCCCGATTCTATTACCATCCATTAGCCATTTACAGTTTGTGATTAGCTGTAAGAGCGAGAAATCCATGGAGGTTTTGGTGGGACCTACTTTTAGCATCGGGGGCGATGCTTCCTCAAATGGATCGTCGTTCGTTGTACCTCCACCACCGCAGGAGAAGCACCAGGTGGGGATGGCCCAGCCGTTCTTGTTCTTGAAAGAGGAAGATGGTGATGGTGATGAGAGTCCGATCTCGAGCAGGGGCGGGACGGGTATACACCCGGATTATTTATCTGAGAGCTCTTCGTCAATCGGAGCTCCAGATGATACTAGTGAAGAAGAAGACGACGACGACGACGAAGATGGCGTTGTTTCTTCGAAACAGAACAACGTCTTGGGCTCTTTGAATTCTCTAGAAGATGCTCTTCCTATCAAGTAAGTAATTATTAATTCTCCATTTCTCTTGATTATCTTCAAGAAAACTTGATTCACCTACAACTTGTAAAAAAATATTAATTTTTCTAGGACTTGTATTTTTTTTTGTTGATTTTGGTGTTTTTTTCTCTCTTTGATTTTAGGAGGGGATTATCAAATCATTTTTCAGGGAAATCAAAGTCGTTCTCCAATTTATTAGAAGTGAATACAGTGAACACAGTGAAGGAATTGGAGAAGCCAGAGAATCCATTTAACAAAAGGAGGAGGATATTAATGGCAAATAAATGGTCAAGGAAATCTTTTTACAGCTGGTCAAATCCAAAATCCATGCCTCTCCTCGCTCTGCCTGAAGATGAAGATGACGATGAAGATGATCATAACCCCAGATTAGGAGCAGCACAAGATCAAGAAAACGAAGAAAACCCATCAAGTGAAGCTCATGGCATCATAGCAAGAAAATTGCATGAGAGGAGGTTTGCTAAGTTTGGCATCAAGTCTCAGAGCTGCTTCTCCCTTTCAGATCTGCAAGAAGATGAAGAGGAGGAGGATGCATAACCCCAACAACAATTTATTTTATTTTTACCTTTATTTAGTTTAGCTTTATTTTGTTTTCTCCTCCGATTTACAAAGTTTTTAATAAAAAAAACTATATCTTCACCCAGCGCTCTTCTTTTTTATTTCTCATTTATTTTCATAGGAGAAGATAATGCTAGATGGATATATTTTTGTCATGGATACCTTACTAGTTAAAGACGTAATTAACCTTGCACCATCAGGTATATGAGTCCTTTGGATAAGGATAGCAGTGACTTTTCACCCATTGGATGGCAGCCAGCTTTATCTTTATCCATCCAGCTTTATGGCATGGTACGGGAGGACATGCCCAAATTGTTTTTTTTTTTATTTATATAATATTTTTCAAGAAAGAGAAGAGATTATAAGGGAATTTTGTGTATTAAATTGTTAAATAAATGAATTAATGAAGTGTGCGTGACAACTGCCATGAGTTGATGAAAAATCATAGAATGATCTTTTATCTTTTCAAAGTTGTGTGTTCGGGGGGGTGGGGGGATATTCAACTCTTTAGTGCCTTACAATGAGGAGGAGGGATCGGATACATACGTGTGTACAAGGAAGGGTGTGTGAGCGAGCACTCATTGCAAGAAGGTAATCCTCCCTGAGATGTCACTTCTGAACCAGAATTTGGAAGGTTCTCCTGTATAAAAGAAACGTGCCTTGAATGCTATTTGGAACTTCTAGTGGAAACCATCGTTGAAATATTTTGTCCAGAGATTGATTTCATGGACAGAGCATGATTCAATTTGAGGTTCTGCACATAATTCATGTGTGTCGGAAAACATAATTCATGGGGTAAACAAACTATGTAGTAAAATTAAAAGAAGAAAAAAGCATTAATTTAATCTCAACTCTCAAGTTAGTAATGATAAAACAATTCTTTTAATATGATCTCTCCCTCCTTTCTATCTTATAACTCATGTATTACCACAAAGATTGTTTTATACGAGTGACAACAAGGAAAAATGAATAGTATAATTACTTAATATTTTTTTAATTTTTTTTTTTTTAATTTTTAAGGGCATTTTGGTTTTTATACAAGTCAAAAAAGAGAAAAGGTTATTGATGTGTGCCTCATACATATGAGTCACCTTGTCGTCTTTGGGTGACGTGTATAGCTGAATATAGTGGTTTTAATTGTATTTTTGCTCCATTATTTAATTTATCTTGATGCCCTCTTCTTCTTTGAGTGTTGCGTGTATGGTCGTTCGGCTCCAATTTGAATTTTTTCTCTCTTCTCTCTTCGGATTGTGTGTTGGCCATGTAAAAAAATATATCAGCCTTTCAATTTTTTTTTCTTTTTATTTGATCCCTTTCTATTAATTGATTATTTTTATTTGGATTTATTTTTAATTTCATCACTAGTTATTTTTTAAAAAAGTTTAATGAAATTTGATCCTCAGTTTTTTAATTGCTATTTGTTTTTTTTAATTCTTTTCTTGATTGATTTGTCTTTTTTTCCTTCAATTCCATCCTAAAATATTTATTTTCATTTAATTTTATGTCAAATTCGATCCTAATTGTTTTAATTGTTATTTTTTTGAATCATTTTCTTAATAGATTTTTTTCAATTACATCCTTAGATATTTAATTTCATCTATTTTTTCCTAAATGTTTAATTTCAGCTAATTCTTATGTTTAACTTGGTCCTAATTTTTTTAATTGCTATTTGTTTTGTTTTGTATTGTTTTTTTCTTCTCGTAATTTCACCCCTCAATATTTATTTGATTAAGAATCTTCCAGAGGTCATGGCTTCACACCATGGTGTCAGCAAGTCGCTAGATTTCCTGAAAATTTGCATGGGATTGAGACTCAGACCCAGGATGGTTAGTATAAGGCTTAAAATGTTGTTTGTTATTGAGGGCCTAAAAGACATGATTGTTTTTTTGGGCATGGTCTAGATGGAAGGATGTCCTGAATAGACAACCAATCAAGAAGGTCGTCATATTTTTTGTTGGCTATATTTTTATTTTCCCTTCAATTCTTTCATGCAATCATGCTTGAAATACATAACCAATAAAAAAAGGAGGGAAATAAAAAATTTAATTTCTTTTACAAGTCATGTTGCTTTCACGTGACTTTTGTTTCTCTACCTCCATACCCTGACTCAGAGTTGTCTTTGTGCACTTAATGGTGTATGCAATGGAGATAAGTGTTGTGTGTTTCTTGTAGAGAGAGTGAAAGAGTGTGAAATAGTTGTTGTATAACTAAAACAACATTACTAGACACTTTAAGTAGATGAATAATTCATTGGAGACATGAAGAGTTGTTGTCCCTACAATAGAGAGGACCTTAAGTTTCTATGTCTTCAACGATGAAGAACCTTTTGGACAAGGATAATAAACTAGTTTTTATTCAATTTCTCACAAACAATGCCACATTAGAATAAGGGTTAGCAAACTATAGGAGGAACATAATATACAGTAATGAGAAGCAGGATGAGGAGTGTATTGTTATGTTGCCTTGTTTGTTCACCTCCTCGATCATAATGTGGAGTTGGTGGGAATAATAGTGGAAAACAGATTCCTATACAATGTAGGTTACTTGTAAAACAAGTTGTTGATGGCTGTGTTTTATTGTGCCATTGACAATAAAGATCGGAAGTTGCAGATGATTGGCGTGAAAGGTTGGCGTCTACTGGAGAGACAAGTTGACGAGAGATAGCCCTCGACAAATAACATCGGCATTGCATTGATAATTCGCATGCAAGTAAAGGAGAGTGTGCTGTTTTATTAGCTTTTCTAGAAGGTCATAACTCTCAAATATTGTGTGCATTAGTCGCTCATGAGCTTTCTGAGAATGTGCACAAGATTGAAATTCGCTTCTGGGACAAGATCTATGTTTGTTGGCGAGGCGAGGCTACAAAGGTTCGTTTAGGGTTCACCCAACTGATTTAGATGGTAGGTTGCCCTAAATGGACCCATTAAGGCTCACCCAATTGACAAAGCCTACACTTTTTCTTTCTTTCTATCAAGAGGAGATAGCCGAGCTATTACAAGATTACAAGAAATGAAAATATCAATCACTGTGCTGCTGTTGATATTGAGCACCAAAGTCAAACAAATTGTGCTGGCATGCTTTTCGAAGTCCTCCCCCCCACCCTTTTATCCACTGCCTGCACAGCACACATAGCACAAGACCTTTGATAGAATCAAAGCTCTTATCCTGTCGGGAAGGAAAAGAAAAAAAAGGTGAATTAAATTAGGAAAAAAAACCCTCTTCTTATCTGTTGTTGTTGTTGGTGGGTTTAAACTATAACTTGCATAATAGTCAAGAGAAAAAATATATTCGAGGTTGGTGTAGCTATATATATATATATACACACCACTGAGCAAGCCCAAGTCTTTTCCCGAACCATACTCTATATATTGTTTTCTGGTTAAAAAATAGACCTTTCACCTAAGATAAGCAAACCCATTAGGCTCACAACCATTTCCTGTGTTTTTGCATGCCATTTGTAAGGCTATCAGTTCCTGATCTTGTCTCTCCCTTCCAAATTCTGTAATTGATTTAAGGGTTCATCACTCTCGTGAAATCCCTTAATAGAGCACGTGTTGTATGGATAAATGCATCTCGTAATTCCTAATTATATCAATCGCAATCTTAAGAAGATTGTTCCCAAGGGAATTTTTTTTTTTTTTTGAGAATTCAAATACGGACCATGTTAAAGAAGAGTGGTGCTTCCAATAAAGCATTTGCTTGGTTAGATGCATTGATTGTGCTTTAATAATAATAATAATAATTGTGTTCTTATAATGCTTTGATTTTTTTTTAAATGATGCCACTCTTCATGGACTTCTTTTTGATATTGTTAACTTAGTTTTAAATTAGATTATTGAGTTCCGAATTAAAAAGATTTATGAGTTTTTTTTTTTTTTAATAAGATTTGAGTTTTATTAGCTAAAAAGGTAGCATGTCCTCTTAATCATTAAATGAAAAACTCATTATGAAATTAAATAGCCTTGCATTTACTAATTAGTAATAAAATCACGAATCTAAATATCATAGGCATACCTTAAGAGTGATTTTTTTTGGATTCAATTCATAATTAAAAATAAAAAAATCACTTGATATTCTTATTAGCAGAAATCCATTGGCACTTCTTCTCATAAGAATGGAAGTGAGATGCAAATTAAAGATGTCAAATAACCTCACAATTTAAGATAATATAGGACTCTTCATGCAGGTGACTCGAGGCACAGAATGTGGCTGATGTACTGCAGAGCAATTATCTCCTTTAATTAAGGGACGATTATCTGATAATTAAGTTAATTTTTAGAAAATCTGTAGCAATTTTTGAAGCTACAAGAGGACGGCGCCAAGGTTGCATTTCCTCCAGGAATAGTGTTGTGTTCTCAAGATCTTTTGTACTTTTCGAAAGCACCAAAGTGGCTGGCCATGAAAGCACTCACAGAAGCATTGAAGAACATTAAAGTGTTCAGCAGAAGATAGCTAGCAGATATGCTGCGCTTCAAATTCAAGGAAGAGCAGGTCGGTTGCTTGCTAGATCGGCGAATGTGGATAAGATCATTATTAACTTGGATGATGTTTTGACTAAACTTGATCTTTCAGCTGTAGCAGAATTGGTTTTTCTGTTTGTTGCATATAGCTTTAAAGATTTTGTGTTTTTTTAGGGTTTAGGCTAGACTTGAGGTTGACGATCTATCAGAACATGAGACAATTTAGTAAATCAACGTACGGGGATAACATTTAACAACGAGAATGGAGAATAAGTGTTCTTGATAGGTTCCAAGTTGTATCCTTTTGACTCGGTGATCCTCGAAATCTATAGACTTTTGATAGAGAAAGTCGAGGGGATAAGGCTAGCTAGCAATGATAGAGGTTACAGACCCTACTTCACCGCACAATTATCCTACGATGGGAATAATGACATGCGCCCTTGCTATGCGCAAAATAACGAGAGGCATCTCGAGGCCTCCATCAGAGAAGGGTGGCTCTCACCCACAGCAGCAGACCTAGAGTGGAGCCTCCGATCCGATCGGGAATTGGACGCACGTGTTTTCATAAGAATTCAAGTGCATGTGGGAGAATTAGTGAGGTGGTGGGTTCCTCCTAATTTCCTTCTTGGTTGGGCCCAAGGCCCATTTGGGTCCCGAGGACACGGATGACTAGGGCACGGTCGGGCCTTTTGGCTCTGTCAGGTAGCAACACTCCCTATGGGGCTGTTCTAAGGTTCTGTCTGGCTTGAGGCTTTTGTTAGGCCTTGGGTTGGGTCGGGCCACCTTGAATAAAGTTGGGCCTTAGGGCTTTGGATGGGCTACCCCTTCTTATCCCCAACTAGCCTTTGGCTGGGAGTTCGGCTGAGCTACCCCTTCTTCTCCTCGGCTAGTCTTCGGTTGGGTCTTGGGTTTAAGCGTATTTTGATTGCCCATCAATTTTAATTAGAAGAAAGAACGAGAGAGTGGATAGTCATTAAGGCTCTGGAACAGTCCTTCTGTCCGGAACCCCCTACGTAGAATACTTCAAATGATTTAATCCCCTATATTATTGGCAATCAGGATATCATCTGATACAACATATGGTTCTCTGTTGTTTTTTCCGATGACTTATTTTGTTCGCACCGAAATGGGAGTTTTTGGCACTGTGATCAACACTTGAGCTTTCAGCAGACAAAAAATCCCAACTAGTTCCCTTCAGCAGACAAAAAATCTCATCTAGTTCTGTGTGTTTCCTGACCCACCAGCTGTGATATACCAACTTGATGGGTGGCAAAAGCAGCTCCATATTGACGGGCTGTGGAGTATGAAAATTAATGTGTTTTTTGACATGGAATAGTTTGCTTACCTTCAAAACCGTTTGTGAGTAGCATTCTCGAATGACCATTTCTAACAAGGAATAGTTTGTAGGGCCTGTTAACATAAACTTTAAGCAATCCTGATACTTCTTGGTAAAATGCTATAAAGAGATGATAGCTACATGAAAGGGGAAATGTATATAGCGACTTCCTGAATGAAGAAAAGTATTATAGATTGTGCTGGCAAATCAAACAAGAAAAGAATAACTTTTCCTTTCCTTCTGATCAACATGGTGATTTCATTACTACTGTTTTCTTTTCTGCATTTTCTGTTTCAGTTACCTTTCACCTTTCTTGGCAAGCTATTCAAAGAAAGAGAGGTATATTCTTCGTTCACACCATCTAGCAGTTATTTGCATAATTTGCTAAGTTATGAACAGCATGAATTCTTATTTCCATGTCTACTAGGAATTAAGTTCTATCTTACAGTATTGGAGGTTGATAAATATGATGTTAGCTTTGGAAGATGATGAGCTCTTTGCGCAATTTCTTGTTGTGATCATCTTCATATTATGTTTTGAAAAATCTGATATTACTTACAGCGTGGATAAAACCAAGGTTTCTCAAGTTCTGAAATTACACTTCTAAATTGCATAGAAATAAAGAAAAAACTCTATATTTTCAAAGAAGTTTGTAATTCAAGAACCTAATAATAACAACAACAACACACCAGTTTATATATAGATTAAAACTGACAAAAAAAAAAATCCAAATCTAAGTTGGAAAAGTAATTAAAAATCAAAATTAACTAGAAAAATAATTAAAATAGTAAAAACAACATTTTTTAAGTCTAATTTGAAGGTCTTCAGCTACCCCTGCAGAATATTATGTAGGCTTCAAGCTATGTATTTGACATGTCTAAGCTTCTTGGCGGGTTTTCTTTTTTGTTGGCTTTGCCTTGTCTGTATGGTCCAACGTTTCTGTAGCGCTTTTCACGACAAAATCTTTACTATTTGTATTTGACATTGCTTTCATTATTTTGGATTCATAAGCAATTGTACCTAGGCCATTGCTGTAAAGATACGAGGAGACAGACATGTATTAACTATAGTTTTCTTCATCATCTTACCTCAGACGCTAAACGTATACTGAGATGGCAGTTGATATTGTGATTTCCATCATTGGAAAAATTGGAGAGTTCTTGGTTGAGCCAATCGGACGACAATTTGACTTTTTAATTCACCACAACAGCAACATAGAGACTCTCAAAGATCAAGTTCAGATATTAGAAGAAGTGAGAAAAAATGTCCAGGGATCAGTTGACGCAGCGATAGCGAAGGGTGAAACAATTAAAAATGAGGTTAGAAACTGGATGTCGAGAGCTGATGGGGTCGTCTTGGAGGCTAGGAAAACTTTGGAAGATGATGCCGATCCAAACAAGAGGTGGTTTAATAAGTGGTTTCTTGATTTGGCTTCACGCTCTCGGCTAAGCAGAGAAGCAGACAACAAAATAACAGCAATTGCAAAGATAAAAGTAGATGGGCAGTTCGATAATGTTTCCATGCCTGCAGCTCCCCCAGAAATAGTGTCTCAAGATTTTGTTATTTTTGAAAGCACTAGATTGGCTATAATGGAAATCATGGAGGCATTGGAGGGCGATATGATCAATTTTATCGGGATATATGGAATGGCTGGTGTCGGTAAAACGACTTTAGTCAAGGAAATTGAAAGAAGGGCTAAAGAAGATATGCTTTTCGATGCTGTTGTGATGGCCGTAGTGTCACGTACTGTTGAAGTGAAAAACATCCAGCAGCAGATAGCAGATATGTTGGGCTTCAAGTTCGACGAGAAAAGAGAACAAGGACGAGCCGGTCGGTTGCGTGCGAGACTGAAGAGTGTGGATAAGGTCCTTATTATCTTGGATGATATTTGGGACAACCTTGATCTGGCTTCCATAGGCATTCCATTTGGGGATGGTGATCATAACGATCCTGAAAATGTGAATTGTAAAGTTCGTAAAATTGTGGTCACAACACGATGCAGACAAGTATGCAATTCTATGACCACAGGAATTGAGACTTCGAAGATCATCCATCTAAATTCTTTATCTGAAAATGAATCGTGGGGCTTGCTTAAGATGAATGCTGGTGAGGTTTTGGACTCTGCCGAATTGAGTTCCGTGGCAAAGAAGGTCTGCAGAGAATGCGGGGGTTTGCCCATAGCCCTTGTTACAGTGGGAAGGACAATGAGAGACAAAGCCCAGGAAGAATGGGAAGAAGCTGCTCTAGAACTTCAAAAACCAATGCCTTCCAACATTGAGGGCACGAACGAAATCGTGTATAAGTGCCTTAAGCTAAGCTACGATCACCTGAGAAATCGGGAAACAAAGTCAATGTTCTTGCTTTGCTGTTTATTTCCGGAGGACTACAACATCTGTATAGAGGTTCTGGTGAGATACGGGATTGGACTGGAAATGTTTAAAGATACTCTGACTATACAGGATGCAAGGAGGCGAGCACATTCTATCACATCAAATCTCAAAGATTCATGTCTGTTGTTAGCAGGCAATGAAACAGGATGCATCAAAATGAACAATGTTGTCCGTGATGTAGCAAAAACAATTGCATCTGAAATTTACTTTGTGAAATCTGGGAAGAAGTTGATGGAGTGGCCAAATGCGGAAACTTTGAAGCATTATACTGGGATATCAGTAATGTACAATCAAATAAATGGATACCCTGCTTCCTGGGACTGCTCAGACCTCCAGATATTGTTGATGCAAGGCAACTGTATTGAACAGCCGATGCCAGAAGGAGTCTTTAAAGGGATGACAGCCCTTAAGGTTTTCGATCAGAGTGATATTATCTCGAAAGGCGATCCTTACTTTTCGAGGAAACTGGAACCAGGATTTTCTTATCTAACAAGTCTTCGGACATTAATTATTAAAAATTGCAGGATTGCTGCCCCCGATGCTATTGGGAAGATGAAAATGCTTGAAGTTCTTAGCTTGGCAAATTGCAAGCTCCTAGACCTACCACAGGAAATAGGGGAGTTGACAAATATAAGGTTGCTCGATTTGGAAGACTGTCATCTTAGCAGACAAAAATTCAATGCCATATTTCCTCCAAATGTCATCTCAAGGTGGTCCAGATTAGAAGAGCTGTACTCAAGTTCTTTCATGAAATACACCAGAGAGCACATAGCTGAGCTGAAGTCACTGTCCCGCTTAACCACCTTAATAATGGAAGTCCCTGATCTTGGATGTATACCAGAAGGTTTCAGTTTTCCTGAATTGGAGGTTTTCAAAATAGCCATACGCGGCTCTGTCCATCACAAGCAATCAAATTATCTTGAGGTTTGTGGTTGGGTCAATGCCAAGAAGTTTTTCGCGAGTCCTTCACTAGGCTGTGTCAAGCCATTACTGAAGAGAACGCAGTATCTTAAACTATCGTCCTTTGAGGGGCTAAGGAATCTTTTCCCTTACCAGCTGGAAGATAGAGATGGCTTAGCTGGCTTGAAAACTCTGGAAATATCTGATTGTGTTGACCTTGAGTATTTGATTGACAGTGAAGAATGGAAGATGCCACCCGTGATAGAGCAGCATCAGCACACTTGTTTGATGCACCTGGAAAAGCTAGACCTTCAGTGTTTGGGATCCTTTAAAGGGTTATGCCATGGTGCACTTCCTGCTGAATTGTCTATGTCTTTGCAGAAGCTCAAGAGCATGAGGTTTTCGAAGTGCGTGAAATTGACTAGTGTCTTTGCTTCACTTGAACTGCTGCAACGGTTCGATGGATTTGAAGAGCTTTCAGTGGATTCATGTGAAGCGCTGGAGTACGTATTCAACCTCAAAATTGAAAAGCCAGCGTTTGAGGAGAAAAAGATGCTGTCCCATTTAAGAGAACTTGCACTATGTGGTTTGCCAGCAATGAAGTGCATATGGGACGGCCCTACTAGACTACTGCGCCTGGATAATCTTCAAATTGCAGACATTCAAAACTGCAACAAGCTTAAAGTTCTCTTCGATACTTCTGTTGCTCAAAGTCTTTCCCAATTGAAAAAACTGCTAGTGAAAGGTTGCGATGAACTGGAAACAGTTGTTGCAAAGGAATCGCAACGAGTGACGGTTGATATTGTGGTGTTCCCTCAATTAGTAGAACTTTCACTACTCTACCTTCCTAACCTTGCTGCTTTTTGCTTGGATAGCTTGCCTTTCAAATGGCCATCCTTGGAGAGAGTAGAGGTTCGTCAGTGTCCTAAAATGGAAACCCTTGCAGCTATCGTGGATTCAGATGAAAACCAAAGCACACCAAAGTTGAAGCAGATCAAATTGGATGAAGTTGATTTGATACTCCATGGAAGGAGCTTGAACATGTTCATACAAAAGTACTTCGAGGCAAGGTATATATCAATCATTTGTTGTAATTTATGATGAACAAACCATCAACTTGGATGTACATATTACTTATAGTTAAGAGATAATATTAAGTGGTTTTAACCGCAAAGTTTCATACTAATTGTCAGCATTTCGGTGCAGGGAGTTGCGGAACCTGATAAATGACCATCAGAGTCGCGTGCGAAGATTGACAGAAAGATAGAAGTAATATTGATATTTGATAGGTAATAGTGACATCAACCCAGCAAATTTCTTCCAACTTGAACTAATATTATATTTGGAATGGATTTAAGCTCAATCCCCTTAACAACTACTGATCACTGTTTTTCTGCTGCAGTTTCTTCAATTCTAAAAGCCAAGCTTCTTCCTGATGAAATCAGTGTTGTATTGTTCTTGACTTCTTCACTACAAGGAGGTTTAAACTGTTATTGATGTACCATGTTTCACATTTTAAGGTGTTTCTCTAGTGTTGGACAAGCAGAAAGGACAGTAAGTTAGTCTCTGTGAAATTAACTAACTATGACTAGCGGTTTCAAAGCTATAATTTCTATGTTTTTTGAGTCCATTTATGCTTAATCCCTTGCCTCTGTTTTCAAAAATATTAGCTTTATGGAGAGAGACTCAAAACTTGAGCTTTGATGAATTGCATGTCCATAAACTGATTTTTCATAATTCAACTCGTTTTGTGGATAATCAATCAATGGCTAAAACAGCAACAATAATTATTGTGAAAAAAATCATGATTAACATGTAACATCTAGCAAGTATGTTGACAAATCAAATTGACAATACCAGGTCTAAGAAAAAGGAACCAGTCATACAAGCTTGTTGACAAAAACAACCATAAACTCTAATCTGATAATTGAATTAAGTTGAGATTATATAATTGTATTTTCCGAGCTGTATTCTATAAAAGATCAGCTCGTTGTGACCACTTAAGGTTATTTTTATGTTCAAATTAGAGTAAGAGTTGTCAATAATTTGTAGCAGCCATTTTTACCTTTGGGAAACGATAAGACATGAATTTGCCTTCAGGAATAAATAATTTAGGTCTGGACACCATTGAATGTGAAACTATATTTTGAAGTTGTTAAATGTTTTTTTTTTTTTGCTGATCTAAGCCAAACCACCAAGCCGTACCAGGTTTAATAACATGAACTATAACTGAAAACAAACTTCATGATAAATCACTCCATGGCATAATAGGGAGAGACTGAATTAGTATCTTAGCCTTTTAATTTTGGGAGAAGTGGCTTGGTGATTGAGAATATTTACTGAAATGATGAAATCCCCAAAGAAGAATTGTCATCGAGTCATTACTTCAACCTACAAAGAAAAACAAATCAACGTGCCATCCATCTCCTGCGTGAGAGTGATGGACTTTATTTCATCGAGAATTTACAGGCTACAACATGTGGTGAGAAAATAAACTCATGTTAATTAATAATAATAATAATAATAATAATAATAATAATATAATATGAGCAAGTGAATTTTACACAAACCCAGCGCAGAAAAGTTGTTCTTTGCTGAAATGGAAATTGTGGTTCCTGACGTCACTGTTCGTCACCGTGTTGTCGAATACAATTCTTCTTCCCCAAAATGACCTAAACACCAAATGTTGAAGCTAGGAATACGAAGCAGCACCAGGCAGCAGGATACAAGAACGGGGTTTTCAAGCAACCTACTCAACATTATCAAGCTTAATGACTCATAAAGAAAGAATCCTCTTTAAGCAAACGAAAATTTCTGCCACCGCCAACAACATCCAACCCTAGAAATACAACAAAAGCAACTTCCTGAAGACTATTTCTAAGTACAAGTAACGAAATTCAAGGGGCAATATGTGAAGTACCTAAATCAATTCGTACGAATTTGTAAATAAAAAATATTAACAACCCTTGTAATTTTGATTCTCAAAACATTAAAAATTGCAGTTGGCTAATCTTGTGATGGGTATGTTGCTCACTGTCTACATCAACTGCCTCCCTTCTGCTTGAGAGTGATCTTATCCCCTAGGCTGAGGGCAATTCCCTGGGTCTTGCTCCTTATCCGAATGTACCCGCTAAGCTTACCATCTGCTTGTTTTTCTATACTGATATTAACCAACGCATCCTCACCAAAAATGCTTTTTGCATATAAATTTGCAGCCAAGAAACCGCAGTCGCCATCTAGTGCGGACCTGAAATTCAACCATCCAAAAAAAAACACTTGGGTTAAATACCAATGGAAGGACATCAGATCAGTCTAAGAGTTTGTTAAATTATAGATCAAAATAACTTACGGTGCTGTAAGACACTTCATATTGGTAGACTTGATGACATGATCCAGAAAATCCTTCTCACTTTGAATTATTGTGTTCACAGCGACCTGAGACAAAAGATGCAAGTAAAAACATTTTTTGAATTTGTTATATATCAAAATGCACCAGTAATTGGTGTAGAAGAGCAGTGTACAGAGATTGAAATAAGAATACAGAAACCAATATACAGCAGAGTACAAGAATGGAGATCGAATTCAGAAACATCCGGACTAGAGACAATCCCTTGAGCAGGATTCAGGCAGGTGATAACATCAAATTCAATAACAAAGAAATGGATAATACTGCCTGCCACCAACGAGTTTGCAATGGATGATAGTTTAGATTGAGGCCATAAAAGAAACCATTTTCTCGCCAAAAAAATAAAAAACAGAGAATTAAATACCCAAATAACTAAAGCTTTTGCATAACTGCAAATACTTGTTGTGCAGATGAGAATGATGGCTTTACATCATAACACAGTTCAAGTGGCCATCACTATATAAATGGAATGATGCAGTTCAGATATTCTTGAGCAAATTGTCACTCATGTCCCAGTAACTAAAAAAAGTGATGATTATGTCAGATGAAATTTGAACAGTCTTACATCATTGTCGGAGGCATGCAAGCAGATCACAGAAATAAATAAGTCAAAGGGAATGCATGTGGTACCTTGTTTTCCCATTCAAACTCTGCCCACATTGTTCTGAAAGCTGCATCTGTACAAACTGCGGGAGAAATATAATCCATGATATCAATGTGGATGTCGTTAAGCACAACAACTGTCCGCTCAAGTACATTGGATGTCTCATACACGATATTGCCAAAAATAACTCCAGTCTCGGTTGAGGACACCTTGATGTTGGCCTTTATCTGCTTACTAGACTCGGGAGCTAGGGTATAGTTCTGGGGCCGCTCCACCAGTTTAAGATCACCCATTGTGGCAAGTTCCAAACACAAATTCTGGAGAGTGTCTTTTGTCCTGTTGATCACTGTGACATCAAGTACAATGTCATAGTGATGAACTGTCACATAAGCTTCAGCATAAACAGGGTCGCTGAATCCTGTGAGCTGAAGAATGCGGTTAAGCTTATTTGCATCATCCCCATCCTTGATGAACTCTCCTGTTGCTCGTTTCAAATCATCTTGAACTTCATCCTCCAACTCAAGCTGACTCATACCCTGTAATTTAGATGAAGCCAGGAATACTTAATGTGAATATTTTACTAAACAATAGAAATCACTGTGATACCATTTAACAGCATCTGAAATCTAGCATTGCCTAGATATTCAACAGAAACAACAAAAAAATATTGAAATGATGAGACCTGACCATTGAAACATGAGGAACACATCAACTTGGAAGTATAAAACATCATAGCATGAAATGGTCACTGGCATTGAATTCTTTCTAGCAAATGATACTAATGCCTAAAACTGCATCATTCTAAAAGAAAATGACCCTTTCAGATTATATCAAGCAGATTCAACTCTCAAAGAATGAAAGGGTAAACAAGCAACTTTTAAGAGACTTGGTTCACAACACAAGAAAAATCATGGAAACTATGCAGATACAAGAGTTTTAAGGGGAAAACGCAGCATAGCTCAAAAAAACAAATATTAATACCACTTTTCCATAAGCAACACTCAAAGAATGTATCAACGATAGTAACAAACACTAATAACCAAAATTAGCAGCGGCTATTAGCAAAGCCAAAAACTAAAAAATGCATAACTTTCTTTACCTTCCTGCTCTTCAAATGGTAGAAATCTATAAGGTCATCTGGTTGTGCATAAGAAACCTGAGCCTTTGCCTTTAGTTCCTCAGTTTCCCTCAGCTGTTTCTCTGAAAGCATTTTGACAAAACTCTGACGGCAAGACTGCAACCATATCTTCCTGACCTCATCACCTGTACTGCATAGTAATCTTATGCACAAGAGAATCCTATCATAAGAGTCACCGTCAATTGGGTGTGATAGAACTGGTGACTGCCCAAGTTGTATCATAGAGACCATGATCAACAATGCCTGGGCGGATGCTTTGTTTACTTCAACCTTAGAAGGCTGCACCTCTTCCAATCTCAGAACAAGCTTTGTCAAAGTGCATGCCACAACTGCTCCCAGGAAAAAATCACCAGTGAGAAGATGGGATCTCAAGTTCACAGCAACCAATGACCCCTGAACAATGGTAGGAGGGGAAAAGGAAGTTTCAGAAGCAGCACTCTGTGTTGCATAAGTCCCGTCAGAAAGAATCGCAGGCCTTCTAGAAGAAACTGTAACAGAACTTGGCTGTTGAGAGTTCTTAGAAGCATCAGCAGGTGCCTCCCCCTCTTCTGAAACTGAAAAAAATGGTAATTCTCCCAGGCATTGCTTGATGGTTGCAATGCCACTTTCAACTTCAGAAAGGGACAGGCAATATTCACCAATTATCCAAAGAGCACAGGAGCAAACCCTTGCAGCTCGTATCTGGTAGAAAGTATCCAACAATCTTGTTATAATAGAAACCCTCAGTTTTGGATTGGTCTCGATTATCTCCCGGACAAATATGGCAACATCAATAGCTGAAGCAACATTACTGTCTCCCAGGAAATCCATCAACAAATGAACCACCGTGCTTGCCACCTCTGGGAACTTGATAGCACATGAATGGATGGCTTGGATGAGCATCTGCCTGTACTCACCATTCTTCTCAAGCTCTCCATTTTGAGTCTTCATAACTTCCTTTTTCAACATGAGAACAACCTCATTGATGTTCCTGGGGGTGATCAAATCAAGGACAATATCTAGAGTCTTTTTCTGAATGTCTAGATTAGGGCTGGATAGTGCCCTAAGCACATCCATAATCCTGTCAACCATGATCTCTCTATGAGAAGACTTGAGCTCATTCAGACGATCAAGAACTATAAGCTTCACATTATTGTCACTCTGAGAAATTAGAAGCTGGCAATATGTGCTGGCAGCAGCTCTAATAGCAGTAGGTGCAGATGACAAAGAAACAAGCGTACTAGCACACTCGTAAATAACTGCATTAGAAGGTGAATTCAGCAATGATATAATGATTTTAATGTATTTTCCCTTCTCTCCCCTATTCGTTCTGCAAACCTTCCGAATCAACTCTAAGACAACCATCTGCAACAGTTCACCCCATTCAGAGACCTTATCAACATTGGTCAAGAGGTAATTAATGGCCCGATCTTGATCACAATTAAAGAGCATGAGAAAAGCATTCCTCTTAGCTGACTGATCAAGCTCTATTGACAGAACCTTTTCAATCATTTCTGGAGCATCAACCAAAAGCTGCTCACCATGAGGAAGCTTATAAATGGTCATCACAGCTGAGATAGCATTCCTCCTAATGAATGGATGTCGGTGCTCTAGATTCTGAAGGACTGAAGGGATAAGTGGTTCAATTATTTCTGTCTCATTCAATCTACAGAGAAACCTCAATGTCACCCCACGGATGTATTCATTGGGGTGCTGAAGATTGTTCCTCAGGTTTTGGCATATGAGAATCATCTCTGGTAAAACCGTCCCCTTGGCATCCTTCTTGTCAATAATCTCCAGATACAAAAGCAAAAGTTTCTGGACAGTGTGGTCTTCCGATGGCAGGACATATCTAACTATGGTGATAAATAGTTGTGGTAAGGTTTCCCCATTTAATAGCAGACTAATTGCCTTCTTCATGGCATCGATCTTAGCTGACACATCACTGCCTTCAAGTGCCTCTTTGATCTCCGTAGCTATAGCTGGGGTCCCTTTATCAAAGTGCACAAGAAATGTACAAGACTTCTCCATCTCTTTTCTTATTTCCTGGTGATACAACAAAGTCATGTTAACTGAAATAAATATAAGATATATACACAAGAAAAGGAAAAAAGAGCATTCACTGTGAAAAACAAAATGTAAGAACAAATAAATATAACATGTTTCCTGTCTCTTCCAAATAATACATCTCTATTCAGCAAAATGCAAGATTCAAAAAAATATCATAAATATCTTGATATTTACATTTAGCCTCTCTATTTCATACTATTAAGCCAGCAGAAACAGCTCATATTCTTAACAACATTCTACCATTTCCATCAAATTCATTTAGAATTACCAGTGACCAAATTTATTCTACCTACATTACAAATACAAAATGATTTAACACATTCCATTCAAATAATAATGCCGATTTGAAGGACACCGAATTTGCAACTAGAAGCAAAATCAAATCAGCACTAAGCATTAAAATTTAACAGCAATCTCATTTTAACTTCTTCAAATCATAAACATTAACCAACGTGATCACTAATTCAACAAAACAAAACAGAACAGAACAAATTCAACCTTCTCTTCATACAATTCAGCACCACCAAATCTTACCAAACTCTCAACTATTTCCACTAGTGTTCCCAAATCACCACTATCATTCAACTTTCCATCAACATTCACACACAAATCACTAACCAGAACTTCACCTATATTACAGATCCAGCACAATTAACACATAAATGTACTAAATCTGATTAACACCAAAACCAAAAATATTAAACAATAACAGCTAATCAAATAAATTACTCAAAAATAATCAAAATAAGATTTAGAAATTAATCAAAAAACGCATTTCAGATCTGTTCAGTCTAAAACTCAGATCAGAAACCTAAATACAAAGCAATAATCAATCAAGAAGTCGTCGTCTTATATTGTGAGCACATCGAAACCTAAAAATCAATCAACTAGAGCCATAAATAATGATAATTCAAAACATATAAAGAGCAATCTGTTTGGGTACTGAGAAAATGGAATCACTTTCTCGGAATCCAAACAGATGGAGAAAGAATTAGAGAGGCAAAACGAACCGTTTAACGATGAGGTGAGATCCAACTAGAAGAGAGAGAGAGAGAGAGTGGAATTCAGTGAGAGGTAGGGAGAGAATATTTGACAGACCCGAACAGATGCAGCCCTTGTGTACTTTATAAGCGAAGGAATATAAATACAGGAAGAGGAGAAGGACTTTTAGTGTAATTGTTTGAAGTTGGTTATGGTTTTTTGGTAACTGAAGTTCATAAACCTGACCCGGTCCATGACCCGGTTTCGGCCCAAAACCCAGGTCAAGGGCCGGGTTATTACAAAATGAATACTCCAAACCTAACCAACTTTAACGCCCTCCACTTATTTACCCGCCAGTAATTTCCATCTTTACCCACACATTATCCGTTATTCTTGTCCCCCCCCCCCCCTCTAAGCTCTACCTTCATTTCCATGGCTGATCATTAATGGGTTTTTTCACTACTACCATCACCAGCAATGCCATGCAAAACCATATTCTCTCCCTCTATTCTACTAAGTTCCCATCATCAAACCCATTGCCCCCCTTCAAAATCACCTTCTCTTATTCCTCTAAACCCACTTTTCGTAGGTTTCACAAGCCTCATCATAGTCTCAAGCGCCTTACCTTTCGTATAGTTCAGCTCACTAGAAGAAGACAGTTGGAACAGATTTTTGAGGAAGTCGAGAGTGCTAAGAGAAGGTATGGGAAGTTAAATACTATAGTTATGAATGCGGTGATGGAAGCTTGTGTGCATTGCGGGGATACCGAGTCTGCTCTTAAGGTGTTTGATGAAATGTGCAAGTCAGAAAGTTGTGGGGTTGATGGTGTCTCTTATGGGACTCTGTTAAAGGTGCTTGAACTTTAAATGGGGTGCTCTGTAGTCGTAGCTTTTGTTTTGATTTCATATTAGTTTGATTATTAATTTAATTATTGTTCGATAGGGTCTGGGTGTGGCTAGAAGAATTGATGAAGCATTTAAGATATTGGAATCAGTGGAAATGGGTACAGCTGTTGGAAGTCCAAAGTTGTCGGCTCCGATGATATTTGGTCTCTTAAATGCTCTAATTTCAGCAGGTTTGTATTAAAAGAGATAAAGTTATGGTCTTTGTTTTGTTTCCAGGTTCTTTAGTGGTAGCACCTGAAACCGTTAAGAGTTATTCTTGATAAACTGGATAGATTGGGTTGTGCTTGATTAGGATTACCATTGCATGATACGACATCGAGCCCAAATTTTAAACATCTTGGACAAATTGCCTTTTCGTTGCTTGTATTCGTAAATCTGTTTACTTATTGTGGGCTCACTACATGCATGAGGTTTGTTTATTGGTAATTTTAAAACCATGGGCTTATTTATATTGCTGCATTTGCACTGCTGTAGTGCAGGAGATATACGCCGAGCTAAGGGTCTTCTAGCACGCTATGGTTATTTGCTTCATGAAAGCTGCAGTCCTTCCATCTTGATATATAACTTATTAATGAAGGTTGAGCACTGATCTGTACTTTTGGGTTTTATGGCATTCCATTGAGAAGCAAATATCTAGTATTTGTTATTATTTTAAACATCTTTCTCTTTGACGTTTCAGGGATACATAGGTGCTGGCTGTCCTGAAGATGCATTGCCTGTGCATGACGAAATATTGGAGTTAGGGTTAAACCCCGACAGGCTCACATATAATACTCTAATATCTGCATGTGTAAAGGCTGGAAAATTGGATGCTGCAATGCGGTTCTTCGATGAAATGAAGGTCACAAGCATGCATTTGAAAGGCCAGTTTAGAGCCTCTGTATACAAGAAATTAGGTTGCTGCACAAAAAGTTATGTTTATCTACTTGAATTATTAAACCCTTGTTCCTTTTCAGGACAAAGCACAAAACTTTAGCCGTGACAAGCTTTATCCGGATGTTGTCACCTACACAACTTTACTTCAGGTCAGTGAATTGTGCATATATACTTTATTTTGTGATGAGGAGTTTGTGGAAATTCAAATTTGAGAATTTAGAATAATTACCAAAGTGTTCAGAAACCATTTAACAAAATGGCGTGCTTATTTTACTGCTGGAGTGGCCTCTTGGTCTTCTTTTTTGTGAATCAGGGACTGCAGTTAAAAAAAATTGTGTTTTAACTGTTTTATTGCTTTCCTTTTCTCTGCAGGGCTTTGGTGGTGCCAAAGATCTCCTGTCAGTTCAGAAGATTGTTTCTGAAATGAAATTGCATCGGAATTTAGTTATTGATCGAACTGCATTCACAGCAATGGTTGATGCATTTCTGAACTGTGGTTCCATGAAAGGTATGCCACATTTGGGTTTTTTACTCGGGTTCTGCAGTGCTGATCAATTTAGGTTATAAGCTGCATTGGAATTGAAATTTGAATTAATATCAGCAATCTGTAATATTTAAGCATTTAACCATAAATGCACGCATGTATTCTTTGAAAAAAGTGTTTTTTTCATGCTTAAAAAATCGTACCATCTGATTCATTTTAATGGGTGAAGATTACACTAAGTGTAGTTGAACTTCTACTTCTTTCACTTCTGATATTAGCTGTCACACCCCTTCCTGAATTACTTTGGTAATGCATCTTGGTATCTTTGATTATATTCACTTTAGAATTGTGCTTTTAAGTAACCTAACCTCTCTAATTGCTTCTTATTGTTACCTAATCAATTTAATTTACCAACAAGACATGTATTTATAAGCATACACATCCTGCTGTCCATTAAACAAACTTGCATGACATCTTGTTCATTTGTCTTGATCATTCACTTATATTTTACATCTTTGTACATAGCTATCCTATTGATAAATTACGCACTAAAAGAGTCCATGCATGATATGTTTACATATGCATTTACATGTGCAATGACCCATACTCAAAAACTAACCTGTGAAAGATGCAATAGCTTAAGTTAAACTTAAAGCTAGGACTCCAAAGTCTCTTTGGTTGGTAGCCTATCACCCGAGCCCTCTTTTACTTTAAAAAACACATCATGCTTCAATCTTTCACAGTCATGCTCTTATTTAGCAGTTACCATATGAAGTTTCCAATGAAAACTAAGGTTATACATATATATTCTGAAAATCCAGCAAGCCTTTAAAGAAATTTTTCATACATAAAAGCATCCAAAAACAATAGGATTTATGCATACTTATTAATTTGATCACCCAACTTAAGCTTTGGCCCTTTTTCCATTACTTTTTCCTTTATTTTCATTCCTTTCTCTTATAACCGCACAATCTATCTTTGATTTTCTTTCTAACAATTCTAATGAATTTAAGCCCTAATACCTTACAATTTGTTCTTGGAATATATGGTTTGGTAGTGTTAGTTTATAGGATGGTGCTTATCTCTCTCTTAAGTTCAAGAAATGGAAGAAAAGGATGTAGTTAGTTCTGAAATTTTTGAAGGAAAGCACATCTCTACCTTGACACGTCATAAGCATGGCATGCCAAAACTTGTACTCCTTCACTTATTTAATCATGCAAAACTTGTCCTACTTCACCTAGTTAAGCTAGTAATTGTATTTGGAACCTTCTTCTCTTTAGTTCTTTCACTTTTGGCCCCTAATTTCTCTAATTTTGCATTATTCTAAAGAAATCACCAATTATAATCAATGCAAATTTAGGGGTGTTACACCAGCAATGTTTCTTAATTATTCTTGGTATATAAACAGAGCAAAAGTCTTATAAGCACTCACGAGATATTTGCTGTGATACATATAGATGCTCTCTGTGTATTTGGAGAAACAATAAAACGTGCTGGCGTGAACCCAAAGCTTCGACCAAAGCCTCACCTCTATCTTTCCCTTATGCGTGTTTGTGCCATTCAAGGAGAATACAATATGGTAAAAAATCTGCACAGGCGATTGTGGCCAGATTCATCTGGAGCCATCTCTCTTGCTCTTCAAGAAGAAGTGGACCATCTTCTCATGGAGGCGGCTTTAAATGATGGCCAGGTACTCCAAACAACTGTGCTATTGTCTTTGCTTTGTGCTTTTATTTTCTTTAAATGATAAAGCTACTCTTGTTTGTTTCCAAATAGTACTACTCTTTTTTTAACTCTGTGATTAGCTGATGTGATTAGGAAATCACTGAACATTACAATGTTTGTGAGTTATCCTTTTGTCAGGTTCATGTGGCTCTGAAAAATCTCACAAATGCTGTACTAAAATGGAAACGGATACCATGGACAAGTCGAGGAGGCATGGTATGTAATTGAAATTTACTTTTCATGAGTGACTATGTGGCCCTGATTTAATTTTCATATCAAATAAAATGATAACTGGATGCTCTGTATTATGCAATGTTGGAATCAGATGAAATTTTATTTCCTACTTCTTGTCAATTGGCTCAGAGCATTACAAGTGTTTGGTGGATACACTACCTTTTTGGGAAACCAGTGTTAAGAACATCTTTCAGACATTTCTTGATTGAACCTAGATTTCCTTAACTTATTTAGTGCTTTGTCAACTTAGCCTAGACTTTTGAATTTTTAAATTATGCAATTTTACATGTGACTTCTTAAGTCATGGCTGTTGTTTCTTACTAAAGTTGTTCCCAACCCTCACTTTACCTTTGGAATGTAGGTTGCTATGCGCATAGAGGCCTTGTTGGGATTCACCAATTCCATATTCAGTCCTTATCTGCTTCCTCAGGTACGAGAGTTTATTTATCAGCATTCCATGTTCTTGAAGCATAAAATGGATCTCCTGTTGGCTGATAATGAAAAAAAAAACAAGATGGATACATGTTGAGAGATGGATCTACCACGAGTGCTTCTTTTACATGAATGGCTCTGCCAAGAATTTGACCCAATTAAATGCCCTTAGTTAGCAAATATTTGGTCCTTGTTGGACTCTTTAATAAACTTGTTTATGGATGATAAATTCCAGTATGCCACTGAGAGTCTCCCACCTCTGATAACTTTAGGTCATGTTTGACAATCTACAACCTACAGGCCACAACGTGAACCTCTCTGACAAACTTGAGTACAACCTCTCTGTTCAGGTATCACCAAGTGAACCAATCGAGAGCATCATGATGCCACTAAAAGCAGCTAAGCCTTTACTCGGAACCCTCCACTTGAAGGGAGTGGTTATGCGCTTCTTTAGGGATCAAGTTGTGCCTATTGTTGATGACTGGGGCAGCTGTGTGGGACTTTTGCACCGGGAAGACTGCACCGAGGTACTTTCCCATTGTTCCTGCTCGGTGACTCCCTGATTATAACTTTGTTGACTCACCGAGTTAAATTTCACCATCATCAAATCTCACAAAATACTTCTTTCGATATATGATTGGATGATGTTTTAAATATTTTGCAGTTGAATGCCCCCCTAATGACAATGATGAGAAGCCCTCCTCCTTGTGTTACAACTACGACGTCTTTTGGCCATGTGGTTGATCTAATTTTACAAAAGATGTATAGAATGGTTGTTGTTGTAAAATATAGTAATTTGAACAGCTCAGGTTCTAAAACTGTTGGAGTTTTTACAGCCGAACAATTGTTAAAACTTGTTGTGCCTGTGCCACGGCCATGGAAGCAAGAAAGAACTCTTGGTAGAAGATGGTGTAAGAATTTTGATACCTAATTGTATTTGTTACTCGACTGAATTCCTGTGCATTATCCTATTAAAGAAGTCTTCTCATTTTCTTTGATTAAAGATGTCTCGGATTTCTAATTATTGGAGGGTATAATTCTGACAGCACCACCACCACATTGTCCTCGCATTAGCCACCACCAACACTTGTATACCCGTCATGAGCACTACTACCTTATAATATATTAATATCAATTTATTTATTTAGTTAGTATTAGTTATTTTTTAGTAAAGAAAAGATGTTAATATTATAAATATCTGTGACGGATATCACGATTTCTTTTTACTGAAAAAACAAAAAGAAAATATTATTTATGCTTAACAAAATAAACTAAAAATATATATGAAGATAGATGTAACAAGCATGTTCCGTTTCACCCTCCTTCTCTTGTATTGGCTGATGGGGTTTTTTCATGTCTTCCGGGAATTGTTTTGGAAAATGGATATATATTTTTAATATTTAATACGATTTAAAATAATTCTGTTAAAAAAATTATAATTAAAAAAAAATAAAAACACCACAATTTTGCTTTCCCCCCCAGCTTAATCTACCGGGTCTAACAACCAATATCGCAAGTGTCCTGAAACTTAGTTAGCAGGAATAAGATAACAGATGTTATATATATATATAGAAACAATTATATAATTAAGTGACAGGTATGCTCTATACAATCTTAACAGCATTGTCACATCCCGAAATGACAGTCCAATAAGAAAAGAAATAAACTCTCAGAAATCTAGAAGTCAAACGAGGCAAATAGTACATCTGTGAAATTCCTCATCAAGTCATGAAATTCCTCACGTTGGTAGCACCAAACAAAAGTCATAATCATTACTGACAGACACGCTTCCTTGTAATAACCGAGTACCTTACGACACAATCTTCTTCTTGTCCTAACCCTCCAATAAATTCCTTCACTCATTAGTTCCCTGCAACAAAAGAAATCAGAACTCAAAATGGGGAAGCAGAAGTGGTCTGCTTTTGGCCCTTTGAAGAGGGCAGTCAAGAAAATAAACTTTCTACTTAGCTTCAATTTCAGAAAGTGGCGATTGGCTTCAGTTCTTAGTATAGCGTCTTCTTCTTCCTCTGGAAGGACAAGAAGGCTGAGCTTTAATGATAGAACTGGCTTACATGGGGCAATTGAAGATGTCGAATCAGATCATCAAAAGTACGATCCAGTTCGAACATTTGAAAGGGCTAGAAGTTATGGCTCGTCAGATGAAGATATTGATAAGAAGGCTGACATTTTTATTAAAACTTTTCGACAGCAACTGTTAATGGAAAGGCAGGTTTCTTTGCAGCTGAGGTACTACAGGGGGGATAGTTTTGGAAGGGATTACTGAATAGAATGCCATTAAATTAATAAATTTATGCTGTGAGAAAATGCTGATGTTAATTTCTTGTTTCCATTTTTACTGAACTTTTTTCTAATGTAATCTGATTTATATTATTCTTATGTAAGTCCTTTTTTGTTTACGAAAAAAAGAAAACAGGATAAAGGGTTTTGTGTATCCTCTAGCAGTATGTTATCATCAACGCTTTTCAAAGACAACAAAAACTAGAAACTGTAAGGAAAATGTTGAAGACAGTGCAACAGTGATCTTAATTGTCAAATAGAATACTGTGCACAAGCAATTACTGTTGTGCTTCTCAATACTTAGCATTTATTTCATAACGGCATTATTCCCGTTATTGTCCATTTTGCAGCTTAGTTTTCATTCTTCCATTGTATATATTCACTACCTGTATCTACATCAAGGCTTATGAAACAATAATACAACATTGCTGTAATTTCATCAATCATCTTTTATTCCAGAACTCACGTTCTTCATACATATTAAATTCTTCATGGTATCAGAGTTGTGATCTTGTAGCCTTGCTCTGTTTTTTCTTTGTCTCTCGATTTGTTGCTTATTGAAAAATGGATATTCCAGAATCAACAGAAAAATCAAAAGGTGTAGCCACCAGTTATACAAGCATCGACAGTGATGCCAATGCCTCTCAAAAGATGACTACTGTACTGCTAAATGGTTTCAACTACTTACCATGGTCAAGAGCAGTAACCATTGCTCTTGGAGGCAGATCACGCCTAGGATTTATCAATGGCAAAGAATTGGCTCCTGACAGTAGCTCCCCAGAATTCGAACAGTGGCTAGCCAAGGATCAAATGGTGATGTCTTGGATGTTAAATTCAATGGACAGAAACCTTGCTGAGATGTTCAGCTATTATCAATCTTCTCTGGAACTTTGGGAAGCCGTTAGGGAGATGTATGGAAATCAAAATAACTCTGCTCGAATTTTCCAAATTCAACAGGATATTGCTAGTCTTCATCAAAATGGTCAGCCATTTGTGACTCTGTTAAGCAAACTCAAAAGTCTGTGGAACGAATTGGAAGTGTACAGACCACATTCTATCGACCCAACTGTCTTGCGAAAACGAAAGGAAGAGGACCAAATTTTTCAGTTACTGGCAAGCTTGGGATCGAAATTTGAAGACTTAAGGAGCCACATATTGATGAATGATGAACTCCCCACCTTGAAAGGCGTCTGTGCAACAATTCAGCGTGAAGAAATCAGACGAAAGGTAATGACACGTGAAAACCCATTGAAATTCACCGATAACCATGCCTGTGTTGCCCAACAATTTGCAGAAACAGGTAGCTTCAAATTGGCAGAAATACGTGATGCCCAACACTCTACAGAGAAGGGATTCTTCAAAGGTAAACGCCCTAATCTCAAATGCACTTACTGCAATTCAATGGGTCATACAATCGATCGGTGCTGGAGCCTTCATCCCGAGCTCAAACAGAATCACCACAGTGGTAATCACAAGAAATTTGTGAAATACAAAGCCAATGTTGCTGCCACTGAACCCATGTACTCTAACCCCATGTCTTTGATAAACGAATTTGCAAATTTTCTTCAAGAAAAAGGAAATTTGAGAGGAGAAGGAGCGTCGGCTGAAGACGCCAGTGCTCTGTTGAGCAACTTTAACGGGTTGTCAACCCGTGACGTGGCTGGAAACGCTGCGTTTTTAAGCAACTTTGGTGGGTCATCCACGCGTAATTTTTCTGGCAGCTCAAACCGCGAGAATGCGAAAAAATTTGAAGGTATTTATATTGCTCTTTTAACTGCCTTAGAGTTGAGTAAATTCCATGATATTTGGGTTGTGGATTCTGGTGCTAGTGATCACATGACACATAATTTAAACAAAATTCATGACTTTGCCCCATTCCCGATACCATCTTTTGTATCAATTGCAAATGGGTCTACGGCAGCAGTAAAAGGCAAGGGAAAAATTAAAATTGCGTCAACAACTATTAATTCTGATATTTTATATGTGCCTTCTTTTCCATTTCAGTTATTATCTGTTCGGAAATTAACTATTTCTCTTAATTGTGATGTTATATTTACTCCATTTAAGGTGATTTTTCAGGACCATCACACCAAACAGAAGATTGGTGAAGGTTTTCATTTGAATGGTCTCTATTTTTTCTGTGATTCCGAAGTTTCGAAAGGATTACAAGCTATTTATTCTCCGATCAATGATCATCAGTTGTGGCATTTTCGTTTGGCTCATGCATCCGATTTTGTCATCTCAAAAATAAAACCCAATTTGTCAAAAAGAACGTATGATTGTGAGACGTGCCATTTTTTCAAATCAAGTAGACTTCCATTTAAATTATCTCTGTCCAAAGCATCTCAGGCTTTTGAACTTATTCATTCAGATGTATGGGGACCTTTTTCAATTTCAATTGATGGTTTTAAATACTTTGTTACATTTATCGATGATTTTTCGAGAGTTACATGGTTATATTTGTTAACATCAAAAACTAAAGTTCTTAATTGTTTTAAAGATTTTCACAAACTAGTTTCTACCCAATTTTCCACACATATTAAAATTTTTCGATCTGACAATGGCTCGGAATTTACATCTCATGCTATGGAAATTTTTTTAACTTCTAATGGAATTCTTCATCAAACTAGCTGTGTTAATACTCCTCAATAAAATGGAATTGCTGAACGCAAAAATCGGGATTTATTAGAAAAAACTAGAGCTTTAATGCTTCAAATGAATGTTCCGAAAAATTTTTGGTCATATGGAATTCTTACGGCCACCTATATTATTAACCGTTTACCCAGTCAAATACTGGATTTTCAGTGTCCTCTTGAAATTTTACAGGGTAAAATTCCCAATACCTCGCACTTGAAGGTTTTTGGGTGTCAATGTTTTGTTCACCTACACCCAAATCAACGTGACAAACTTGACCCACGAGCTTCCAAATGTATTTTCTTGGGATATTCACATACCAAGAAAGGGTACAAATGTTATGATAACATTAGTCAGAAGCTTTATGTCAGCCGGGATGTTAGATTTGTTGAAACCACTCCTTATTTCACTGACTCTAATCAGGGGGAGTCCTTGGAAGATTTAGTCCCTCTTCCCAGAGCAGAGATCTGCAGCATTGACTTGCCTAGGCCCACTAGACCCATTATGTCAACAGTCATACCAGTAGACGATACTCCATCTACTATCATACCTCTAGAACCGACGTCCCCAAATTCGCCAGATGAAGCGCCAGCTCCAAGACGCAATCCTCCAAGAACTCGACAGTGCCCCTCCAAATTTCAAGACTATGCAGCTTATGCAGTCAGGTATCCTGTCTCAAATTATTTGGATTACTCAAATTTATCACCATCGTATTCTGCTTTTTTGTCAGCGCTATTCAATGATCATGAGCCTAAAAATTTCACCGAAGCTCAATCTCACCTGGTATGGCGAAAAGCTATGGAGGAGGAACTAACCGCACTAGCTGACAATAACACTTGGAGCCTAGTTCCCCTTCCAAAAGGTAAACACGCAGTTGGCAGTCGATGGATATACAAGACCAAGTTCAACTCAGATGGATCTGTTAATCGCTATAAAGCGCGCCTTGTGGCTCAAGGGTATACCCAAGAATTTGGTGTTGATTACAAGGAGACATTTGCTCCTGTTGCCAAAATGACCACGGTAAGAGTTCTTTTATCTGTTTCTGTCAATAATGGCTGGTTCTTATCGCAAATGGATGTAAAAAATGCATTTTTACACGGAGATCTTGAAGAAGAAGTATTTATGAAGCTACCTCCTGGCCACTCGCTAAGTTCCACTCCTAATTTGGTATGTAAACTTCATAAATCTATTTATGGGTTAAAGCAAAGTCCTCGCGCATGGCATGCAAAACTTAGTGGAGCCCTTGCTACTTTAGGGTTTACGAAAAGTTCTGCAGATTCTTCTTTATATATTCGGTTTAACAATGATGATAAATTGATGGTTCTCATTTATGTCGATGATTTAATTATCTCAGGAAATAACATTGAATCTATTTCTACATTGAAGAAAACTCTTCAACAATTATTTCCGATTACAGATCTTGGTCCCTTAAAATATTTTCTTGGGATTGAAATGGCCTCATCTAAGAAAGGTTTTTTTCTTAATCAGCGTAAGTACACGCTCGATATGCTTCAAGACGCAGGTATGCTTTCAACTAAACCTTTCGCTACTCCTGTTGATAGTAAACTCAAATTATCTTTTGCAGGTACGGCTCTTCCCTCGCCTAAATATTATCAACAACTTGTGGGCAAACTTATCTATCTGACTATTACCCGTCCGGATATTACCTACGCTGTCAGTCTTGTCAGCCAGTTCATGCATGCTCCAACCATCCATCATCTCAGCATGGTCAAGCGCATTTTGCGGTATTTAAAAGGAACTATTGGCCGCGGAATTGTCATGACCAGAAACAACCATACTAATGTAATGGGCTATACCGACTCTGATTGGGCTGGAAATCAACTTGACCGTCGCTCGTGTAACTAGCGTAAAATTCATAACCGTATAAGTGTACTGATCGGGATAATTATATTCGTACGTATGTATATAGTATATAGGGTACGTACATGACAATCTGTAACCAGATAAAAATATGTACTAGAATATATGGTATGTACGTAATTGGTGTTTATGTACGTGAATGTTGGGATTAAATAATGTACGTAAAAAAAAAAAATTAGGAAAAAAAAAATAATTTTAGATGAATTAATTAGTAAATCCTTTGTATATGTAATAAGTATAAATTATAGTATGTAAAATGATGATAGCCAAAAATAACAATAATAATAATAATAATAAAACAATATATATACCTAAATGAATTGCCTTGAAATTCATCATAATTTAAGCCTAATTTAACTTGCATTTCACCATAACTCATTGACACATGGCATAAGCATGAAATGTAAAAGATATTTAAATAAGGCAAATATGTGGGAGAAGGAGACATTTTTTGTTATCTCCCGTAACCCTACAAGAAAGAAAAAAAAAAAGAGTGAAAGAGAAGGGAAAAGGGAAGAAGAAGAAAGGAAAAGCTAAAAAGATTTTGGGGAAAACTTAATCTATGTAAGTAGGTTTCATTTATTTTTGTTTGTATATGCTTTCCATTTTTTTTGTGAGTTGTTTAATTAATTTCAAATGTGATTATGATGGTTTTGTAATGAGTTTGACTCTTGATGTTGATGATGGATGGTTAAGCATGCATGATGAAAAGTGTGCTTGGTGTGAAAATTCTGAATTTCTTTTAGGGATGGAAAAACCCGAATTTGGGGTGAATTATTTCGGGATCTTGGAGTGAGTTTTAGGAAAATTTCAAAGAATGAAAGTTGTGTATATATATGTCTACTACATCCCTGTGAAATTTCATAATTTTTAGAAAAATATACATGTAGTTATGACTGATATGGTGTGGGTTGCTCAAATGGATACCTGCTGGAAAAATATTTCCTGTCCGAAATTTTGTGTGAATTATTTCGGGATCTTGGAGTGAGTTTTAGGAAAATTTCAAAGAATGAAAGTTGTGTATATATATGTCTACTACATCCCTGTGAAATTTCATAATTTTTAGAAAAATATACATGTAGTTATGACTGATATGGCGTGGGTTGCTCAAATGGATACCTGCTGGAAAAATATTTCCTGTCCGAAATTTTGTGTGAATTATTTCGGGATCTTGGAGTGAGTTTTAGGAAAATTTCAAAGAATTAAAGTTGTGTATATATATGTCTACTACATCCCTGTGAAATTTCATAATTTTTAGAAAAATATACATGTAGTTATGACTGATATGGCGTGGGTTGCTCAAATGGATACCTGCTGGAAAAATATTTTCTGTCCGAAATTTTGTGTGAATTATTTCGGGATCTTGGAGTGAGTTTTAGGAAAATTTCAAAGAATGAAAGTTGTGTATATATATGTATACTACATTCCTGTGAAATTTCGTAATTTTTAGAAAAATATACATGGAGTTATGACTGATATGACGTGGGTTGCTCAAATGGATACCTGCTGGAAAAAAATATTTTCCATCCGAAATTGTGTGTGAGTTATTTCAAGATCTTAGAGTGATTGTTAGGAAAAATACAAAGAAGAAAAGTTGTTGACCTATATGTCTACTATTTCTCCTTAAAATTTCGTAATTTTTAGATATATATTTATAAAATTAAGTGGGCTTAGATTTAGATGAATGTGGGCATGAAATAAACCCATGGACTTAACCTAAAACATATGGGCTTGAAGAAAAAAAAAAGTGTGGATTCTATTAAATGGACTTAAGTTAAAACAAGATGGACTTAAACTTATAACTAAGGTGGACTTAGATCAAAACAAATGGATTTGGGCTTGGGTTAAAAGAAATGAGTTTAAACTAAGATAAAGTTAATAAACTTGGATCAAGCTAATGGGCCTAGAATAAACTAAATGGACTTGGTCTACAAGTAAAAAGCTTGGTTTGAAAAATAGATGGGCTAAGATTAAAAGAAATGAGCTTTGACAAAATAAATAAATAAATTTATTCTTTTAATAAGGGAAATATTTAAATCTTAATATTAATGGAATTAATGAACAATATTAATGAGCGGAGGTTGTGTTCCCGCTATGAGTACCATGATTGGTATGTGAACGATGGATGAATCCCGAGTGTGAGTTGGACCGTGAGAATGGTTTGAGAAATACGAATTGGTACCTGAGTTGTTTGAATGTGATTAAACATGTCATCACGTGCATTGGGGGGAATTAATTTGAGAGAAATCATTGAGTCTTGAATTGACACGGTTTGATAACCGAATTGAGTGGAATGGGTAATAGCAAGGAATCCATAGTGCGAGCTCTATTTACTAACACCGTTAAGCGAGGGATAATTCCGCTAACCGTGTGCTACAACGAGGGATAATGCCGTTGCGAGCAGTAGGTGATATTGAGATCAGAGAAAGTAATAGGGTGATAACATGATCTAGATATACCTAGGGTACCCGGATTAAAATAGATGAAAATGTGGGAAACACAAAAGCATTGCATATCACGTGCATCACCCTACTTACTGAGCTTTGGCTCATTTTGTTATTGTATTTGTGTGTTGTTCAGGCAAGGGTAAGGTTGGATGCTACCGGTTCTCGCTAAAAGAGGCTCATGTGTCACTGATAAAAATTAGGAATATCTTTTGTGGAAAAAAAAAAGTACGAGCCTAATTTGTAAATTAAATATCTAGGCATTTTGAGTATTTTGTAAATTATAGAATTGTTCTAAGGATGTTGTAAATTATCCCGTACGTTTTCAACAGTGTAGTTATCTATGTATTTTGTTGTTTATGATGGAGGAAATAGGGGACTTAGTCCCAACAGTGTGGCGAACGTGGTCACGCCAGTTAGGTAACTAGCAAGGGAGCTGGGGGCGTCACATTTAGTGGTATCAGAGCTTAGGTTTAATAAGTTGGGTAGAGTCCTAAGTGTCACATGAGCCCGAGAACCAGTACACTCTTCGACGGTAAATAAATAAATAAATTTCTGATTTATTCCCTGTTTGGTTCAATAACTGTATATGATTGTTGTATATGTTCTGTGTTGTTATACAATTATACACCGTAAAATAATGATGATTATAAATATTCGCGTTGTAGATGCCGTATATACGACGCGTACCCCAAGTTGCGAGGACCCGTAGGCAGAGGGTCACTCTAGCTGCTTATTGGGTGGAACTAAATAACCTTGTTATGACACCGGATCAGGACATAGTTACTCACGTGACTAGAGTACATAATTTGATTCAGCAGATAGTATTTGCTGATGCCAGTTTTACCCAGTACCGCAACCAGGATTATATGCGGATGACTTTACGCAGGACTCTCCTACCCAGGGATCAGCAGTTGTTGGATGAGGTATGGGAGGGTCAAATCAACCAAAATTGTTATCGGAACATAATCCGAGCCTTCTTACCAATCCAGATTAGACGGACCCTCATTAGGATGATGTATAATTGGGGTCTACCTGTGGAGATTGCTCGTGAGATCGGACATATTGCATCAGTTGATGCTATCGATTGGTGGAGGGTAGAGGGCGCCCTTCCACGACGCGTCCGATACATGTTCTGATCTATGAGCCGCACTACTAAGAAATAGTACGATGTAGTAGCTTCCGTACCCTTTTGATATGAATAGGAATACCCTTTTTGGTTATAATTATGGTACAAAAACCCTTAGGAGTTGATGTGCTTATAGAAGCCGATTTTGTATGAAATGCTTAATATATATATGAAAAATTTATAAATTTTCGTATATATATATCTGAATGACTTTTGTTATATATTGCATATGATATGAAAGGTTATCGATATCATAACTAACCTAGATATAACATGACATGTATAAAGCTAAACCATGCCGCCAAGAAGGAACCCGGTGCGAAAAGGAGGAGAAGGAATCTCCAATGATAACAATGTAAACCAACAAGATACATTGAATCGTATGTTGGACATACTGCAGCAACAACAACAGGCAATGCAACAACAACAACAAACTCATACGGAACAAATGGAACAACTTCTGGCTATGCGCCAACAACCTCCACCTCCGTCGCCTCAGCATAGGAATGACGCCGTGGAGAGATTCCGCAAAATGAATCCTCAAGAATTCTCTGGAGGTGTTAACCCAATGAAAGCGGAAGAGTGGATTAAATCCTTGGAGGCGATATTTGAATATCTACACTTCAATGATAACGAAAGAGTGTCGTGTGCTATCTTCATGCTAACCACAGATGCCCGCACCTGGTGGGAAAGTGCACGAGTAACAGTTAATGTACCCACTTTAACCTGGGAGAAGTTTAAGGAAATGTTTTACAACAAGTATTTCACTGCTGATGTAAAGGCTAGGAAGATTCAGGACTTTCTAGAATTGAAGCAAAATGGAATGTCGGTAGGAGAATATGTACGAAGATTTGAACAAGGGTGTCGATTTGTTCCATTCATTGCCGAGGATGAAAACTTGAAAAAGAATCGGTTTTTAATAGGACTGAACCCGAGAGTCCGGAGTATGGTACGGATGTCTGCTGCTAATACTTTTTCAGAAATGGTAGACAAAGCTCTGCTAGCAGATGAGGATCAGAAAGAGATTTCAAAGGAGATACAACAGAAAAGGCAAACATTTAAATCTAGAACTTCTTCCTCTGGGCCATTAAGACAAGCCTTGCCAAGAAACTTCAACCGAAGCGGTGGTCCAGGAAGTGCACGAGCTGTCAGACCAACACCATATACCCCAAGGTTACTACCAGGTAGTCAACCAAGACCAATGTTGGGTAACCAACCTCGGTGCAATAAATGTGGGAGGTTTCACACTGGGGAGTGTCCACCGGATATGAGAACTTGCTTTATCTGTCACAAGCAAGGGCACATAGCCTCTAACTGTCCCCAAGTACAGAAACGAGGACCGGGAAGAGTACCTGCCCGGGTGTATACGATGACTCAAGAGGAGGCTGACCGGAAGGACTCGACGGTGATTTGTGGTAATGTCTCACTCCTTGGCTTGATTACTTATGTTTTGATTGATTCTGGTGCTACTCATTCATTTATATCAAAAACATTGGTAGAAAGCCTAGGTATTAAACCCGAAACATTGGCAGTAGGATATCTGATAGTAGTCCCTTCTGGAGAGTATATGGAGTCGACAAGCCTAGTAAAACAATGTCCAATACAGATTGAGGATAGGAGTTTGGAGGCAGATTTGATAGTACTGGACCTTCAAGATTTTGACTTGATTCTAGGAATGGATTGGTTATCGAAGTACGGTGCCCATATCGATTGTCGGGGTAAGAGAGTAGTTTTTAATCTACTTGGAGGTGAGCAGTTAGAATTTAAGGCTGATATGAAGTTTCAACCAATACCGATCATCTCAGCTGTAAAAGCTCGGAAGATGCTAGGAAAAGGGTGTATAGGGTACCTAGCACATGTGCTGGATAGTCAGGTAGAGCAAGAGTCGAAGCCGGAAGATATAGAGGTTGTACAGGAGTATTTAGATGTGTTCCCAAAAAGTTTGACTACGTTGCCACCAGAGAGAGAGGTGGAATTTGAGATTGAATTAGAACCGGGCACGACTCCAATTTCTAAGACTCCCTACAGGATGGCCCCAGCAGAGTTGAAGGAGCTAAAGGTGCAACTACAAGATTTATTGGATAAGGGATTCATACGCCCTAGTTCCTCGCCATGGGGAGCTCCAGTACTATTCGTGAAGAAGAAGGATGATAGTTTGCGGTTATGCATTGACTATCGAGAGTTGAACCGGGTGACAATTAAAAATAGGTATCCGTTGCCCCGAATTGATGACTTATTCGACCAATTGCAAGGTGCGATGGTGTTCTCCAAGATAGATCTGCAATCAGGATATCACCAGTTGAGAGTAAGATCGGAGGATGTGAGGAAGACAGCTTTCAGAACGAGATACGGCCACTACGAATTCCTAGTAATGCCGTTTGGATTGACTAATGCTCCAGCCGCCTTTATGGACTTGATGAATCGAGTCTTTAAAGGATTCTTGGATAAATTTATCATTATATTCATCGATGATATTCTGGTTTATTCTCGAAGCCATGAGGAGCATAGGGAACATTTAAGAGCTACCTTACATCTATTAAGGGAGCAACAATTGTACGCCAAATTCAAGAAATGCGAATTTTGGCTAAAGCAAGTTGCTTTTCTTGGCCATGTGGTGACAAAAGAGGGTATAGCAGTAGATCCAAGAAAAGTAGAGGCTATCCAAAACTGGCCTACCCTAAAGAACGTGAAAGAGGTACGAAGTTTCTTAGGGCTAGCTGGTTACTATCGAAGATTTGTGGAGGGCTTCTCTAAGATAGCCAGACCTCTTACTAACTTGATGAAAAAGAATGCCAAGTTTCAGTGGACGGATGCTTGTGAGGAGAGTTTTCAAGAATTAAAGCAAAGACTAGTCACCGCCCCAGTGCTAACCATTCCGTCTGAAAGTGGAAACTTCGTGGTATATAGCGATGCTTCTAAAAATGGGCTAGGAGCGGTGTTGATGCAGAATGGAAGAGTAATAGCCTATGCATCGCGGCAGCTGAAAGAATACGAATGGAATTATCCAACACATGATCTGGAATTAGCGGCGGTAGTATTTGCCTTAAAAATATGGAGACATTACTTATACGGAGAAAAGTGTGAAATATATACGGATCACAAAAGCTTACGATATATCTTCACACAAAAGGAGCTGAATATGAGGCAAAGAAGGTGGTTAGAGCTAGTAAAGGACTATGACTGTACAATCAACTACCACCCGGGAAAAGCCAACGTTGTTGCCGATGCTTTAAGCAGAAAATCGATGGCACCGATGCGATTAATTCAACAGCCGATAGCGAGGGACTTTCAAAGGCTAGAACTGGAAGTGATTCCTATGGGCCACAAGAATATTATATCAGCTTTGATAGTCCAACCGACTCTGCAGGAGAGAATCAAGATGGAGCAACAGAAGGATGTAAAGCTGACTGAAATAAAACAGAGTATAGAGGCTGGGAAAGAGTCTAATTTTACGATGGATGAAAAAGACGTAATCAAATTTAAGGGAAGGTTGTGTGTTCCCTCGGTAAAGGACTTGAAGGAAGAGATATTAAGGGAAGCACATGCAACTCCATACTCGATACACCCAGGAAGCACAAAAATGTATCGGGATTTACGAAAATGTTATTGGTGGCCTGGAATGAAGAAAGACGTGGCAAATCATGTAGCAAGATGTCAGATTTGTCAACAAGTGAAAGCGGAGCACCAAAGACCTTCAGGAACGTTAAAACCACTAGCAATTCCATAATGGAAATGGGAGCATGTAACTATGGATTTTGTCATGGGATTGCCAAGGTCAGAGAAGGGGTCTGATGCTATTTGGGTGATTGTGGATAGGTTAACCAAGTCAGCCCATTTTCTTCCAGTTAAGACCACCTATAATCTGAACCAGCTTGCCCAGTTATACATTGATGAGATTGTAAGATTACATGGGATTCCAATCTCAATTGTATCTGATCGAGATCCAAGGTTCACTTCTGTATTTTGGAAGAGTCTGCATAAAGCCTTGGGCACAAAGCTAAACTTCAGCACAGCTTATCATCCGCAAACTGACGGGCAATCCGAACGAGTAATTCAGATTTTAGAAGACATGTTGCGAGCATGTGTTCTAGATTGGTCGGGAAAATGGGAGAAATATGTACGCTTAGCTGAATTTGCGTATAACAATAGCTACCAAGCTTCAATTGGAATGGCTCCGTATGAAGCTTTATATGGACGCCGATGTAGATCTCCCGTGCATTGGGATGAAGTAGGAGAAAGAAAGTTGCTGGGACCAGAGTTGGTGCAACAAACAACTGAAGCAGTGGATAAAATCCGTCAACGATTAAAAACAGCTCAAAGCAGACAGAAAAGCTACGCCGACAGGAGACGAAGGGATCTAGAATTTGAAATCGGTGACTATGTGTTCCTAAGGGTTTCACCGATGAAAGGTGTGCTGCGATTCGGAAAGAAAGGAAAGCTGAGTCCCCGATACATTGGGCCATTCGAGATACTGGATCGAGTAGGCGATAAGGCATATCGCCTGTTGCTACCATCATCCTTAGCGGGTGTGCATAATGTGTTTCATGTATCTATGCTAAGGAAGTGCATTGGAGAGCCTAGCCAAATTTTGGAGACAGACATACCAAATCTTACTCCTGACTTGACATATGAAGAGAGACCAGTCCAGATTTTGGATAGTCAAGTCAAACAGTTAAAGCACAAGGAGATTAGGCTAGTTAAAGTTATGTGGGAGAATCACGATCGCGAAGAAATGACTTGGGAGCTGGAGGATGAGATGAGAGAAAAATACCCGATATTATTCGAATAGGTCAATTTCGAGGACGAAATTTCTTTTAAGGAGGGGAGAAATGTAACTAGCGTAAAATTCATAACCGTATAAGTGTACTGATCGGGATAATTATATTCGTACGTATGTATATAGTATATAGGGTACGTACGTGACAATCTGTAACCAGGTAAAAATATGTACTAGAATATATGGTATGTACGTAATTGGTGTTTATGTACGTGAATGTTGGGATTAAATAATGTACGTAAAAAAAAAATTAGGAAAAAAAAATAATTTTAGATGAATTAATTAGTAAATCCTTTGTATATGTAATAAGTATAAATTATAGTATGTAAAATGATGATAGCCAAAAATAACAATAATAATAATAATAATAAAACAATATATATACCTAAATGAATTGCCTTGAAATTCATCATAATTTAAGCCTAATTTAACTTGCATTTCACCATAACTCATTGACACATGGCATAAGCATGAAATGTAAAAGATATTTAAATAAGGCAAATATGTGGGAGAAGGAGACATTTTTTGTTATCTCCCGTAACCCTACAAGAAAGAAAAAAAAAAAGAGTGAAAGAGAAGGGAAAAAGGGAAGAAGAAGAAAGGAAAAGCTAAAAAGATTTTGGGGAAAACTTAATCTATGTAAGTAGGTTTCATTTATTTTTGTTTGTATATGCTTTCCATTTTTTTTTGTGATTTGTTTAATTAATTTCAAATGTGATTATGATGGTTTTGTAATGAGTTTGACTCTTGATGTTGATGATGGATGGTTAAGCATGCATGATGAAAAGTGTGCTTGGTGTGAAAATTCTGAATTTCTTTTAGGGATGGAAAAACCCGAATTTGGGGTGAATTATTTCGGGATCTTGGAGTGAGTTTTAGGAAAATTTCAAAGAATGAAAGTTGTGTATATATATGTCTACTACATCCCTGTGAAATTTCATAATTTTTAGAAAAATATACATGTAGTTATGACTGATATGGTGTGGGTTGCTCAAATGGATACCTGCTGGAAAAATATTTCCTGTCCGAAATTTTGTGTGAATTATTTCGGGATCTTGGAGTGAGTTTTAGGAAAATTTCAAAGAATGAAAGTTGTGTATATATATGTCTACTACATACCTGTGAAATTTCATAATTTTTAGAAAAATATACATGTAGTTATGACTGATATGGCGTGGGTTGCTCAAATGGATACCTGCTGGAAAAATATTTCCTGTCCGAAATTTTGTGTGAATTATTTCGGGATCTTGGAGTGAGGTTTAGGAAAATTTCAAAGAATGAAAGTTGTGTATATATATGTCTACTACATCCCTGTGAAATTTCATAATTTTTAGAAAAATATACATGTAGTTATGACTGATATGGCGTGGGTTGCTCAAATGGATACCTGCTGGAAAAATATTTTCTGTCCGAAATTTTGTGTGAATTATTTCGGGATCTTGGAGTGAGTTTTAGGAAAATTTCAAAGAATGAAAGTTGTGTATATATATGTATACTACATTCCTGTGAAATTTCGTAATTTTTAGAAAAATATACATAGAGTTATGACTGATATGACGTGGGTTGCTCAAATGGATACCTGCTGGAAAAAAATATTTTCCATCCGAAATTGTGTGTGAGTTATTTCAAGATCTTAGAGTGATTGTTAGGAAAAATACAAAGAAGAAAAGTTGTTGACCTATATGTCTACTATTTCTCCTTAAAATTTCGTAATTTTTAGATATATATTTATAAAATTAAGTGGGCTTAGATTTAGATGAATGTGGGCATGAAATAAACCCATGGACTTAACCTAAAACATATGGGCTTGAAGAAAAAAAAAAAAGTGTGGATTCTATTAAATGGACTTAAGTTAAAACAAGATGGACTTAAACTTATAACTAAGGTGGACTTAGATCAAAACAAATGGATTTGGGCTTGGGTTAAAAGAAATGAGTTTAAACTAAGATAAAGTTAATAAACTTGGATCAAGCTAATGGGCCTAGAATAAACTAAATGGACTTGGTCTACAAGTAAAAAGCTTGGTTTGAAAAATAGATGGGCTAAGATTAAAAGAAATGAGCTTTGACAAAATAAATAAATAAATTTATTCTTTTAATAAGGGAAATATTTAAATCTTAATATTAATGGAATTAATGAACAATATTAATGAGCGGAGGTTGTGTTCCCGCTATGAGTACCATGATTGGTATGTGAACGATGGATGAATCCCGAGTGTGAGTTGGACCGTGAGAATGGTTTGAGAAATACGAATTGGTACCTGAGTTGTTTGAATGTGATTAAACATGTCATCACGTGCATTGGGGGGAATTAATTTGAGAGAAATCATTGAGTCTTGAATTGACACGGTTTGATAACCGAATTGAGTGGAATGGGTAATAGCAAGGAATCCATAGTGCGAGCTCTATTTACTAACACCGTTAAGCGAGGGATAATTCCGCTAACCGTGTGCTACAACGAGGGATAATGCCGTTGCGAGCAGTAGGTGATATTGAGATCACTGAGAGAAAGTAATAGAGCAGTAGGTGATAACATGATCACCGAGTGATAGTGCGCACGGACTTGCATATACCTAGGGTACCCGGATTAAAATAGATGAAAATGTGGGAAACACAAAAGCATTGCATATCACGTGCATCACCCTACTTACTGAGCTTTGGCTCATTCTGTTATTGTATTTGTGTGTTGTTCAGGCAAGGGTAAGGTTAAGCTGATCGGGGATGCTACCGGTTCTCGCTAAAAGAGGCTCATGTGTCACTGATAAAAATTAGGAATATCTTTTGTGGAAAAAAAAAAGTACGAGCCTAATTTGTAAATTAAATATCTAGGCATTTTGAGTATTTTGTAAATTATAGACTTGTTCTAAGGATGTTGTAAATTATCCCGTACGTTTTCAACAGTGTAGTTATCTATGTATTTTGTTGTTTATGATGGAGGAAATAGGGGACTTAGTCCCAACAGTGTGGCGAACCTGGTCACGCCAGTTAGGTAACTAGCAAGGGAGCTGGGGGCGTCACAGCTCGACTACTGGATATTGCATGTTTGTTGGAGGAAATCTTGTGTCTTGGAAGAGCAAGAAACAACATGTTGTCGCTCGTTCCAGTGCCGAAGCTGAATACCGTGCCATGGCGGCTGCAGCTTGTGAACTTGTGTGGCTTCGAGGTCTTCTCACCGATATGGGTTGTTCATCGGTCAGTCCGATGAGTCTTTTTTGCGACAATCAAGCTGCCATGCACATTGCCAAGAATCCGGTGTTTCACGAACGAACTAAACACATCGAAGTTGATTGTCATTTTATTCGTCAACAAGTTCAATCTAACAACATCACTACGCATTATGTGCGCACCAGTGATCAACTTGCCGATGTGTTTACCAAAGTCGTGCCATCATCCCAGTTTCATCGTCTATTATGCAAGCTTGGATCTATAAACCCTCTTGATCCAGCTTGAGGGGGAGTGTTGAAGACAGTGCAACAGTGATCTTAATTGTCAAATAGAATACTGTGCACAAGCAATTACTGTTGTGCTTCTCAATACTTAGCATTTATTTCATAACGGCATTATTCCCGTTATTGTCCATTTTGCAGCTTAGTTTTCATTCTTCCATTGTATATATTCACTACCTGTATCTACATCAAGGCTTATGAAACAATAATACAACATTGCTGTAATTTCAGCAATCATCTTTTATTCCAGAACTCACGTTCTTCATACATATTAAATTCTTCAGAAAACTAGCAAACACATTGATTAGCAACCTGAAATTTAAGCTTTAATCAGCTAGGTTCCTTCAGAACCAGATTCATAGCCTATGACAATCTCCAACGCCCCCGCCAGTGCCTTCACCTTGTTGTTTCTCTTCTCACTAGAAGTGAATGAAAGATGATTTGGATTTTAACTTCATTCGACAAAGCTGAAGGTTCGATTTCCAGTAGGGCCATTCAAGTGATTGCAATCCTTTAGTATCATAGCAGGTTTGAAGTGGATGTCTCGTGTCCAATTCATCCATTTCATAGGGTAGGACACCAATGATTCTAACAATTGGGGCTGAATAAAAAGATTGCTCGAGCTTCAACTTGGGAAACCCGTGAAACAGCATAAAATTCAAAATATCATTAGACGTAACAAATCTGTTTCTGATACAAGGAACTCGAGCACCAAAGTGCATGACAAGCAATCAAATTCAGAAGCCCTAATCGATATTGAGGATGTTTTCGATGTGAAACCAAGTTCAGGTTCCTAGTCATGGTTGACAACTATTTAAAATACGATCCTATCTGAAGAACAGTGGCAATTGTGATGATAAATCTTATTTTTTATAGACTAGCCGAAAAACAAGCTTAAATAAAGAGATTGAATATTGTTGCCTTTTTCCCTTTATCTATATAATAATCTATTATTATATTAACTTTTCTTGTGGCAGCATTCATCGATTTTTGCATGATTGGAATCCAGAGTTGTCAGTCTTCAAGTTTCTTTTTATATTATGCTTACCCGAGCTGGTTCTGGTTGGTTTCTATATAATCAAAGGTACTAGGGTAGCACTTCTACTAAGTCCCATCGGTTGAAATATTTAGCTCAACAGTAAATTGTTGGCAACTGAGGAACAGGAAGCTAGAATGTTACGCCAAACACAAACGGCGACAAGGACATTGAAAAGAACTTCACTTGAAGCAGTCCTATACCTGGATTGATGTGGATGCCTGATATCCATTTGACCCATTAATTTCGCACAGGAGTGTTCATTGCTGATTCAACCGTTTGAGTTGCTAATTACTGAGTCTGGCCATGTTATCAATCTGGTTTCTGTTTACCTTTTTTTGTTAGATACTTTTGTTCTTTTATATTGTTAGACTTGAGTGGTTACAGGTCTGATGCCCAAACAACTTTTGTTTGCTTTAGTCTGTTAACAGAAGAAATTGCAGTGACATTATTTTAGTAATCTACTCGACTTGGCATCAAATAAACATTTTAGTTTTCTGTTTGCAATGGTCAATGAGGCCCTGTAATCTGTCGGAGGGATGTTAAAGAGGATGAGTCAGATTTTTAACATGGAAAAGGATGTGTAGATCAGACCACATGGAGTGGCACTGAAATGTCTGGCAAAGGGGGGCTTAGTTTTGGTCATTCAATGGATACAATTGGGAAATTTCCAGTCAAATTTCTTCCCATTTCCAACAGCAAACAAGAGGAAGGTGAGAATCGCTTTGTGTTGATCATGCAAAGAAAAAGTTCATAAAACATATATGAGAAATGAGACTTATTTGATCTTGAGGAAATTATGATGGTGAATATAATTGAAACACTGAATATTCAGTCCTAATTCCTAAAAGTTGTTCTGTTGAGACCGAAACAAAAAAGAAGAATTTCCAACTGCATTCACCATATAACGAGTTGCAGAAAACCAGTTAAAGCCTAGGAGGCATTCCTTAAGACCATGGACATCAAGATCAAGCTTGGTTGTACTGAAATTCATCAATACGTTAGAGAATCTCAAACCTTCATCTTCAAGGGATCTAGCAGACTCCCTGCAAGATACAGAAGATAACATAAATAAACAAATTAATAGTCTAATGACGTTTTGGGGGAGTACATCATGAGCGAAAATAAAATTGGTGCAATTCACACCCTGTAGAGCAATACTCCTCCTGCTCAGCATGAAAATTGAAAGAGAGGGAAACTGCAAGAGGTAAAAGGAAAAGTTTGATGCAACCTGCAATCTTGAGCATTGTTGAAAACAGTCAAGAACAAATTGATTGCAATCATTTAGTATTTCTACACTAAATTGCTTGGAGAACTGGGGAAAGAAACCTAGAAGTAATGCCAAACAAATACAGGTAGAAGATATGAAATAACATTTGAGTTAATACTCTTGTAAATAAAAAGAGTTGGTGATCCAGTGAAAAAAAAAATACAAGAGATTAAGTTTTTATTTTCTCTGTAATGTTTCCCTTTTATCTCCACTCTATATCTTAGAAGATTAGTTCATAATCTTTTGGTTTTCTCATGCACCACCTGAGTCTGAATCAATGTTACGTTGCAGCTCTGACCAGAGAAAATACACATGGTCAACAACAGGGAAACACAGCATATGCACACGATGCTTATCAGTCATCAACTTTTGACATCTTATCAATACTTCAAGATTTATCAGCAATAAGACCGATTTGGTTATGTAAAATCCAGCCATGCATATAACTTTATCCAATCATGATCTGATCCTCTAAGTTCAGAATAGGCAACACTGATAAAGAGGTCTAGAACAACTGGACAGAATTATGTGAAAAAAGATGATCATGAGGCTACTAATAAACGTAGATCAATATAAGCTGATAAACCAAAGAAGCCAACTTTATGAATGCAGTCTCCCGTAGCCATGGGGCAGAGTTGAGTTTTGAAGAGAGAGTGACAGTTAAATAGAACTTGATCTACTACTTTCTGTCAAGGTTAGCAGTTCTACCTCTATTGAATCCTCCTCATACAGAACTTGAACGCAAGAGAACCTTTATGAGGTAAAAGGAAAAACTTCAAATAAATAGAACTCACATTAATTCCTGAAGACTAGTACATACAGTCCAGGACAATTAATCGCAATCCATTTGTCCATCAACACTAAGTTATCTGTAGACCAGGGGAAAGAAAACTAGAATGTTAAATAAACTCATACATAAACAAGGACATTGAAAAGAACTACATATGGTTAGTTCTCATACCTTGTTAAATGTGGATGTGTGGTATCAATTTCATCCACTATGAAGACGAGTGTTTAAAGATGATTCTACTTACCATCCGAGGCAGAATCGAAGCATCACTGGAACTTACCCTTGAAAAATATTTACATATCAATCAACATTAGGATACAAATATGCACTTCAGTAATTGCTTTATGGGTACCAGATACATAAACAAAGAAAATACCTGACTCAATACACTTCAGGAGCTATTGGGATTCCAAAACTAGTTCTTGTGACAGCAGGACAGCATTTCATAATGATTTACAATGAAACACTGTTATTCTCTCTTTGTTGCCTCATTATCATCGTGGTTGTGCCTTCACTTTCTGTAAGAGACTCTTATACCAGATGCCTGATGACACATTGTGCTAACATCACCTCATGATATTTGTTGATTGGAAAAGCTATGGCTCGAGCTGATTTTGAAGTGGAAAACTACTTACACTCCAGTTCCATGATTTTGTTATTCACATCATCACTTGTGTCAAACCTGAAGTGGTTGATAAAGAAAGACTGTTAGAGTGACACCCAAAACATGCCACTTAAATAAGAAGTCCCTGAAAAAGAACAACTTCATAAAGCTACGGGAGAAAGTATGAAAAGAGCAAAAGCAAACACCTTATTCTGAACTATTCTGTAATTACCCACCACCATCTTCTGCAGCTGAACTGGCCTTTTGCATCATCCACAGCGAGACCAACATCTTTAATATTTCCTGCTTCATCAAACACCATGCAAGTGACAATAACCTATGCCAATAAGATGTCAAAAGTCCTCCCTCATAAAACAAAAGATGAGCAAAACAATTACACTGTTTGTACCATCAACACAAACAGGAAAGATCAATAAATCTCTGTTTAAAGCAAACGGAATGAAATTTATTGATAACAAGAATTCCAAACAAAAAATTATATTAACAACATCTACACTGTTGATGAAAGATTTAAATTTTCATCAAATTCAAAAATAAAATAAAATTACACCACATTTTCATTTTGAACATTTAACTTAACCAGAATTTCATTGGAACTATTGCTGAATTTTTATGGCATCAGTTCTGTACTGAAATTCATCTCTTAAACTGTATATCAGACCTTCCTAAATGATTCTCTGCAAAAGATGAAAGAAAAGATAAACAATGGAATTACCACAATGCCTGTAGAGGTGGTAGGGGTGTGGGAGATTACTTGATATTCTCCACCGGAAGGCTTGTCAGTTTGCAAAGTTCATCCAATATGCCCTACCTATTTCCTGCAATTAAGATCCAATTCTCAAAATTCAATAAAAATGAAAACTTGACAGAAGCATGTGAAAACAGAATATCACAAGTTCAATAAATTTAAACATTTGTTTATCTGTAGCACATACTTAACCATTTATATCATCAACATGGATGCACTTTGGAATTCTCACTCAATTTCCCAACTCAATCCTCCACCCTTCACGTACCAACCCTCCACCCTTCACGTACCAACCCTCCTTTTGAATGTAGTAGTCATTGATTATAATATTTGGAATGTGTTTGATGTTAGGCCACACCTCCTCACTCTCCTTTCCCCATCCTCTACTCAGCTCTTCACTCAAGCTTGTGATTTCTAATTCTTGCAAGGAGGGAAGGTAGGGTATCATCCCTTGAGATTTAGATTCAGATAGCGACTTCAATCTTGGACATCCATCTATGATTAACTCTTGAAGAGAAGGCATCCCCTGATCATGCAGTGGCAGAGACTTCAATCTTGGACATTTATAGATGATTAGTTGTTGAAGAGAAGGCATCCCCTGACCATGCAGTGGCAGAGACTCCAATCTTGGACATTCACCGATGAATAGCCTTTGAAGAGAAGAGAGATTTTGCAGCCCTACTTCTGGAAGAGATTCCATATCATCAATTGACCTAATATATAGTAGTTTCAAGTTGGAGAGAGGGCGGATAAATGAAGAAGAATAGGAATAGACCGGTGGTTTCATCTTCATTGTCTGCTGTAATGGCATTGAACTAGTGCTGATCAACCAAAGATATTCATTGAGTGTTGGAAACAATGGCATTGAAGTCAGATTTGGACAATCTTCAATGGACAAGGAAGAAAGACATGGAAAAGAGAGCATTATCAACTCTTCTTCTACTGTTGACTCATCACTATCATCTTTCATCTCACCTCTACTCTTCTTCCACCATCCCTTCAGTCTACCACAATCAAAGATAACAAGTTTCTTTAAAGATGGGAAAAACTTCGGCACTTCTTTTCCTCCAACCCCCTCACTATCTATGTACTCCAAATTACCCATAGAAATAATCCACAATTCTTCAAGAGAAGGGATTCCATATAAGGGAGGGATATACTCAAGTCTTCGACAACCATCTAGATGAATTCTTACAAGATTTGAGAGATATGAAAGCCACCTTGGAAACCTCATGCCTCCATAGCCTTCGACTCTCAATTCTTGAAGACTCGAGTTTGGCTGGAGGCTTTGCAACATTTTATCATACAAATCAATATCTGAATCCATATCAATATCCCCCCACTTTATGGTCAAAGACTGAAGATATTTTTTATCTTCCAATTTAGCTCCTTCGAATTCTGATATACAACAATTCCTCTCATATCCCTTCACTCTTATTTCTAGACTCCCTCTCAATTCATTTAACCTCTTTAACTCATCCAATCCACCTACCATCTTGGACTTAAGACTCCTGTTTTTTGCAACAACAAAACATGACAATGTCTGTAGACTTGTTAATTTCCCAATCCCACGAGGCATATACTCCAAGCTTTCACATCGATCATTATCAAGATGCCTCAGATTAATGAGCTTATTAATACCTCTTGGTAGTTCCTTAAGGTATGTACAACCATTGAGTTTGAGCAATTGCAAATTTACCAGATTGGTGACAGAATTAGGAAGTGCATTCATCATATTATTTGAAAGATCAAGATATTTCAGATGCTTGAGCTTTTCAATGAGAGGTAGCACTTCCTCAATTCTCAAATCACTCAAAACAAGAACACGTAAATGCCTAAAGTCTCGACAAATAGACTCCCACACCCCTTTATCCCATATGCCACCCTGCAATATAAGTGTTCTTAGACGTTGTGCACAAGGCAAAGGAATTGGAATTTGTTGTGACAAATCCAATTTCATGTCACATGACACATGCCGAGTCACATCACTAATAGTATTTTTTCCTTCACGTTCTACTATGGTGCTCTCTAAACCAGAGACACGGGTTGCAAGATCATGCATTTTGCAACTTTCTATGTTACCTAAACCATCCCTTTGGACTTCATGAAAGAATGACCTCCACAGTAAATTCTCAAAGCACCGAAGACCAGCAGTTTCAAGACACCTACCACCTGAATTTGAAGAGCTAACAAGCCCTTGTGCAATCCAAAGCCGAATCAATGACTTTACATCTATCTCATGACCTTTGGGGAATAAGCTACAATTTGCAAAACAATGCTTCATATATGATGGAAGAGCATTGTAGCTTAACTTAAGAGTTTGTATGATGTTATCGTCTCTAATGCTATCCGGAAGTTCATTTACTATAAAGGACAACCACTGGGCTCTATCTTTCAAAGACATTAACCTCGCAATCGCCTTTATGACCAAAGGAACTCCACAACATCTCTTTACAATTTCTTTTCTAATATTTTCATCTACATGATCCGAGTCCTGGCCTTGTGGAAATGCCTTCCTTCTAAACAGTTCCCATGACTTATCTATTGACAGACCCTCTAAAACATGTGGTGCTACTGTGCTTGTGAATTTTGCAATTACATGAGAACGTGTAGTTACCACTATCTTACTTCCTACTGCATCGCGTGGAAACAACTCCTTCAAACTATCCCATTTTTCACCGTCTGAACCATCCTCACCATCCCACACATCATCTAATACAAGAAGATACTTCTTTTTTTCAATTTTCTTTTCAAGCTCATTTCTCAGACTCTCTAACTGAACATCATCTTTACCCACAACCCCTTTAAGAATCTTTCTAGCATCTAAGCCACCTGAGACACAGAACCAGTGTTTCACAGCAAAGTGTGAATTAACTTGCTCGTCATTGAAAACATGTTGAGCTAGTGTGGTCTTCCCTAACCCACCCATTCCAATTCTGGAGATGACAGAAACATTCTCATCGTAGCTGGAATTAAGCAAAAAACTTTTAATTTTCACTTTGTCACCTTCTCTCCCAACTATTACTTCAGGTTCAGAAGAGGTAGTTTGCTCCCTGACATTAGTCAGAGAATATCTCTCTGACTCATGAACCTCAAAGTTGAATCTTTCACTGTCAGCTTCAATGTCATTTAGTCTCTCCCTGAGTGCTTCAACTCTATGACCCATCCGTAAACCATACACGCATTGGTTTGATCTTGAGAAAAAAACACGTACCTCCCTCGATACTCCATTCCCAGATATCAACTGTTTCCGCAGAACTTGTGTTGAAAAATCCTCCAGCAAATCCTCTGCATCATATACAGCTTCCCGCAGCTTCTTGAGCCAGTCTTCGATTTGATGGTTCTGTTTTTTTTTTCTGTACCTTCACCTCAGCATCTTGAATCACAGCCTTGATCCGGGTAACGGTGTCATTGAGCTTCCGTAATTGATCTTTCAGCCCCCACCATAGTGCAACCTCCTGAGCAGATAGGGAACGTAGTATGTTTAATATTTCCTCCGTAATATGGAAGAGCACAACTTCAGCCATTGTTTTTCGTGGTCGGTGCCAAAAGAGCGGGTTGAAGGAAACGAAAGACAATTTCACAAGAGAACAAGAAGGAGAAGAGTGAATATGTAATTGGTTTGAAATGATATGATCGGTTTGTATCCTAAAAGAGTTTCATAAATTACAGCAGATAGTGTATATACACTTGCTTACTAATTGAAGGGTCTTTAGACTAAGTGAAGCCTACCATCTATGACTTGATTAGCACTGATTGCTCGAAATGCGACAAAAGAGGCAACTGACTTTCCCACTTCAAAAATTCCTTTGGTTTATATAGTTCCACATCTGGGTTTTCTTTTTTACTTTCGGCAACAATTTAGTCTTGCAAAATCAAGACTTGGATTTTTCTAGATTTGGATTAGACTTTTCTCCCGCATTTGGATTAGACAAATGTCTTGCAAGGTAGCAGTCTTTTCTTTTTATCTGTTTAATTACTTAATTAATATCTTTGTGCTTCAACTACTTAAGCTAAGGCCATGTTTCGGAGAAAGCCCCACGTGTAAGGCTAACATGAGAAAGCTTAGCATAATATTTTATTCACTATGAAGAAATTCTAAATTAAAAATAAAATAACTAGGATTGCTAATTAAATTTTATAGGTATTTTAAATAATATAATTGAACTCAATTATATAAGTTTATATTTTATTTCAAGCATAGCAATTATGATAAGTTGTCAATTGAGTTTAAATCATATGAATTTGAACTCAATTCCTTGTGTGATTTGGCTTTAAACATATTATTAATTTATCATATTCTTTGCTAATACATGATGAAAAATCATATTAAAAAATATGGAATTAAATAAAATATATAGATCATAACCAACAACATTTGGCTGGTCTCAATTATAAAATGAAATGAGAGTTAACCTACTTATACTTAGGTGATCTAGAAATTAATTAGAAATTTGATTAACCATATCAACATATTATTATTTTTCTAAAAAATAGTATTAATTTTATTGATTCAGGTCAATTAATATTAAAATTGATCAAATAAATTTATAATTGAAGATTTAAATAATTCGTTAGATTATGATTGCATCACTGAGTGTCTAAATCCATGTATTAAAATGGTTTAAAAATTTGATAAATAAGTTGAAAATAATTTGAGGGATGCAAAAATCAAAATGAATTCACTCAATCATGAGAGAAGAAAGTCGGCCCATTAACAGTTTAGAATATTCTTTGATAAGCCCAATAGAGAGAAAATGTGAACGTAGAATGAAAAATGAGCAAGTTGACTGCTCCTGGACAAGAAATGGAACGCAGGGATAAGGAACGAATGGTTAGGCTGCGAACTCTTGGGAACATGCGTCTTATTGGGGAACTTTTGAAGCAGAAGATGGTGCCTGAAAGGATTGTCCATCATATTGTTCAGGTCATTCTTGGAATAAGATTTTATCCTCACTCTTTTTTTTTTTTTGGCCATGATTAGATTGCTAAGTGTGTGTATCTTGTGCAATGCAGGAACTGTTGGGGGATGACAACAAGACGTGCCCAGCTGAAGAGAATGTTGAGGCAATATGTCAATTTTTCAACACCATAGGCAAGCAACTAGATAAAAATCCAAAAGCTCAGCAAGTTAATGATGTATATTTCAGCAGAATGAAGGAACCGCGGTAGATTGTTTTGTCAATTGAAAAATGGCAGGCTTGTCCTGCAACTGCGTCTTGCCGTCCCCTGAAATGCGAAAATGGAATGAGATTATCAAGAAAAACATGCTCAATGGTGATGCAGTTCAAGCTATGGTAACATATGTGAATGTGCAAGAAATTGGCTTTCGTGCTGATAACTTCACTTTCCCTATTTTACTAAAAGCAGCCGGGAGTTGGTCTAGTCCTTGTATCGGGCTAGCCCTCCATGGCCAGACAATAAAGGCAGGTTTCTCCAGCCATGTTTTTGTCCAAACTGCTGTGCTGAACATGTACAGGTCTCATCGTTGCGTTGCTGATGCTTGTAAAGTGTTCGAGAAGATGCCTGTCAAAGATGGGGTTGCTTGGAATTCAATTTTAGATGCATACGCTTCTACTGGAAAGATGGATGATGCACTCAAAGTGTTCAACTCTATGCCTTTAAAGGACCTCTCATCTTTCAATATCATGATTTCTGGTTACTCAAGCACTGGAAAGACACTGTCTGCGAGAAGTATCTTTGATAACATGGCAGAGAAAGATATTGTCTCTTGGAACTCAATGATATTAGCATATATCCAGGGTGAAGATATGGAAAGTGCTTGTGATTTGCTTAGGAAAATGCCAGCGAAGAACATCATCACATGGAATACAATGGTAAAAGGGTTTGTACAAAATCAACTGTATGGCGAAGTTCTTGATTTGTTTGATGAAATGAAGAATACAAATTGCTTGCCTGATTATCTTACAGTGACTGGTGTTTTATCTGCATGTGCCCATTCGGGATCGCTGAAAAAAGGAACCGAAGTACACATATATGCCATTGATAATGGACTTGCATCAAGTCCCCAGGTAACAACAGCTTTGATCGACATGTATGCCAAATGTGGAAGCATACAGAAAGGTTTACAGGTTTTCTACAAGTCGCAAGTTAAGGATATTTACTGTTGGAATGCATTGATTTCTGGGCTTGCACTTCACGGTCATGGCTATGCTGCTCTCAATATATTCGACAAGATGAGAAATAGCCATACAAGGCCTGACGATATTACCTTCATTGGCTTGCTTAGTGCTTGTAGCCATTCAGGTTTAGTGCAAGAAGGTAGCCGCTTGTTTAATAGCATGCAAAATGAATTTGGAATATCTCCCAAAATAGAGCATTACGGATGCATTGTTGATCTTCTTAGTAGAGCAAGGCATCTTGATTGCGCGTTACAACTAATCAAAGCCATGCCATTCAAGCCAGGAGAAGCCATCTTGGGAGCTTTGCTTAGTGCCTGTATAGTTCATCAGGATCTTGAGGTTGGTGAGAGAGTTGTAAAACTTGTTTCTTCTAGGGGTAATTACCTTAGTGATGGAGAGCTCATGATGTTCTCTAACTTGTACGCATCATGTGGTCATTGGGAAGAAGCAAACAAATGGAGAGGGATGATGAATGACGCAGGCATTGTTAAAACTGCTGGATTCAGTGTGGTTGAAGTTAATGGAAAGTTTCACAAGTTCTTGGCAGGATAAAAATCAGCTCAATGTGAGTGGTGGTGCCAATTCTAAGAGACAGTTTCATTCTAAGTCGGAAAAAACAACTGTTATGTTTTAAACCTGGACTGGTTTGGCAAGTTGATTTTAAGTCTCAACAGATCCGAGTTATCTTGGCTAACAATCTGAGTTGACCCAGACCTGGTACCAAGGAGCTCAAGGGATAATTTGTTTTATCTTGTTTTCATGACTGACCTTCAAATGTTTGTACATACATGGTTTAATTTTAAAGCTTAATCAAAGTGGCATTAATTTTTCAGTCTACTATCATGCATCTATCTTCTCTTTATGTATTAATAAGTTAATGGAATGGAACCGACAAATTGGTGGATCTGTTTCAGTAATTTTGTATCTGATATCATTTAAATTTGTTGTTTTACATGATATATAGCATTTCAAACTATAATTTGAATGAAAAAACATAAAAATAACCATCACAGCCACAGTTTCAACCGCGGAGTTATTGAGTAGATAAACAAGACATTCAAGTTTGAACCGCGGAGTTATTGAGTAGATATGCAGATTTTGGAAAAGTCTAGTCTGTTGGCTGAAGGCTAGTCTATGGTGTGAAAAGGAACATAAAAGGAGGACCTTACTTCTGTTGGAACCGATTTAGGTTTGTACTGTGACTTTAATAATTTGAAACTTTGAAGATTACATTTGCTGCTGCAGCTGCATGTGTTCTCTTTTCTGATCAACCAGTTGCTACTATGTTAACTTTGCAGAACTTTGGATTCCATGGTTTCGAAATGGAACTTTCTGTGTCTTTAGAACTTTGGATGGTCAAACTAGGTGTTTTCGTATTTCAGCGTAGTGCAGCTATTTTCTTCCATCAGGACAGTTTTCACATACCACAGTTTTCATAGACAAAATTTGAGCATATCTTCCACTGATACAAGCTAGCTTCTTATGCATCCTCCAGTATGATAAACAAAATTCTGGCCCATGCAGTTACTGATATTATTTCAGCTCCAATTATCTAATTGTTTAAGTTTTTAACTCTGATATACTGATCAGATCGACCCGTTCACCTTCTTTCAATTTTAACCGGTTTAAATCCAACTCAGGTTTTTTAAAAAACTTGTCGGAGGCTAGTTTTTGGGTCAAACTGGGTTTAATAACTTCGCAGTCACTGTGTAAACTCATTGTTTGCCTTTCTCTTTCATATTTTGCTGGGAATGAATTGGATAACTTGAAGATGAATGTGATGTATACACTGCATTAGTCTCAACAGAAACCAAACGAGCAAGAAATTCGGTTTCAGACGAGCTAACAAGAATTTAAGATTAATTACATCGGTAACTATCCACACAGCTGATCATGAAATTTGACTTTTCATCACCAGAATATCAAAACTCGGTTAATCTGCTTCAAGTTCAATTATAAAAAGACACCAAGTAGGTGCTCCTCCTACTCCAGAGGTAATACAACGAGGAGAGTCCTGAAAACTATAGCATAGGAACAACTAGGTAACTAACAAGCTATCTAATTTCCCATTTGAAAGACTCCATTGGTTCGAGGATTAGCTTTAACCTCCTCCAACAATTTAGCATTAGCATTGCAAAAATCAAAATTTGGATTTTTTTCTTGAGATGCATTGGATTTTTCCCACACAAGTGTGCAAAATTTTCAAAGATCAAAATTTGGAGTTTTTTAGAGCTGGGTTGCATTTTCCCCAAGTTTGTAAGAAATTTCAGTTCAAATTACCACATTGAATTTTATAAAAAGGTGACAGGTAAGACTTGGTAGTGTCTCCCTGCTATAGCATGATGAACTCTTCTACTCCTTTCCTGACAAACAAAGTAAATATAGCCGCACCAGGTCATTCTCATAATTAGGGACTCAAAACATCCCGTCTGCAGGGATCTTTCAGCAAATCTAAACTCTGCATCCCAATTCCCTCCTGGTCTTTGAATATTGAACTCCAGATTTCTAACTTCAGTACATGTGAAAAACAAATGATTCCTATCCTCCACATAGAATTCCTTCCCATTTTAACTTGCATGACCTTAGTACAGACATTCAACACAGCTAACCATGCAATGAAGCAGTGCCTAGGAATGTAAGATCACCAGGTCAGTTTAACCATTCATTCTAGCATTCTTCAATCTCATAAAACACCATAGACTATTACTTGTGTGCAACCTGATAGGAGTCAAAATCTGAAACACACCATCTTCATTAATTGAAGCAGGGTAATGATGCCTCACCATCTCATTACAAGTGCTACACTGTTCAGATTTTTTTTACCAAGAAAGATGTTTATATCATGTTTTTCACAGTTTTTACCCTCCAGTCAACTAATAGCTTACTCAACTGTTGAAGGTGGATTAAAAAGGGCTTTTGCCAGAAATAACCAGGCAATCAGCAAATTATCCTAAGAACATGAAATTTAAATAATAAGATTACATAATGACTGCGGAGAAAAAATCCATTTCTTAAAGTTGAGTGTAGAAGGCACACCAGTAGAAAGGTCAGAGACTAGTGGAATGAAGTATGTGAAAAAAGAAAATCGCTTTATTATTTGATGTAGCTGGAAGCTAAGTAGGACAGATACATCACAAGAAAAAAAAGAAAAAAAGGAAGATTTAATGAGCCATGAGAGTTTACACAGAAGATGTTATCCTTAAATTCATAATTTTATTCTCTATAAATAAATAGGCTAGAAAACTCTACCCCAACTAGGAATATAAAATCATAAAAGAGATAAACAAAAAAAAATCTAAATTAAAACATCAAAACAATATAGGAAAAGTAATAAAATCTATCATAACTGGAGCTCAGTGCTTAAAACATGATTTTGAAAAATCTGACGGTTCGTTCAAGGACATAGTGACCGGCCAAGAAAAAATTGCCAACAGAATCAACTGTAAAAATTTAAGACCTATATAGACAATCTAGTTCAGATCCACAAAGCGCGCGCTTCGTCTTCTTCTTCTCAACTATCCACTGCAGCCATTGATTTCTAGTTTTTGCAAAAATGGAAGGTGGGATACCCCTTGAGATAGAAACTTTAAATCTCCGCAGTTCCTGATTTCTAATTTCTGAAGAGAATGCATCCCCTGATGAGGCAGTGGCAGAGAATGCATCCCCTGACATTCCCAAATTGATAGTAGTTGAAGAGGAGAGATTTTGCAGCTCTATATCTGGAAGAGATTCTAGATCCTCAATTGACCAAATATATAGTTCTTTCAAGTTGGAGAGAGGAAGGATAGAAGAGAGACTGGCGATGACGACGATCTCCAACCTCTCATCTTCATTGTCTGCTGTAATGGCACTGAGCTGGGATCATACAAATTTGGACAATTAGAAATGGTCAAGGAAGTAAGACGTGGAAAACAGAGCATCATCAACTCTTCTTCTTCTTCTTCTTCTTCTTCTCTTTCTTCTGTTGACTCATATCCCCTCATTTCATTTAAACTATTCAATGCATCCAATCCACCAACCATCTTGGATCATGCAAAATGGGTTTTTCCTAAAAGAAAACAATCATAAGAGAAGAAAAAAAAAAAAAAAAAGGATAGATGAGGAGATTGGAGAAGTCTTTCCTTTTTATAGGTCGGGTGATTCCCGATTAATTGAAAAATGTTACCATCATTTCAACAATATATATATATATATATACTAGCTAAGTGCCCCCGCGCGTTGCCGCGGGTATTTTTATGTATATAATTAAATTTATAATGATAAATTTATATGATATAATCAAATAAAAATTCTAGATTAGGAGATAAAATGTATAAAATTTTAAGTAGAGTTTGTAACGCAAGTATAGATTACATTTTTTAGAATGTAGGTATTGCGTCATAAAAGATTACAAAAAAGCGGAAACTAACATTAAAAAAAGAGCAAAATATTTTTATAAGAAAAAAAAATTAATCACTAAAATTCTTATTGTGCAGATAAAAATAATAAAAAAATAAAGGGGAAAAGGAAACAATATTAATTTAAAATATTATAATAATAACAATATCGGAGTCTTAACATCTAAAATTATTATTGTTGTGACTATCAAAACAATAAAAATAATCAAATTATACCGAGGGAAAAAAATAAAAAGCATGAACAAAATAGCAAGTAAGAAAACAATTAAATTATTATTGTTGTTGTTGTTGTTGTTGTTGTTGTTATTAAAGATTAAATAAATAAATGAAAGATTAGAAAAATTGTAAAAACTACAAAAAAAGATCAAACAAAAAAATACAATAAAAACTAAAAATTATCATTGTTATCACTGTCAACACAATAAAAATTATCAAATTGTTCTGAGGGAAAAAAACCCTAAAAAACACTAACAAAAGAGTAAAAAAGAAAAACAATTAAATTATTATTATTATTATTATTATTATTATTATTATTATTATTTATTTGTTTTATTTTTGTCTTAATAATGAAAGGGAAAAAATGGAAGAAAAAAAAATCCTAAGAACTTCAACAAAAGATCAAACAAAAGAATAAAACAAAAACAAAAACTATTGTTGCTATCATTGTGAAAACAATAAAAATTATAAATCATCCTGAGAAAAAAAAACCCTCAAAAACATTAACAATAAAGTAAACAAGAAAAAACAATTAAATTATTATTATAGCTAAGTGCCCCCGCGCGTTGCCGCGGGTATACTTGTGTATATAATTTAACATAATTAAATTCATAATGATAAATTTATATGATATAATCAAATAAAAATTTTAGATTAGGAGATACAATGTATAAAATTTTAAGTGGAGTTTGTTACGCAAGCATATATTACATCTTTTAGAATGTAGGTATTGCGTCATAAAAGATTACAAAAAAGCGGAAACTAACATTAAAAAAAGAGCAAAATATTTTTATAAGAAAAAAAAATTAATCACTAAAATTCTTATTGTGCATATAAAAATAATAAAAAAATAAAGGGGAAAAGGAAACAATATTAATTTAAAATATTATAATAATAACAATATCGGAGTCTTAACATCTAAAATTATTATTGTTGTGACTATCAAAACAATAAAAATAATCAAATTATACCGAGGGAAAAAAAATAAAAAGCATGAACAAAATAGCAAGTAAGAAAACAATTAAATTATTGTTGTTGTTGTTGTTGTTGTTGTTGTTGTTGTTGTTGTTGTTCTTATTAAAGATTAAATAAATAAATGAAAGATTAGAAAAATTGTAAAAACTACAAAAAAAGATCAAACAAAAAAATACAATAAAAACTAAAAATTATCATTGTTATCATTGTCAACACAATAAAAATTATCAAATTGTTTTGAGGGAAAAAAACCCTAAAAAACACTAACAAAAGAGTAAAAAATAAAAATAATTAAATTATTATTATTATTATTATTATTATTATTTTCATTTATTTGTTTTATTTTTGTCTTAATAATGAAAGGGAAAAAATAGAAGAAAAAAAAATCCTAAGAACTTCAACAAAAGATAAAACAAAAGAATAAAACAAAAACAAAAACTATCGTTGCTATCATTGTGAAAACAATAAAAATTATAAATCATCCCAAGAAAAAAAACCCTCAAAAACATTAACAATAGAATAAGTAAGAAAAAAAATTAAATTATTATTATAGCTAAATGCCCCCGTGCGTTGCCGCGGGTATATTTGTGTATATAATTTAACATAATAAAATTCACAATAATAAATTTATATGATATAATCAAATAAAAATTCTAGATTAGGAGATAAAATGTATAAAATTTTAAGTGGAGTTTGTTACGCAAGCATGTATTATATATTTTAGAATGTAGGTATTGCGTCATAAAAGATAACAAAAAAGCACAAACTAACATTAAAAAAAGAGCAAAATATTTTTATAAGGAAAAAAATTAATCACTAAAATTCTTATTGTGCAGATAAAAATAATAAAAAAAATAAAGAGGAAAAGGAAGCAATATTAATTTAAAATATTATAATAATAACAATATCGGGATCTTAACATCTAAAATTATTATTGTTGTGACTATCAAAACAATAAAAATAATCAAATTATACCGAGAGAAAAAAATAAAAAACATTAACAAAATAAGAAGTAAGAAAACAATTAAATTATCATTATTGTTGTTGTTATTGTTGTTGTTGTTGTTGTTGTTATTATTATTAAAGATTAAATAAATAAATGAAAGATTGGAAAAATTGTAAAAACTACAAAAAAAGATCAAACAAAAAAATACAATAAAAACTAAAAATTATCATTGTTATCACTGTCAACACAATAAAAATTATCAAATTGTTCTGAGGGAAAAAAACCCTAAAAAACACTAACAAAAGAGTAAAAAAAAAACAATTAAATTATTATTATTATTATTATTTTCATTTATTTGTTTTATTTTTGTCCTAATAATAAAAGGGAAAAATGGAAGAAAAAAAAATCCTAAGAAATTCAACAAAAGATAAAACAAAAGAATAAAACAAAAACAAAAACTATCGTTGCTATCACTGTGAAAACAATAAAAATTAAAAATTATCAAATTATCCCGAGGAAAAAAACCCTAAAAAACATTAACAATAGAGTAAGCAAGAAAAAACAATTAAATCATTATCATTATCATTATTTATTTTATTTTTGTGTTAATAATGGAAGGGAAAAAATGAAAGGGAAAAAAAATCCTAAGAGCTTCAACAGAAGATCATATAAAAGAATAAAACAAAAACAAAAACTATCATTGCTATCACTGCTAAAACAATTAAAATTATCAGATTATCCCTAGAAAAAAAAACCCTCAAAAATATTAACAATAGAGTAAGTAAGAAAAAACAATTAAATTATTATCATCATCATCATCATCATCATCATCATCATCATCATCATCATTATTATTATTATTATTATTATAATTATTATTATTGTGCTAGTAATGAAAAAAAAATAAATGAAAGAGTAAAAATACAATAAAAATTTTAAGAAAATTTAAATCATAAAAAAGAAATCAAGGGATTAAAAAAAAAACATTAAAAGTATAAGGCCCGGAAGAGAAATCAAATATAAAGGGATTAAAATCCAAAATTAAAAATATAAGGACTGAAATGAAAATCAAATTTATTATCAATTTCAATTAAAGGACAAAATTGAAAAAATTCAAAGCTAAAAAAATTAAAAAAAGTAAAATGAAAATCAAATTTATTATCAATTTCAATCAAAGGACAAAATTGAATAAATTGAATACATTTAATGATTTATCCATTTAATGATTTATTTAAACCGTAAATTAAAAGAAGGAGGATCAAGTGAAAATTGCGCTCCAATTAATTTCAATCAAGGACCAATCAATCGAACTAAATCAAAACTTATATAATAAAAATAAGGACCATAAACAAAATTATCAGGAATAAATAAAAAGGAATAACCATTCTCTCGCACTTTACGCAGTAGAGGGAGACATGTCTTTAACTCACGGTATCCACGGACATTGGAGAAGATTGGATCACGCGCCGAGAAGAGGAGCGCCATCGGCATGACGAGGAGATCTACACGCCTCACGCCTCTCTAGAGGCGTGAAAACGACTGCCTGCCTGGCACGGTTAGAACTACACGAAAAAGAAAAAAAAATAAAAAGAGTAAATACTGCGCCACGCGCAGCACATAAGTCATCAATTTTGTCTTATTAGGGACCGTAATTAGCCATTTTTAAAAAATATTAAATAATGAAAAAGTGACGGAGCGAACGTCCAAAATTGCACCAATCATTGCCTGACTACACCCATAACGTTATTTTGTCTTTTTCGAGGGTTAAAACGCTATTCCATCCAAAAACAATAAAAAATCAAAACGAACCGATGAATCGAACCGAGAACCGAAGACCCGACATACACAAGCAGCATAACCTAAAAATTACTCTAACTAATCACTTAAAAACACGGCAATTATATTATAAGTAATATATATATATATATATATATATATATATATATATATATATATATATATATATATATGTGTGTGTGTGTGTGTGTGTGTGTGTGTGTGTGTGTGTGTGTGTGTGTGTGTGTGTGTAATAAAATAAATAAAGGGAAAGAGTGAAGAAATAATAATAATAAAAATGAAGATGATATATGTGGATAGTAAAATAAATAAAGAGAGAGTATGAAATAATTTTAAAAATAAAATGAAGATGAGTTTTGTCAATAATAAAATAAATAGAGAAATATTTATTAACAGAAAATAAATCAATGAAGGAACGAGGAAGAGGTTAAATAAATACCTTTATATTCATATAAGCAAGTAAGAATGCTCACATACTTTCTCATCTCAATCCTTCACCCTCCACGTACCGACCCTCCTTTTGAATGTAGTAGTCATCGATTACAATATTTGGAATGTGTTTGATGTTAGGCCACACCTCCTCACTCTCCTTTCCCCATCCTCTACTCAGCTCTTCACTGCAACCCTCGACATATACTTCTTGCAAGGAGGGAAGGTAGGGTATCATCCCTTGAGATTTGGATTCAGATAAAGACTTCAATCTTGGACAATTATAGATGAGTAGCTGTTGAAGAGAAGGCATCCCCTGACCATGCAGTGGCAGAGACTTCAATCTTGGACATTTAGCAAAGAATAGCCTTTGAAGAGAAGAGAGATTTTGCAGCCCTACTTCTGGAAGAGATTCCATATCACCAATTGACCCAATCTTTAGTTCCTTCAAGTTGGAGAGAGGGTGGATAAATGATGATGAAGAAGAAGAATAGACTGGTGGTTTCATCTTCATTGTCTGCTGTAATGGCATTGAACTAGTCCTTTTCAAATAAAGATCTCCATCGAGTGTTGGAAACAACGGCATTGAAGTCAGATTTGGACAATCTTCAATGGTCAAGGAAGAAAGATGTGGAAAAGAGAGCATTATCAACTCTTCTTCTACTGTTGACTCATCACTATCATCTTTCATCTCACCTCTACTCTTCTTCCACCATCCCTTCAGTCTACGACACCCAATGATCTCGAGTTTCTTTAAAGATGGGAAAAACTTTGACACTTCTTTCCCTCCAAACCCCTCACTATCTATGTACTCCAAATTACCCATATCTTCAATAAACAATTCTTCAAGAGAAGGGATTCCATCCAAGAGAGGGATATGCTCAAGTCTTCTACAACCATCTAGATGAATTCTTACAAGATTTGAGTGATCTGAAAGCCACCTTGGAAACCTCATGCCTCCATAGCCTTCAACTTTCAACTCTTGAAGACTCAAGTTTGGCTCGAGGCTTTGCAACATTTTATCATACAAATCAATATCTGAATCCATATCAATATCCCCCCACTTTATGGTCAAAGACTGAAGATAATGTTTATCTTCCAATTTAGCTCCTTCAAATTCTGATATATAAGAATCCCTCTCGTATCCCTTCACTCTTATTTCTAGACTCCCTCTCAATTCATTTAACATGCTCAACTCATCCAACCCACCTACCATCTTGGATTTAGGACTCCTATATTTTGCAATAACAAAACATGACAACGTCTGTAGACTTGTTAATTTCCCAATCCCACAAGGCATATACTCCAAGCTTTCACATCGATAATTATCAAGATGCCTCAGATTAATCAGTTTATTAATACCTCTTGGTAGTTCCTTAAGGTACCTACAACCAATGAGCTTGAGCACTTGCAAATTTACTAGATTGGTGATAGAATTAGGAAGCGCCTTCATATCATCATTCGAAAGATCAAGATATTTCAGATGCTTGAGCTTTTCAATGAGAGGTGACACTTAATTCTAAAATGACTCAAAACAAGCACACGTAAAAGCCTAAAGTCTCGACAAATAGACTCCCATGCTCCCCTGTCCATTTGGCCAGCTTGCAATAATACAAGTGTTCTTAGACGTTCTGCACAAGGCAAAGACAAAACCAATCCCTTGTCAAATGACACGTGACGAGTCCATTCACAAATCCTATTTCCTCCACGCTCCACTTTTATGCTATGAGAACCAGCAACTTTGGTTGCAAGATCATGCATAAAATCATGCATTTTGCAGCTTCTTATATCACCGAAACGGTCCATCTTCACCTCGTGGAAGAATGACCTCCACAATAAACTCTCGAAGCACCTAAGAGCAACAGTTTCTAAACACTCACCCAAACTAGAAGAGCTAATGAACCCTTGTGCAATCCAGAGTTGAAGTAATGATTTCACATCTATCTCATGACCTTTTGGGAGTAAGCTACAGTATGCAAAACAATGCTTCTTATAGGATGGGAGAGGATCGTAGCTTAACTTAAGGGTATGTATGATGTTATCATCTTTGATCCTATATGGAAGTTCTTGTTTCACAAAGGACAACCACTGAGCTCTATCTTTAGAAGACATCAGCCTCGCAATTGCTTTTATGACCAAAGGAACTCCACAACACCTCTCTACAATCTCTTTTTTTAGATTTTTGTCTATGTTATTAGACTCTTGACCTGGACCAAAAGCCTTGTTTGAAAAAAGAGACCAAGAGTCCTCATCCGCAAGGCCTTTTAACTGAAGTGGTACTCTGCTTGTTAATTTTGCAATTGCATCAGAACGTGTAGTTATTATAATCTTGTTTCCTCTATCCTCGCGTGGTAAGGACTGCTTCAAGCTGTCCCACTTCTCACCATCTTGACCATCCTCACTATCCCACACGTCATCTAATACAAGCAGGTATTTTCTATTTTCTATTCCCTTGAGTTTACTTTTCAGACTCTGTAACTGGTCAGAGACATCTTCGAGTATCTTTTTGACGTCAAAACCACCCGAGACACCGACCCAGAGTTTTAGACCAAAATGCGAATTAACTTGTTCATCATTGAAAATGCTTTGAGAAAATGTGGTCTTTCCCAACCCGCCCATTCCAACTACTGAGATGACAGAAACACTCTCGATCTCATCGTTGGAATTCAACAGAAAGCTCATAACTCTCTTTTTTTCATCTTCTCTCCCGAAAAAAATCTCAGGTTCAGAGGAGTTTGTTGGCTCTCGAATCATAATCAAAGAAGCTTTCTCCTCGTAACGAACCTTCAAGTGAAATTTTTCACTCTCAGAAACAATGTCATCTAGCCTCTCCCTAAGCTCTTTAACTTTATGACCCGTCTGCCAACCATACACAAATTGGTTTGACCCTGAGAAGAATGTACGTACCTCCCTCGATATTTTATTTCGGGACATCAATCTTTTCCGCTGCACTTCCGTTGAGAAATCATCCAGCAAATCTTCAGCATCATATACTGCTTCTTGCAGCTTCCCGAGCCAACCTTCAAGTTGAGCGGGTGGTTTCTGCACCTTCTCCTCAGCATCATGAAGGACATCCTTAATTGTGGTAACAGTGCTCATGAGCTTTCTTAGCTGATATTTGACACCCCACCACAGTTCAATCTCCTGGGCAGCTAGTGGGCCTAATTTCCTTACAATTTCCTCCGCGATATTGAAGAGTACACGTTCAGCCATTTTTTTTGTTCTCGGTGAGGTGAAAGGGTGTGTATGGGAAAGTACAAGCAGGGAAAAACCAGGAAAGAAAAGAAAAATGAAACGAATGGTGTTTGATTCTGTTGGTTTGAAATCGATTGATGTTTGTATTGAATGCTAAAAGGCTTGCGTTGCTGTGAAGATCAAGAGTAAAATCATGTATTTATAATAGATAAACAGATTCCATAATTTCCCAAACACTCAAGATATTAGAGATTCTACATGTACTCTCGTGATCTCGGAATCCCTTAACTCGTTTGCACTCATCTAGTTGTTCCTTGCTTTGGTTTAGAGAACCATTCAAAGCATAATCTTTGCTCCTTTACTTTATTCCAAAAGCTCGAGTTATGGTGAATCAATGATGGATACCTTCCCTTTATCATAGGATGCTTCGTAAAATAAAATCTTGTGCTTTTTTTATTTGGTAGTTAATTAAAACAAACTCCAAACTCTGCAGACACTCAAGCTATCAAGGACAATTGGGTCTCTTTTTATCTCCAATTCGATCCATTAATTGATCGGCCCTCAACCAAACCAACAGATCCTTGCTTTGATTATAAGAAAATCAATCGATATCACACTCAAGGAATCGTTGTTGTTTTGGAGCTCTAGCAGAGTATTTCTTTTTACGAAAGTTCTTCAATACAATGATCTGATAACTACAACTCCTGGCGTTAGACAAAGAAAAGGATCAACATAGGAAATTCTTGATGCCAGTCCATGAAGGGCGCGGTGGTTGAGAGAGAGATTACTTAATCTTCTTGATCGTAAGTTAATTTCAGCTAATGGGAAATTAAGCAAGCAAGAGCCATTTTCAAAGTTCAGCAAGTTAAGTTGACTGTAATTGAATGGTCTAGCTAGCTAGGACAGCTAAAGAAAGCACAGTGAAAAAAGTTTAAGGAATTACTCAGTAAAACACTAGACTGTAACTGAGCATAGTTAGTTGTGATCAGATGAAAAAACAGCGTGATGAATGAAGTCAATGCAGTGCTGGCCACGGGGCAAAGGAGAAGAATGGGCTAAACTTCCTGGACTTACATAGATGACTGAGTTCGGAGCTTGCCTGTCAAGCCATGACATGCAGTTAGTGTCCTCTTCTAGTAAGCTACAAGATGGTGCTGGAACAATCTTGTGAATTGGTCCTATTGCAAAGATTGGAACATGGCAGTGTTGTTGAAGCTTTGCTATCGATGACCCTTCAAGACAGTCCATTGTATTGTAAACGGTTACTGAAGACCTTCTTACATCTCGTGCATTACCTGTCAGTTTAAAGAAATTTTTCATTGGTCCGAAACTGGAGATGGGGAAGTCTCGCTGTCTGAGGGAGGATGCTCCAGCACTGCTTTCTGGGACAAAGGATCTGGACATTATATGAAAAGTTAAAAATATTATAATATGGTCCCATGATATAGATGAAAACCAGAAGTAAATAAAATCCAAAGCAACCAATATGGATACTATCCCCTGCACCTCCACATCAATATTGGTATTTTCCCTGCACCTCCACAAGAAGAAGACTAGTAGGCAAGACAGGGGATCTGCAACTTCTAAAAATAGAAGCTTGTGAAGGTAAGGAGGAGCTCCGGTTCATTTCTGTTTTATCCATTATACATCAGCAGATGGATGTTCATGGGGACCCACAAGAGTTTGATAGGAATGTCTCCTCATAAATAACAGACAGACTGAAAAATAAAATCTTCGGACACGAGGAAAAAACTTTGAAGGCAAAATCAGCATATGACATAAGGGAAAATGGCTTGCATAGTTGCATGATTTCATATACATAGCCAAAACCACAAACCTGCCAAGGGGATGCGACCCTGCACATACATTTCGAAAATAACACTGCGAGCCAGAAAAGTGTTAGCATTGCTAGCGCGAAATATAATGCTTGGAAGCTTCAGATTACGTGCCGCGGCTTCAGAAAAGTATGAAAGTTCATCATAAATGACACAGGCAATTCGATCATCATGTGTCTCCTGTTCCTTCACTAGCCTGGCCAGGCATTCTTGGAAAGGTAATTGGCATTTGTCGTTGAGAACAAGTGCAAATAAGTTTACAAGAGAAAAGATGGAATTCAAGAGGTTGAGAATGCAAGGTCTAAAGCACACCTAGTTGCTAAGTGCTTTACACAAAAATAAAGTATTGACTTTAGTGTTCTATCCAGCTGTAAAGCATAGGTCCATCTAGGTATTGCTTGTTATGGTTATGTTGTTTGACTTGGAGCTTGAGAAACTAGATGTCACAATAATTTTTTACATTGTGAGTTAGAGGAAAGGATATATATATCCATCAGCCATAGATCATTTATGTGTATTTCAGGAGGCATTTAAAATTTCCATTTGTGTACTCATTGTTGTCTGTTGATTACATGTTTATTACCTCTAAAAACATAATTGAGATCAACAATTTGAAAGATAAGTTGAGTTGTGAGTTTGACATGAAAGATTTGGGTGCAATTAAAATGATTTTAGGTATGGAGATACATATAAATCGAAGTGTTGTCAAGTTATACTTACCATAAATACATTATTTTGATAAGGTACTTGAGCGTTTTGACATATAAGACTAAAAGCCAATAAGTACTCCACATGCAGCCCACTTTAAGTTATCTATTGGTTTGTCATATGAAACTAAGGAGAAAAATGAGAATATGTCAAGTGTTTTATATGTTTGTGTAGTTGTAACCATTATGTATGTTTTGGTTTGCACTTGTCCAAACATTTCACATGTTATCAGTGTAATCAATATGTTTATGAAAAATCTTGGCAAAGTTCACTGTCTGGCCATGAAATGGATACTCCATTATTTTAAGGATACTCTCTCTCCCACTCAGGGGCTAAGGTGATATGGGTTTATGTTTGTTATCCCCTTTACAGAGGGTGGACTAGGAGTTAAAAAAGTTCAAGATTGGAATAAATTAGTTATTCTCAAGCATGTTTGGTGACTATCTTTAGATAGGTCATCAATTTGTTCGAGATGGGATCCATAGTGTTCTTAGAGGCATATCCTTCAGGCATGTTAGGCCTTATTTAGTGTCCTCTTGGTCATGGAGAAAGATTATACTCGGTAAATATTGGTGTTGAGGAAAGTTTGTTTCAGTATTGGTGATATGAATACTACCTCTCTATGGTTAGACTATTGTTTGCCAAATGGGCAATGCGTTATGCGACCTAGTACCTTTTAGGGTGCTCCCTTCTACTGGGTTGTCGTGGAATGCTAAGGTCCTATACATCATTGAGGGGGATATTTGGGCTTTTCCAACGGCTTGTCCAAAGCTCCAATGTATTTGGGACTCAACTGTTTTTAACCTTAATGAGTGTTTTACAAGACCATTATGTCTGGAATGGTCACTCACTGGGAAGCATGGTTATTAAAATCATGATTTTGACATGATATATAAAGTCATACGGAAACTTGGATTGTAAGATCAGATCGTAAAATCATAAAATTATACCTGGATTTTTCGTAAGTAAAATATTTTCAAATACAATACAACATAACTATAGTAATAAAACTTCATTAGTTAAGATTCATATATAATTTAAAATAACTTAAAAATACATTACAAAACAATTATGTCCATAGAATTTTATTAGGTAAAAACTAACAAATTTAAAATAAATATTTTGTTGATGTGCTATATAAATTACAACACAACAATTTTATTTTTTTATAATATATATTTTTTATAATTGTTTTAATATATATATATATATATATATAATAATAATAATTTTTTAATATATATATATATACACACACACATAAACAACTTGTCCAGTGGAAATGCTGGACAAATTGTTTGTCCGATGTGGGACAATGAAATTTGTCCCACATCGAGCAAATATCATTCTCTACTTTAAACTTCAGTTTAAATATGTGGGTTGTAGACTTTTGGGACAGACAAAACTATTTATCCCACATCAAATAAATAGCATTGTCCCACTTTGAACTTCAGTTTAAATATTAATCTGAAGTGGCAGCTCGAAAATTGAAGATGGCAGCTTGAAAATTGAAGATTTTGAAGCGGCAGTCTTAATATATAAGGATCGTAAAATCGGATCAATCCGGTCCTATTTTGACTGATTTTAATCGAGTTCGATCAAAATTGATTTTTCTATCCTAGTTGATAAGGTTTGATGAATTGGCTCGTAAAATCAGATAATTTTACGAGTCAATTTGACAACCATGGTGGGGAGGTTTCCATTGACTCGGCATGAGATGTTCTTAAAAATTCCAGACCCATAAACTCTACACTCAATCTATTATAGTTCTTCGGTTTCATCTTGAGACTCATGTAGCTCGTCTCTATGGGTTGTCTCAACATGTATAGATTACATGTATTCAAATCCTTCCCTCTTCGACATGTATCCTTTGTATGTCGCAGGTTGAACACGTGAATATTTATTCTTTCGATGCCCTTTATATGCTACAGCTTAGGGTGCGGTGCTATCATAGTTTCTTTCCTTTAGTACAATTACTCTTATAAAAAAAATACATGCATGTTCAGTAAATTTAAACATGTTTTACGAGTCCACAAACTTTACCAACTCTTTAAGATTAACAAAACTGTACTTTGGATATCTGAAAATGGCAAAGCATGACCTCTGAAACGAAAAGTAAACTCTTCGAATTTTGCTCTGTATCTGTTTATTATACAAGAAACTTGTACAGAAATGCTTAAAAACCAGCCATATCTCAAAAACTTGCCAATTTGAATAAGAAATCTGTGAAAAAGAAAACTTTCATATACATTCGAAGCGTATGACGACCATACATTAGAGAGAAAACTAACAGCTTCATGCTTTGAATGATGATCTAGAGCCCATCAAGAAGAACATGGGTTCCGTCCCAATTGTATAATCAAGAAGTTTAGATTCCACCATGTCAGAATGCGCAATCGCCCTCTTAAAACCACAGTACCACTTTCTGGGTGACTGATCATGTAGCAAGAGGGATAAACTATTTTTAAAAGAGAAGCCTTTGCTTGTTCAGAAAATTAAAGATATGAAACAACTTGAAGTTGATTTAGTCCAATACCTGGTTTGATTTGTGCTTGATCCACACCACACAGCAGCTTCAACCAGAGAAAATACACTTGATCAACCAACAGGGAAACACAACCTATGCACATAATGCTTATCGGTCAACAACTCCAGACAATATTTCAAGATTTATCAGCAGTAATACCTCTACCTACAATTTGTTTCTGTAAGAGAAATGCATATGCAAGGCATGAAGTGTGAACAAATTTCCAGAGAGTTTGTCACAGGCCTGCAAACCCAGTAAATACAAGTATCATGAGAAAAACCCTGTAAAAAAAAAAGTATACAGAGCAGAGCTATTAAGAAATAGGAAAGGTGCCTGCTTCCAATCTCCTATAATCTTGGTATATCAAAGTCTATCATAATCACATCTACACTCATAATGATCATATCAAATATTTACATGACGGCAGCAAATAAGGACGCAGCAGAGAAAGAATCTGCAGCAGCAATATTGTAGTAATTAATTTAGCTTTCCTTCAATAGGGTGATTGCAATAACTTGCCATTTAAATAAGAAATCCCTCCAAAAGATTTAGTTTCTGTGCACATATGCTCGTTTAATAAACTCCATCAACCAAGAACATATAGGAATTAAAGATAACTGCAATGCTATACTTGTTGATTGCCTTTTCAGCTTTATGCGATTCCAGTCCAACCACCGTACCCACACCAGTAAAGAAATTGCAAACAAAAGCTGCATCAATCTCAAAAGAAACCAAAGGAGCAAGAAAATTTGGTTTCAGACGAGCAGAACCTGATTCATTTGTGACTCTCCACGCAGTTGATCGTGAAATTTGAATTTTCATCCCCGGGAGTTGAAGCTCAGCTTTATCTGCTTCAAAGTTAATGGAACTGCAAACTAAACATGGTTTCATATTATGAGACCAAAAGCATTTGAAAGAGATGGGAAATTCAAGGGGGTAATTGAAAAATCTTAAAAGTAAATAAAGCTCACATGCTTAGCTTGGAGAATGGTGTAGACAGACAGTCAAGGGCCATTTCCTGGTAGTCTCTCAATCCATCTGCGAAAAGAAATTTAGACACATGCTTTATCATAAGCTCATCTAGGATCAAATAAATGAATGAATGAATAGAGAGTGAGTATGGAATACTAATAAAAGAAAAAAAAAATCAAGGAAGGAAGGAAGGAAGAGGTTAAATAAATACCTTTCGTATATGCAAGTATAAATGTTCGGTGAAAATGCTCTAGTACTCATCAATTACAATACGTGGAATGAGTTTAATGTTAGGCCACTCCTCCGCTCTCTCCTTTCCCACCCCTCTCATTCTTCCACTCAACTCTTCACTGCAGTCCTCAATTCTTAATTCTTGCAAAGAGGGAAGTTAGGGTATCATCCCTTGAGATTCAGATAGAGACTTCAATTCGCAGCAATGAAGGACTTGAAGGCATCCCCTGATCATGCAGTGGCAGAGACTTCAATCTTCGACATTCATCGATGATTAGCTTTTGAAGAGAAGAGAAATTGTGCAGCCCTACTTCTGGAATAGATTCCATATCATCAATTGACCGAATATATAGTTTCTTCAATTTGGAGAGAGCACAGTGATAAATGAAGAAGAAGAAGAAGAAGACTGGTGATGTCATCTTCATTGTTCTCCCCAAATAAAGATCGCCATCGAGAGTTGGAAATGACGACATTGAAGTCAGATTTGGACAAAATACAATCACCAAGGTAGAAAGATGAGGAAAACAGAGCATTATCAACTCTTCTTCTACGGTTGACTCATCACTACCATCATTCATCTCATTTCTACTCTTCTTCCACCATCCCTTCAGACTAGAACAAAACCCATCTCAAGTTTCTTTAAAGATGGGGAAAACGTTGACACTCTTTTCCTCCAGCCCCCTCACTATCTATGTGCTTCAAACTTTCCATATCTCTCATCAACAAATCTTCAAGAGAAGGGACTCCATCTAAGGGAGGGATATGTTTAAGTCTTGTACAACCATCTAGACGAATTCTTACAAGATTTGAGAGAAATGAAAGCCAGCTTGGAAACCTCATGCCTCCATAGGAATACTCATTTTTATTGCAATGAGCATGGTTTGAGTCTTCTAGGATATGCATGTCTGTCCGCCACACTGCCTGAGATACATTTGGAAAGCACCTTTCAATTTCTGATACTATTAAACTTGCAAGCTCTTACTTCTATGACTGTATCTAAATTTTCAGGCTTGGAAATTGTGGAATGAATGTGACATTACAGCTTTCGTCGATCCTGCAATATCAGATCCATGTTTTCTGGTGGAAATATTCCGACGCATACAAATTGGTCTGCTGTGTGTGCAAGAATTGGCAAAAGATAGACCGGTCGTGTCTATCATCACTTCCATGCTAAATAGTGAAATTGTGGATCTTCCTACTCCGAAGAAACCAGCATTTCTTGAAAGGCAGATTTCCTTGGATACTGAGTCCACTACACAGGACCAAAAGATAAATTCGATTATCAATGTGACAATTTCTGATCTTTACGGTCGATAGAGTTTAGAACAAGTTTACATTTCTATTAGATATTAATATAGTTGATCATTCTGAAATTTTATAGCACCTTATATTGCTGGGTATGACTTAATAAGATTGGCATCAGGATGCTAGCTTTACGGTGGTCTTTGTAGACTTCATTCATATCGAACAAAATATCTATTACTCAGATGAAAACTCAGAATGGCCGTGCCTCCATCTTAGTGCAGTTTCTTCAAAAGTGTTCGTAACGATGGTTTCTGTACCTCCTTTAAGAAATTATGTGTTTTCATTTTGCAAAAAAAAGTCCTAAATCAAGCTTAGTTTAAAGCAGTAATGTCAAAAGACTGTAATCATCTTGGAGGTAGGCAGCACCTTGGTTTGCCGAAATCCAAAATAATTTGGGTGACTTTCCATATTCTTAGAAGATACAGTTAATCTATCAATTTAGCTCCTTCAAATTCTGATATACAAGAATCCCTCTCACATCCCTTCACTCTTGTTTCTAGGCTCTATCACAATTCATTTAACCTGCCCAACTCATCCAATCTACATGCACGATTCGACTCCTGGCCTTGAGCAAAATGCATGCCTTCTAAACAATTCTCGTGACTTGTCTAATGATAAAGACCTTCTAAAACATGTGGTGTATTGTGCTTATGAATTTTGCAATTACATGAGAACGAGTAGTTACCATTATCTTTCTTCTAACACCATCACATGGTTATAACTCCTTCAACCTAGCCCAGTTTTCACCATCTGGACCATCCTCACCATCCCACACATCATCTAATACAAGAAGATACTCTCTTTTTTTCAATTTTCTTTTCAAGCTCATTTTCCAGACTCTCTAATTAACTGATCATCATCTCTACCTACAACCCCTTTGAGAATCTTTCTAGCATCTAAGCAACCTGAGACATTTAACCATTGTTTCACACCAAAGTGCACCTTGACTTGCTCATCATTGTAAACACGTTGAGCTAGTGTGGTCTTCCCCCGACCCACTCATTCCAAATATGGACATGACAAAAACATTCTCATCGTAGTTGGAATTCAGCAGAAAACTTTTAACTAGCACTTTACTCCTTCTCTCCCAACTATTACTTTAGGTTCAGAGAAGGTAGTTTGCTCCGTCAAAGTAATCAAAGAAGCTCTCTCCTCATTACGACCCTCCAAGTGAAATCTTTTACTGTCAGTATCATTGTCATCTAGTTTCTCTCTAAGTGCTTTGACTCTATGACTCATCAGCAAACCACATGCAAATTGGTTTGAACTTGAAAAAGAAAACATATATCGCCCTCGGTACTCCATTCCCATGCATCAACTGTTACCGCAGAACCTGGGTTGAAAAATCGTCCAGCAAATCATCTGCGTCATATACAGCTTCCCCCAGCTTCTTGAGCTTAGTCTTCGATTTAATGGTTCTGTTTCTGTTTTTGTGCCTGCTCCTCAGCATATTGAATCACAGCTTTAATCCTGTTAACTGTGTCATTGAGCTTCCACAACTGGTCTTTGAGCCCCCATCATAGTCCAACCTCCTGGGCACCTAGGGAACCTAGTTTCTTTATTATTTCCTCAGCAATACTGAAGACCACACCTTCAGCCATTTTTTTTGTAGGTTCAAAAAGGGGTGGGTAGAAGGGAAGGAAAGACAAATTCAAAGGAGAAGAAGAAGAAGAAGAAAGATTATGTAGCTGGTTTGAAATGGTGATCGTTTTGCATGCTAAAATGGTTTTATATAGTGAAGCACATTCCAACATTATTCAAACAATCAAAGCAATGTGTGGATACTGTCCAAGCTACCAATAAATATCCTTTGATCCTTAGGTTTTGAGCTAAATCATAACTGTTGTTTTTTTTTTTTTTTCTTTCAAAATCTACAACTTAATCTCTAGGACTTGTTAAGAAAATGGCTTACGAGTGTTGAAGAACCAAGCTAGAAATACATAGCCTTTCAAATATAAATGACCGGGTTGTAATCACATTTAAAGCCAAGAGACTATAGAATGGTTTAGATTTAATATTTATACTTTAGAATTAGCTAGTAGGGACCACACTTTTATTAATTGTAGGTCCCAAGAACTAAGGGTAAGAACAAGTGGAATCTGTCCAAGTCAAGTCAGCCAAAAGTGACTTGGTTAGCACTGATTGCTTGGAATGCGATGAGAGAGACACGGATCACTTATATGGGAAATTTCCGGGAAGAGATCACTTATTTGTAAGGAATTATAATCATCAACCAAGTATATGTACCATTCTATCACAGATTTTCATACAAACAATTCACAAAATAAGTACATGTGTTTTCTTGTTTATTTCATGGAAAGGAAAACAGAGAACAAACAGGACTCATGTAGTCTAGCATACAATCATCACTGTCTTTCTAAAGCCAACAATATCACACTTGCTATAAAGGAAATCTAGCAAACACATCAGCAACCTGAAAATTAAGCTTCAGTTGCTCCAATTCGATCTAGAATTGTCTGAATGTTCTCATGAGTCAAGTTCATTTAGATTCATAGTCTATGACCGTCTCTAATGCCCCAACCAATGACTTCACCTTGTTCTTAATTTCTCTCCTCAAGTAGCTTATTCTTAGTCTCTTCGATCACATCATTGTATGCGGCATGAGATTCCTTTCTATTGCCTTCTACCACTTGCTTCTTTTGTGGTGAATTGGCAGCATCTGGCTTTTCTTTTCTTGAGCATCACTCACTACCTGATCTTGTTCTTCCCGGGGCTTAACCTCCTCGCTTCCTTCATTACTTTGTTTCATCCCTTCCTCCTCCTTTTCTTCATCCACGGGTTCTTCCGGCGAAACCTCATTTTCTTCCACTTTCACTTGATCATCAGCCTCAACTTCATCCTCATCTGCACTACCCTCTTCAGGGTTAGCAATATTGTTGATGATTTCCTCTAATTTACCATCAATGTCCTCTCCTTGTTGGTTTTTGCTTTCTCGATGCGACTCAGTTTCTTATTTTCCTTATTCTTTGTTGATTATCCTTATTGGTTGAGTCTGATGAAGGGCTGGCTGGTCTAGAACTCCCTTGCCTGCGAGTATTTGTGTGAGGATGTGAAGAGGGTGTGACCTTCTCCCTCTTCAGGGCACCATTGCTTGCGCTTGTTGCCATATAAAAAAAAAATCCCAAAAACCCTGCGTTGTCAAATGAACCGATGATCTGTAATGAATTTCTCAATTTCTAATGTGTGTATATATATATAAACACTTCCTGTCATGTTCCAACATTTTATGATTCTATTTCCAATAAACAAGCATTTTTTTTACAATATTGTCCACTCATATAGAAAATCTCCTGCTAGAAGGAAAAGAAATTCTTTGTTTGGTTTTTCTTGCAAGACAAACAAAATATAAACCAAGAAGCAATACAAATACCGACATTACGAGCAAAAAAAACAGAGGGAGTGATGGCTTGAACTACAAGCAACATACCTTGATGAAGGCAACGAAATGGGGCTAGGAGGAGTGATATTGTCATTTTGCCATGCCATGAGAAAGAAAAAAAGATGAGTATATGAAAAAATGAGAGGAAATATGGTTCTTGGGATTGATAAAGGAGCGTGAATTGCGCAAAACAAAAGGAGAAATGGTGGTGGCTTTGGTTGCAGAGATAATGGAAGGCCATGAAATCAATAATGGTAGAACATCTGCCTAAAGCAACCGAGACACGTGGGGAAGGGAATGTTGACCTTTTCGATGCTTGACAACTACATTCTCTTCTTTGGTAGTCACGTCCATGTACGAATATTTAGTTGAAATTAAGTTATTGAAGGAGAAATTATCAAGTGTGAGCAGTTTCATTGGAAGGTATGATAAATAAAATACATTATCTAGATTCTACTACCTTTTTCACTTCACCCCAAGTTAAATATAATTTTTGAAATGAAAACAAAACTGGATATACTGATTTTTTTTATGTGTTTTTATACCTAAAAATCATGTATGTTTAAGAGTTTGTATATACATGTAATCAAATAAATCTAAAACTATATATATTAATAGGTCGGGAATAAAGTCATTAACAATAAATTAAAATTAAAAAAAAAATATATAAGTATAGATAAAAATTATTTAATCTAGCAAAATAGGATATTTACACAACTGTATTTGTTGAATTTTTTTATTAAATTTAGCTTTTTTTATTCAATCAAACTTGCATATTAAATTGATTAAATAAAATAGAAGAAAAAAATTATGAAAAGTTGTATACATTAGGAATATAATTTAAAAATAAATCATTTTTATTTTTAATAATAAATTTGGTCTGTAAAAAATATAGATGAAACTGAATATTTTTTACAAAAACTAAATATAGATAGTACCATAAAAAAATCTATCAAAAAATATTAATATAAGAAAATAAAATCAAAAGGAAAGGATATCAATTGAAATAAAAATTTAAAAGAAAACATTAAAAAATACCATTCAAGAAAAAAATAGCTTAGATGGTGTAATTTAACTCGTCAAACTTGCATTCAAGTCATGGATTCAATAGTTTTTTTCTTAATTTATAGTTAACCTTTTTTAAAAAAAGTCAAACCTTTTAAAGAAAGAAGATTCAAAATTGAAGTTTTAATTTTATAGTCTTAATAACCAGGAAACCATTGGCACTTGGCTGCTAATGCAGGGCTAACGAGCATTCTTATACACAATACATCTCTTGTTGGTTCAAATTTGTCAAAAAGTGGAACGTGGACATTCTTTGAAACCCTAAAACATCAGACTGGTTTTGTTGAACAAGTCACCCTCTTGCTTTCCCACTTAGGATTGGATTAGGCTGCCAAATAATGGTTCCTGTAAGATTAACCCCATGCATAACATAATATGTTAAACCCTAAATTTAACTATCAATGGAATCATAGGTGGGAATTTAATAATGTAATAGTGGATTAAGTATCTGTCATCATTGATGATGGAGGTTGGAGTATTATTTTATTTTTTTGCAAATCTTATTATGCTTATCTTAATTTAACTAGCTAGAAGATGATAACGAATAACTATTTCGTGGATCATGGTGATGGCCTCTTCATTGGGTTACAAATGGCAGTGTCCTGTTGACTTTTTTTTTCCTGGTCCTGAAACAAAGAAAGAGTTTTATATTTTACGATAAAGTTGGGAAACTTGTTTGTTTTTGTCGATTATTTTCAGGAAAAAAAATCAATAATAAAATAGTGTTTAATTACTATTTTGAAATAATAAAAAAAAATATAAGAGATATGTTCTTTGTACCTATATAAGGCTCACTCTAAAATGATTTTAATATATATATAACTCGTGACAACAACAATGTATTCCGGTTTTTATTTTTAAAATATGTAATATGAAAAAGTTTTTTTTATATTAGGATTAGAGGAAATACCCTTAATAACCTTAAAAAAATATTTTCCAACAAAAGATTTTATAAAGACTTCTCAATTGTCTGAGAATCGAAGCCCCACGAGCACCTACGTTGGATGCTGTGGGGTCTGGAACCTTTTGCTCAATTGACGGTCTGATCAATAGTTTTTACTTCCTCTGCATGTTTTAAACCCCACCTGGCATCGACTCGAAACAAGTCCCAAAGATTATCTATCTTTTTTATATATAAAATAATATTCTTCTCTTAAAAAATTAATGGATTTAATTCAAGTTTTTATTTTTATTTTTATTTTTATTTAACTAATGTACACCGTTATGGCAGTCTAAGTTTTATATTAGACTGCCATAACGGTGTACATTAGTTAAATAAAATATAAACAACTTTGATTTGTCATGTCGTACCAAATCTCATAAATTAGTAGATGGGGCATTACCCATTGGCTAGCATCGAAAGTGACGGATGGACAAAAATTCGAGGTTAGAGGGACCAAATTGCACAGTTTCAGACTTATCTAGCATCTTCAAGGCCCTCGCGTCAAGTCACTTCATAGCAAGTGCAGATTATCCATCCATCAAATTAATAAATAAACAATTGGGGCACTTTAGGTTAATAATCACCACAGAAAAGGATTGTGTAAATTTCCAAGATGGCAACACTCTGATTTGTGATATTTAATTAATTAATTACTTGCATGGTTGACAAAAATAAAGGATTTTGTAAAATCTAGATCTATTGATTTTAAAACCCACGAGACCACAAAATTTATGAGGTTACCTTCTCTCTTTTTAATGAAAATTTCTCAAAAATAAAAAAATATTTTAAACCTAATGAAAAATCAATAATAATTACTTCTATTTATTTTATCATCAATTATTAAAAAACTATCTCATCTAAAAATTTAAGTAAATAAGTAAAGTCTCAGAATATAATTTATATTATTCTCTAACATTCTTATTAAGTGAAAATCCTTTAAAATTGAAATTTGCACATGCTCATTATTATCAAATAGAATGAGAATTGAGAGATTCGAACTTAGTTTAACAAGGTTCTGATACCATATTAAAAAATCATTTCACCTAAAAATTTAAACTAATAAATAAGATACAGAATATAAATTATATTATTGTCTGGTATTAATTAACATTATGCGGTGATGTGAGGTATTCTTTTTCCATCCACAAAAATGTCAAAAAAAGAGCATAAATCAGAAATTGACGTCAAGGTCATCAATAGCCGTCGTTCTTTGATTCTCACCCGTGTTTAATCCAACGGCCAGAAACACCTCACTCACTTGTCTTTTATATATATATATATATATATATATATATATATTACCATACGGGGACGGCACTAACTCCTTTATAGCTTCTTTTTTATATATATATAATTTAATTTACTTATCATACTTATCAATCAATTAATAAATTAGTAAACAAGTGGATCAAGGATGCAAGTATATTTGCTAGATATAAAATATTTATTTTATTATGTGGATAAATAAGGTTTATAATAATGTTTATATTTATATACACGAAAGATAAATATATTAAAAATATATCTTATTATAGAGGTTAAAATCCAATTATTATCCATAGTCAATACATCGTACCTGTTACAATATAACTCATATTAAATCAATTATATTGGTTTTAATGAAATTGAATTAAGATATGTGAAGAATTAAAAATTAAAAAATATAAATTCTTGTTTAGTCATTGTCAACTTATTTTTCAATCATTGAAATTGAGATTGAAATTGTATTTGATCAATGTTATAGAGCATAAAAGATAAAAATATATATATAAAAAATATGTTTATGTGATAATTTAAAAGTGAATTTATATATTTTTAAAACAAAAAATATAAAAATATTTTTTTATCTCCATTATCTAATTATTGAATACAATTTAAAGTCTATTTGTTTTAAAATATTTTAAATGAAAATGTATTATAAATTTCCATGTGTTTATTTTTGAAAAATATTTTCTATGTTTGTTTCTAGCAAAGTATTTTATAAAATAAATGATTGATAAAAAAATAGTTCATAGCAAACTTTCAAATTTAATTTATCAATAAAAGAAAATTTTTAATTTATAAAATAATTAATTAACAATAATTTACTTACACGTAATCCAATATTGCATCAGCATCACCATTTACTGCTTTGTATCCTGTCGTGTCTCACCATCGTCACAAACAACTCATCACCATTTTCTTTACCAGTTACCACTACCGTTACTTATTATTCAATGGAAAACATTTCTAAATTTTAAACAGTATTTTATAGATAAAATGTTTTATTTTAGAGCACAAGCAGCTTGCTGTGAAAAAAGAAGGAAACTAAGAAATGGAAGTTGTCAAATAAAGATTGAATAATTAATTAAAGATAGTAGATAATAAATAAATAAATAAATAAATAAAAGTGAACTTTCTGGCTTCAGCTTTGGATCTTCCTTCCTTTTTCTTCACTCATAAAAACATTCCAAGCACACAAGTTTTTCCCACTTCTCTCTCTACAAATTTCCCCTCTGAAAAACGCCTCCTTTTCTCTCCTGCAATTCCTCCAAGCTCCTCTCTCTATACCTCTTTATCGAACAAATACCGAGAAGGAGGAGGAAAGGTAGACATGACCACCTCTGTATTGAATTAACATGAAAAGAACGTCTTCTTTTTGTTTTTTGTTTTTTGTTTTTATTCAATTTTGAATAAGAAGAGTTGGTTTAGTTCTTATTTGTTGTGTTTTTCTTGTTTGGTTGATGGGTTTTTTCCTGTTTTGATTGGTTTTCTGTTTTTGCTGGATTTTCTCTCTTTGTAATGATGAAAGCTGGTTACTTTCCTTTTCTTTTCTTTTCCTTTTTTTTTTTTATTTTGAAAATTCTCTTTTGAAAAGAATCCTAAAATCAAGGAGAAAAGGTCAAGTTATTTATGGATAATCAGGGAGAGATTGAATGGAGAAAAATTCAGAGAAAAAGGAAAGGTTTTTTTTTGCTAAAAACACTGAAGAAGCCCACTTTTTTTGGAAATGAATTAAGGAGGTGTTGCCATCTGGGTGTTCTCTATATCTTTCTTTGCTTGTTTGGTTTTCCTTGTTTTGTTTTGTGTTTCTCTTTTCCTGTCTTTGAGTGATCAAAGGTGATATAGTTGTCAAATGGAAAATAAGGTTCTCTCTTTAACATGTGATATTTTTTTATGGGTTTATATGATTGATTCTTGGTCAGTTCTTAATTGAAGGAACAGGGTTTCCATGTTATCTTATGTTGTTTTGTTTTGTGAGGTGTTTTAGGTGCTTCGCTATATTTTTGTTAGTGTATTTATACAGCAGAAGATGGAAAGGTGTATTTTAAAAAAATTATAATTATAAAATATTTATCGGTGAGGCAAAGGAGTGAAGGTGGAGGTTTAATATGATGGCTGGAATAAGAGTATTGTTTGAAGATGTTAGGAATTCTTTTATTATTAGCTGTAGCTTAAACTCGAGGTTAGAATGTTTGATCAAACTCATACATATTTTGTTATTGATCAATATTGATGCCATGAATCTTAATTCGGTTTTTATGGAATTTTTTCCATAAATTAATCAATTTTTGTGGCAAACGTACTGCCCGTTAATGATTTGTTTGAAGGGTGATATAGGCTTCTTTGCAAACCTATGAGGCATTCACAACAGGAATTTTTGAGGAAATTTGCAGATTATTGTGATGCTGGAAATAACACCGCTGTTGGTTGCTATTATAATCCGAAAGAATCTTGGTTGACGATTACTCTGAATTCTTCCGTTGGCATTTTCACTGTAGTTGTATGCTTTGGTAAATGGAAAAAAAGAAAAAAGATCATTGGATCACAGTTTACATAGTTTTCTGATGATTGGATGGATTAGATATTTATAATTCTGGGTGTATTGGTATTGTCTCCTATAATCTCGATATGGAGACCTTATATCATATCCTTAACGCTTAGAAACAATTTATTGAGTTAGATTTTGGCAGCATATTCTCTTTTTCTTTCAGTTGCACTTTGAATCAATGATGGTTCCTAGTTATGCCGTACATCTTCTGAAATAGTTGGGATAATGTTGGGGTACATTCTTATATTTTAATATGTTTTCCATGCATCTTTTTTTTCCCACTTCATATGATGCAGCTTGTCATGGGGCTGTAATGGTCAAAATAATAGATTTAATTTATTGTTTGCAGATTTAAAGGGAGTTATATATAATTCATGGATGACTATTCTGGTAAGAGAGCTGGTGATGGATCCCTTGTCTCTAGAAAGGGATCTGCCCATGTTTTGAGAGATACTGCTAATAACAGAGATCAAAAGGTTCAATTTTGCAACCGAATTGGATGCAGTGGCAGACCAAACTCTAGTAAAGGTACTCAAATTAGTTCAGAAAAAGCCAAATCTTCAAGGCCAAGACCATTACTTTCATCTTCCTCAGGTGGCAAGGAAACAATTGGAAGCTCGTCTAGGACTTGCTCTGTAATCACCAAACCTAGAAACTCCTTACAGGTGCCTCGGAAAAAGTTCTCTTCTCAGCTAGAAGCAGATTCCTCTGAAACTGGGCGTGTTCAGGATGAGCATGAAGGTATACCACTTTCTGGAAGGATTAAACTAGACATTTCCTCATCTGATGGAGCTGGTTCAAGTGATATCACCTCAATGGAATTAGGAAGCTCCAGTGTGTCAGCAAATACAAAACCTCATGGTTATTTTAATCGGAAATCAGGATTAGTAAACCCTGAGGCTGTAGTTGGCTCACCTGTTTCTTTGGCATCTAGAAGCACTATACAGGGGACGTGTGTGAATGCCAGCAGGTATGGTCACAAAAATCTTCGATGCAACACAGCAACTGATGCTCCCTCGTCAGGTTCTTCATCATCAGATTCAAATCTAAGTAGAAGGAAAGACATGGTCAAAAAGAGAGTTTGTGATGTAGAAAGTAGTTCCTCTGCCAGAGGGAAGAAGATGATTGGATCATCATTAGAAGGGCGGAGTGCTAGTTCAAGTTCTGGTATCTCCATTTCTGATTCAAGCCGATCTAGAACTGGACCTTTGGACAGGGATAGCAGCGTAGCATCAGTTAGGACTCGAAGACCACAAAGTGGCTACACAAGGGCAAGGTTTTCTAACCAAGGAGGTGGAAACAATTTATCAGCAAATGAGATCCCACTATTGTCTCCACCTGATATATCCCTGGAATTGAATGCTCCTAGTTCATCACACCAGTTCTCTAAGGAAGCCTCTTTAAGTCGCCCAAGTTCTTATAATCATCCTGGCAGTAGCAGCGGGAGTTTACGAGGCATTACACCATCCAGTCCAGCAGAATCTAGCAATGCCCGATCTTTAATAAATTGTGAGAGCTTCCGTCGCCACAATATGGATGGAATTGCTGAGGTATTTATTGCATATATGGTTTCACCATGTTTTCTAGCTTTCATATCATTAATTGAACACACTGGTTAAGTGATTTTGTACAGGTATTATTGGCACTTGAGAGGATTGAACAAGATGAAGAGCTGTCATATGAGGTTGGTAGAATTTTGGCATTTTGATTTCATCTGGTTCCATGCATGTGCCTGACTCTTCTTTGCTGTCTTGCAGCAATTGTTTGTTTTGGAGACCAATTTGGTCCTTAATGGACTGAACTTCTATGATCAACACAGAGAGATGAGACTAGATATTGATGATATGTCGTATGAGGTTTGAGATTCCTTGTACTTCTTTCCCTCCTTCCAAACTTTTTGTGCTCTCTGTTTCTTGTTCTTTTGTTATCGAAACTGCTGTGCTTCATCAACCAATTTTATTATGAGCATTTACTTTTGAGTTGAAAGTTACCTCAACAAGCTATGTCATCTTTAGCCATTTTAACCTTGCATCATTCCTATTCTGACAGGAACTATTAGCTCTTGGAGAGAGAATGGGTACTGTGAGCACAGCACTAACAGAGGAAGCATTTTCAGAATGCCTTAAGACTAGCATTTATGAGTCCACTCCTATGGAGGATGTGAATACAAATCTTGAAGGTGATAAAGATGACATCAGATGCAGCATCTGTCAGGTCCTTTTCTGTTCATTAGTTTTCCTACATTCTTCCTCTCTTTTTTTTATTTTTATTTTTTAACCTTTTTTCCTGCACTTCTATTTTTGGTTTTTGTGGTCTAATATATGGCTTTCACTGATATGAAATTTCAAAAATCATTTTAAACAAAGGGTTCAAAGCATTAACATGGTAACTTTATGGAGATGCGGGAGCAAATTGTGCTAAACCTGGCCATTTACACTTCAGAGTAGGTTATTAGAATGAAAATGAACATTGAAGGAACGGATTTATTTGGCTATTTCAGTGTACCAAAACTGTCTTATCTATCACCTTGTTTCTCATGCTGCTGGATTTTAGTATTGCAGGAAGAGTATGTTGACGGAGATGAAGTGGGAAGGTTACAATGTGAGCATAGATATCATGTGGCCTGCATACATCAATGGCTAAGTCTGAAAAATTGGTGCCCTATTTGCAAGACATCAGCGGCTCCCTCCTCATCCTTGTCACCACTGCCATCCATGTAATGGATTAATGAATTGGATGCAGGCGGCTGACTTTTCCATTTTGTACAAAAAAGTCTGTCCCCTCCCATATTCTTCTTTGATAAGTTTTCTTTTATGTACATAACAATTCTCTTTCAAAAGACTAATAATAGTTCAGGCTCTGTAAAGCCTCCACAGTCATAAGTCAATTGTCTACCCAAAACAAAAGAAACTTGAATGGAAATTTCTTGGTTTGTTTCTGGCCTTTTGGGACAAATATGATGTTTCAAAGTGATAAACCTGTTCCTTGATTGACCAGTTTTCAAGGCATTTAAGATTACTTTCTGCGTTGGGGTGCCTTGTTGCGGTGATGTTCCTTTTACCAAGCAACTTGCATGCGTGAAGTTAACCCTAGCCTCTCTACAGAAAAAAGGAATCTTTGCATACATATTTTCAGTCCATGTCTGCAGCCAAGGCGAATATGTACAAGCCAAGATTATGCTTGTTGTCAGTGTCTTAAACCTGGCCTAGCAGGTCGTTAAATAGAATGGAAGTTGGTTGAGCTGAACTGGTAGCTAACATATATAACCTAGACTTGGCGCGAGTTATGGACCTACTTGGATCTGATAAATTTGGTTATTGATAATCATAATTGAATGCCGGTATACTAAACAAACGCATCCATAATTTGTAATACAAGGTAGGTGTAGGTCCTGGTGAAGAAAAATAATTCCAAAAGCACCTGTTATCGAGCCATGGGACATGCTTAGTGTCTGTTTGGTACTGTGACTAAACCGGTGTTTGGCTGAAATTTAAATTTTATTTTTTTTATTTTAAATAAATTTTTTTTAATGTTTTTAGATTATTTTGATGTGCTGATGTTAGAAATGATTTTTAAAATATAAAAAAAATATTATTTTGATGTATATCTAAATAAAAAACACTTTGAAAAACAACAACAACCACACTTCCAAACACTCCATTGGCCTATCAAGGAACCATGGCGGCATAAAAATTTGCAGCTTAGCATGGCATGACCCGCCAGTTGACAATACAGGGAGGAAGGCAGGTTCAAGAAACAATGTTTTTTACTCTAAAACTTAGTTATTAAACGCCGCTGGGTTGATTCAATGAGTTGTCTGTCAGCCTGAGTCTAATCTGAGCCGGATTTCTTTTTAAATTAATTTGAAAGGTCCTCCTGGTAATCCAGCTAGGAGTTGTGTTTGGTCTTTCTCCACTTATTTTGTATGTTTCTCTCTGTATCGTACCTTCATGCTTGTCTTGTAGGTGTTTTTTTTCTCAATATGCCTCGTTTATCGGGGAAAGAAAACAGCTACGCAAGTCCCAGACGAGCTGAACAAGTTCAAGACAGTACTTCCTTCTGTTGAAACTGGAGGAGCTCTGTAAGCTCTAATCGTTCTTCAGGACATTAGCAATCCATTTTCGTCTCATGATTCATCTCATTTTCGTCCAAACACAGAGCAACTACATTCTTCCTGCAGAAATTTTGATGGATCTCCATAAGTTGACAGCAGGATCCAAGCACGACGATGAAGCTTTAATAAGGTTCAATGCACTGATTGATCCGGATCCTGTAACTGAAGCAAACGAATTAATCGTTAACACCCTTTTGGATCAATATTTTTTAAACTCCGTGTCCCTGTCTCTTTCCTAATACATGTAAATAAGGAAGAACCAATTTAATTCAAAAACTTAAGTTTTTAGACCTCTGGGTGAGGCCTGATGAAAGATTTTATATTATCATCTTCCACATCCCTTGAATGAAAATTATTTAGGTTTGAAACTTGTAAATTCACACCAGTGTTGTTAATTGATTTTAATTAGAATAGAGAATGGGATGAAGAGATTCTCACTCAGGAGGACTATGACTATTTGGTCAAATTCAGATACGATGTCAAGTAACCAGTTTCATTGAAAGCCAGCACCTGATAAACATCAGTAAGAGTAGAAGAGGAAACGTGTTGATTAACGGAGGCCAAATAACCTGGAAATGCTTAAAAGAGAAATGAAAGAAGGCAAAGAAGAATCAGCTTGCTGAACTAATTAACCTGCATGAAGATGTACTTGACCTTTATGAATGGAAGATGTCACAGCGAATACAGTATTTTTAGGGCCAGAAAGAGCAGAAAACATGGATAGCGATATTTTAAGAAATCCTCCAATGAAGAAAATTGAAAGTGAAATAAGAATGCAAGTCACTGGCTATTCCTTCATTATTTCAATGGTCAGGATCTCTAAGCAACTTATTATCCATGAAATAATAACAAGGGCGATAGCTTCCTAACAAAATAAGAAGTTTTAGGCAAATGGTAACTGATCAACAGAGCAAAATTGATTGCAGAGTTTTTCTCGAACACCAGAGAAACAAGCTTTTTTAAAGTCCATGGATTTTCAGACGTCAGTTGATTATGGAAAACTCATCCAGTGGCTCTGACAAGATTGGGGGGGGGGGGGGGGGTGTGAAACTGTAGCTCAAAATATATTTTCCTGAAGACCAAGCTAAAAATAGAAATTTAGAAACAGTGCACTAACTTTAGACGAGTTTATGAGAAATATGAATACCATTTTGCAAATTCCAAATCCTACCTTCCACAAGACATCTCAGAACAAGTTTGATGACAGTTTCTGCATTATGATCAAACGGTGCTCTGAGGGTTGACAGATGGAATTCAGGTGGCTCGACCTGTGCTGGGATTTTAGCCTGTTAGTGAATCTCATATGGGTATTTAAATCTCTCTTGCAAATATTACCTGTAGCTGATCTTATAGAGTTCATGGCAGACTGAATAGCAAGATTTTCATTGAATGAGATAAACCAGCACTGATGCAAAAAGAGTTCTGTGAAGAAACGGAAAACAAGCAGAAAGCATTATTCCTTGCTCATTATCAGCCAACCACTTGTTTACGAACTTCGCATGAGGCCACTTATTTATCATGACAACATGAAGATCCCTGCTCTCGAGATCGGATTATTTTCTACCTTCTCATCAAAACATACGTGGATTAAATTCTTCTCCCATCTCCCCCCATGATTTGAATATGTTAAGTTGTGCCGCCAGCACATGTAAGACTGGCCAAATTCCACATTTTGCAAGTGCATAACATTTATGCTAGTCTAGGCATGTGAAAGCTTTTCAGGTTCTCATGTGAGAGCATATTTATACTAGTTTAGGCACGGAATGGAAAAGCCACAATCTTGAAGGGAGCACGATAGGTAGAATAATGCTTTATTAGGGGTATTTCCAGGGGTCATGCACTTGAAAATTCAAACATGATAAGAAAGATAAGTCAATGGATATCAATTTGTTATTAATATTGGAATTCCAATCGTTTTAAAATACAAAGAGCAACACTACAGCTCTTTACACCAGTGGTTCTTCTTTCAATAAGCTACACAAGTGTATCCTGCAAAACTGTCTTAGAGTACCTCATTGTTGGCTGTAAATTATACAGAAGAGCTTTGGATCTGTAGTGACTGCAGCAGACAGCCAATAGCAATGCTTATCGTACAACAGAGCAACAAACCTAGGGCATTAACTTTCCCTGGCTTGGTAGCTGCAAAATAATTTCCTGATCCATAAAGGATCTGCGGCAGGAGAATACAGCCATCTGGATGCTCAACCCACAAATTTCATCTTGCAGTAGCCGAGCTTCAACAAAAGGGGAGCCATCTGGCTCATCCTGGCAACAAGAAACAGAACTGGGTGCATCAATGGCTTCTAATAACAGTTGTACAGCCTGACCCGATTATGGCTTTGGGATAAACAAATCTTGGCAGGTATGTTTCAATCCTCAAATGACCGCATACATATTTTCTCCAGCAGCAATGGCCAATCTTCACCAAGTTGCTGTGGATTTAGCTCCATGGCAACTTTGAAATCAAGCATAGATATTGAACTATGTGGCCTCTGCTCCTGCATACCCTCAACAGGACTGCTGCTACTCTGCATATGCAAGCGATTACTTGGCCACATGCCATTGACAACCTTGTTCTGTACCTGCTGCTTGTGAACAGTGTACTTTCTTGGACCACACGGAGACTGTGCTCCTACTAGCTCGACGCATGACTTGATCAACCTCTTTAAGTACACATCCAGCATCTTATTCAAAGTGTTTGCACATTCCATCGTGACCCCCCCTCCAAGGCCTTGCACATCTGCAATCTGCTCCATACGTTTCCTCAGCATCTCTGTACCAGACAATCCACCACTGTCATAATAGCTAACAAAATCACCACTGCTTGTAACTGGCATAGCTTTGCGAGCCCCACCCATGCTAGCTGAAAAATATGGAATCCCTAATGGTGCAAGTAGAGGGCTTCTGGAGAAGCTCAGGTGGTGTGCCTGCTCCACCTCATCTCTATCTTCCACAAAAGCAGTCTGATCTTTCTGTGTCTTTGGTCTTTCGATGGGCCAATGAGCTGAACCCTCCCTTTCATTCTCAGGTTGCTCAGCAACTGTTGGAAGATGCTGCACTGGTCTCTGATAATCACAAGCAGCCAATTCCCCATTTTCCACTACAAATTTACTTCCATTATCTTCTGTACCAATTGATCGATGTGAGATACATTCAACTTTCCCGTTGGGTCCAAGTGAGCTGGGTCTATCTCTAAGCTTCTGATCACGTGTCACTGACCTAACCTTTCTTGGGGACACTGGTAAGATCCCATTAGACCGAATGGGCATGCTATGGATTGGAATAAGGGACCCAATTTGTTCATGCCCATCTTCTCTAATGGGAGAATCTTTTGAAGCTTGAACCGGAGATTTTGTGGGACCCACCTCATAACTTGGTGGCGGCGTCTTCGCTTGACAGGCATTCTTCAATATTGAACATATAAGATTATTGTGCAGTGGTAGATTCTCCCTTCCAAGAAAGCGAAAACATGACTTATCAAACTCACTCTTACTCAGCTTCTGACTCAAAAATCGATTCAAGTAGTAAAAATACTTCTTTGACCTCTCAACTCCAACCTTCTTCACTATCTGAGTTCTCAATTCAACCAAATCAACTCTGGAGCTCTGATAAGGTTGCATTTCTCACGGAACAGATTCATATACCATCCAAAAAAAGAGCCGCAAAACCCCCAAACCCTCAATTCCACACTCAATCACCGTTATCTTCGTCTCCACAAAAGCAAAAATTTCCACGCCCACATATCAAATTCAAAACAAATCAACAGTCAACCTCAGCTTATCACCAGCACAAACAGTCCCAAACCCCGCCATTCACCAAAATCACAAAACCCCACGATTTTCAACCTAGTAAACAACTATTTCTGTTTCCAAATAACCCAAAAACTCGCCCGCCAATAAACCATACAATGCAAACCCAAATCTCATCTTTACAACATCCAAACCCTAAGAGATCAAACTCACTAAAAAAAAACTCAATCCAAATCTCCCAAAACCAACACCAACTCATTCAAACACACAATAAATCAAAACCCTAACTTCAAATCACCAAACTTTATATACACAGCAAAGTCCTTTCTCTTCATATACCACTGCACCAATCAAAATAACAAAAACCCACTTCAGTTTTCACACTAATACACGCAATTCACAAGCTAACAACTTCAAATTCTCACAAATTCAACTTTATAAACAGAGATCAGTAAAACAAACTAAACAGAGCCCATTAAAAAAAATGACAATGAAGTGCAAAAACTAAACTTTATGAGTATAAAATTAATGGGTTTTAAAGGTTAATAAACTAAAATTTGAAAAAACTAACCTTTGATTGGACCTCGGTAAAATAGAAGAGTTCGAGCTTGATTCCTGGCTTGTTTTATTGGGTATTGAATGTAGTTTTCGGTGTTCTTGATTTGAAAAGATGGAGAAAGAAGGAGAAGGTTTGTGATTTGAGAGTATTAGCTAGCTTGATCGCTCGCTTTTGCTGCTAATTAGTGTAATAAAGTAGAGTTTTATTTGCTCTTTTTGTTTTTGTGTGTTTATTTTCTCGGTTTCTCTCTGTGTTTCTTTCCCTTTCACTCCCTCTCTCTTCGGTTCCTTCTTTCTTGCGTGGTCTCATCTTTGTGTTTTTTTAGCACAAACGTATTTAATTTTTTTATTTCATTTTGTGATTTTCAATTCAATTCTTTAGTTTCATCCCTGCCTCACATATTTTTAATAAACTATTTCTTTTTTAAAATATTATATATTTAATTTGATGTATTTTTAAGATTGTTGCTGTTATTTTATTTTATTTAGATTAAAGTTGATAACTTAAGATTCTTAAGAGTCACTTGATGATTTCTCTTAAGTTCTGAAAATAATTCATAGTTTTCCTTTCAATTCTATTTTTTATTATGATTAAATTGGTTGTAAAACTAAATACAATGGTGTTAAAATTTCATAATGTGGTGAAACAATTTTGTTTTTTTTTTTTGTTGAGATCTAGTATTAGATTTTATAATAACTAAAGTATAGAAATAAATTATTTTGTTGTATATAAATCAATTATAATAACTAATATAATGACCTCACGGTTAATGTTAAGTGCTTTTGCAAAATAAAAAGGGTGACATTTCAAATTTGAGTGCACTTTTATTAATTCATTATGAAAATATAAAAAATGTAATTTGACCTTTCATGTCATTAAGATTTTATGAATATGAAAAGTTAAATTATTAAATCTAATATGGTTTACTGTTATAAAAATTTATAACCATCCAATAATATAAATTTGTTCAAGTTAATCTTTTAATATTTTTTAAAAACTATTCATTATAAATTATTAACTAGGTTTTAATTGGTTTGACTAATAATTAAATGACTTGATAAATCAAAAAAGTCAAACCAAATCGATTTTAGTTTATTTTTTACATAAAAAAAATCTCAATTAAAAGTATTATGAGTTATCAAATTAACTCGTTCAGAATAATATATTTTTGTTAGGGCTACTTAATCAATATTTTTCATCTTGAATTAAGAAGTTTATCTCAGCTTCTATCCATGTAATTATTAATAAAATAATTATTAAATTTTATAGAATTATTAATTTTAAAATCTGTAAAATTACTTGAGATATGAACGAATTAACTCAACTCAGATATTTACATTATAGCTCAAAATGGAAGACATGGAATTCGAAGTCAATTTAGCATGCATGAGGTGACGTGGGGAATTGACTAGTCATAACATAATGGTATGGATAAACTTTAAAATACATATTATATTATATACTCTGAGAGACTTAAAACTAGTGTGAAACACACTTAGTCCTGCTACCAAGTACAACAAAGTACCTTTGAAACCACCTTGCATGGGAGAAAAGGAACTCGCATGTTTCTGAAAGGCATCATCACTTCCTAACTGGTACCTGCCTGCCTGCCTTGAAAACCAATTGCATAAATCACTGTTTCACATTCTATTTTTAAAATATTTGTGAAAAAAATTGATTTTTTTTTGTTGAAAATTACATAATGTGCCCCTCATGACACACCCATGTTCTTGATCATGCAAACCCATGACCATAATAGTTTGTGTACTCCATCTACGACTAATGAAGATAGGCATAGATTAGAAGACTCTTCTCGTAAAATATTTTATTATTTTGTTGTTGTTTTGGGAAAAGCTTGGTTGCTGCTGCAATTTGGGAGTTTATTCATTTCGATACTTGAGCAACAATGGTTGGAGGTATTTATAATCTTAAATTTCCGCTGCTATATTTATTTAGCATTTCGATTATATAAAGTATGTCTAACATTTTTATTTTTATCTTAAATTAAAAAAATAATATTTTTAGATATTTTTATACGATGATGTAAAAATTGATTTTAAAAAAAATAAAAATATATTATTTTATTATCTTTTTTAGATTAAATTGCATAATTCTAAATAATTTTATTTTTAGATTTGAATTAATAAAAATTTTGAATTAATATATAGATATATATATACAACCCCAACATGATAGGCGGAAATATTTCAAAATCAAAACATTTCATTTCAATTAAAAAAACGAATCAAAACAGAAATGACAATTTAACTAAAAGCTTCAATTATATTCTCATCAACGTTGCCATACTGATGTCAAATTATCAGATGATACTCTACCTTCACAAGGACAAAGCAATTCTGTCACGATCCTTACGTTATAGCAGACAGGATAGCACCTGACGCTGGTTCTTCATGATAAAAGGTATTCAAACTTGTGAAGTTATCCCGTTTACAGTGGCAGATGCTCCTGAAAGCAGATGCATATATGCTTAGATCATGATAGAAAGTGATCTGAAGACAGCATAGCCATGGAATGAAAGAGTTTTTTCGAAGGCATGGCAACGCGCAACGGATTTTTAAAACAGCAAATACGTTTCATCAACTTAATCCGCGGTTCACAGAACAAGATATGTAGCCTTCAAATCTTACAAAATTCTCTACATAGTAGAAAAATCTAAATTTCTTTGCCATGCTTTCGGAGGGGGAGGCCTGTATTGTATCATCCATGTTCTGAAAACTTGATTACTTAACCCTTCGAGGTTATGACCAGCAGACCTAGAACTCCCAAAAGCATGTACTGCAAGAAAAACCAGAACAAAGTCACACATTCTGCACAAAAACTAGGGAAATAAGTGTCTGGCAAAAGCGCAGCAGCAAAAACTTCTTTCTTTTTTGTTTGATTTTAATTTTCTCTTGAGAATTTCAGTTGTCAATTGTTATTGTCATAATTAACCCAGGGGAATGAGCATCTCTAGCCGTTTTACGACTGATTCGAAAGGCATAAAACAATCTCTGTTAGTGAAAAACCTTCGAACTACCTTAATAATAGGTTTCTCTGTCATGATGATTGTTGCCCAACCAACACAAGGCACAAACCTGCGGGAGAGAAGATATAATTCAGTCTCGCATTAATCAAGAGAATTTATGCGGCGGCTCAATTACTATTTTACTGATATTGCAGAAAGTGTTTCGAAGAGAATCATAAGACAGGAAGTATGTGTTTCTTATGTCAAAATGAGTTGGTAAATCATTCATTTGTACGGACATATTAACCAGCCAGAATTATCCCATCATCAAATAAATATTAGATGATTACCTATATAGAACACCCCTTTTATTACTTTTCGAGTTAATCCGTGATCTCTCATGCACATTACAATTTCATGTTGCCAATAAAATACATGCATAGCGACTTACGCAACAGCTCTCCCAATAATTTGTTGTGGCTTCAACCAGTGCTGGCCATTAGCGTACAAGCTCCTGTCATCCAAAAGATTGGCGTCTCCTGATCGAATTAGCCAATAACAAATTGAGCATTAGTCTCCTAGATATTGTAAAAGCAGAAGTTTTCAAACATTTTTTAAGAACATTTCACTTGTATCCCTTATAAAAAGACTTAATAGCCCGAATGATTGTCCCTTGTATCCTTCATTTTATTTCATCTTCATATTTTATTCTTGAGAGTTGAAGAGGATTATGTAAGATAAGCAGATGTGCACTCAAAAGAAATTTAACAACTTGAGAAACAGAACGTGTTACCTTTTGTAAGGATGTCGGCATTTCCTTTATTTCCCTCTTCGTGAACCTGCAAAGCATAAGAAATGTACATTACGAAAATCTGTTGGTAAAAATCAAATAGTATCACACAAGACTAACGTGGGAACACAAGCAAGACTTCTGTCACTGCTTGTCTGATCTGCACTCCCCTCCCCACACCACACCACGAAAGAAAGAAAGAAAACAACAATACGATAAAATGCACGCTGTGATGTAACCAATCGGCACAGTTAGTTTAAGAAATCTTGTTCGGGTAACCTAACTCATTATGTGGGTAGATATAGAACCAGCAGGTACAATCTGAATTTCCAGAAGAAATGCGAGTGAGGTCAAGAGATGAGCTAAGGGCCTTCCTTCTTTTGCTCAATATTTGGTATGCTTCCTTGCGAGAAACATGAAATTTACCATGATTGACGTTAAAATAAACGAGAGTGGATGCACGGAAGCTTATATTTCCTTGTAAAAGTTTCCTTTCTATGTCCATAAAGAATACATTTTCAGTTCTTAACTAAGTAGTCAGCCTAATACTTTCAACAATCCTGTGCAAAGTGCCCAGCATATTCCACAATAAACAGTAAACACCGACAAACATTTATCTTGTGACAAAACAGAGGAATCTAGCCGATATCGGTACCTCAATTACTCGATGGACAATCGGAATCGGGCGTCCCTGAACAATGCGTGGAAGATATGTTAGTCACAGGATAAAAAGAAGAATATAATGCTAAATACATGTATCACAGTAAGAAGAAAGAAATAAATTTGGGATACAATCAAAGCAAAATAAAACTGAATCGCCTTAAATTACGCACCCATCTCTGCTTAAATGAAATTCTCAAGATCTAATATTTTCTCCATTATTTTCTATATATAAAAATTCAACAAAAAGATGTACTAAAATAAGTGCTAAAAACATTGATTACTAAAAATTATCAGAGATGAGTTCAAGAAGTATTAGTAGTCACCATATCAACAAAAACAAATTAGAGAAAGAAAGAGCGTACTTCAACATTATACACAACAATCTCTCCAGTTCGAAATGGGGCCCTGCTCATATGCAAGAACAGAATATCACCTTGCAAGTCAAGACAACATCATGAAAACCACATCTTGTCTACGTTCATCTTCATATCCAAACCAGAAAGTAACATAAATAAATAAAACATGGGATTCTTAACTCGTTTGAAACCAGGCTCCATGCTCCCAGAAAGAATAACGACAACAGGAGATTCACTACCAGTTAAACACATTAAGACTTTCCATATTATTAAAACTGTTGAGGCTATTATCCCTTTAAAACAAAAACAATCAAGATATCGATAAAAGAAAGGAGAAAAAATCAATCTTTTTGAAGAGAAGAAAAAAGAAAACGAACCGAGAGTGATGAATTGAGTCAGAGTGTCTCTGATATTCATAGACTTTATTGACTCTACGCTATTTGCTATCCACTCCATGTTTTTTTCCCCCTTCTTTGTATCTCTCTTTGATTTTCTCTTGTCAAACTGAAACTGGGATTCTTCGGTTTTGCAGGGAGATTGTCGCAGAAAGCAAATATATGGCAGTTAAAATCACCATATAGTCCCTGTCGTTTATGCATGGAGGGCATAGATTCATAGCTTTTTTTGGATCAACATGTCTAATCAAATTCAATTTAACAACTATAATTTATTTATTTATTTATTTATAATACTTGAATTTAGAAAGTGAAAAAATAGAACAAATTTTCCTTACCACTAGAATAGTCTCAAAGGTAATCTTATTTTCAATTAAATCATAATACATGAGTTTCATCTAGGAAATTAATAAATAATTTAATTTAATTTAATTTATGAGATAAAATCACTTTCAAATATGAGTGAAGGGGTCGATTTAAAATAAAGGATTCGATTTGACTAACAAATGTACAAGGATCAGATATGATTTTTGAACTTTAATGTTGAGATTGACTATTAGTGCATGTTGAATAGCATTATGACATGTGGAATTAATTATTCTTATTACAGGAAATTTTAAAAATCAACAATTTGTTGTACTATATTTTTGTTCCTTAGTTTTCGTAATATTTTTGCATTTAGTCAAATCAATCCTTTATTTTATAACAAGTAAATTATGGATTAATTTTTTTTAAAAAAAAAAAAAACTCGGTCCATGTCAAGAGTAAAGAGGAGGCCCAAATTGATTGATCGAGTTCCAAAATCATTCTATAATTGAACCTGATTTAATAAATACAAAATAAATATCATGTTATTTTTCATTGAATACAAAATCTCAAAAAAAAAAAAAAAAACAATTTAGTAAAATAGTGGAGTTCGTTTCAGAAAGATCATAATGGTTAATATGTTATTTATAACTATTGATCATACATGGTCCATTGTTTCCTTTCTATATTTAAATTCAGTGAAATAAAAACCTCTAATTTAAATTGAATTAAAACCAACCCTTTACTCCTAATTTGAAGTGATTCAATCGCATTAATTAAATTAAATAACTAATTAATATTGCAGTGATTAACAGTTTATTAATGAGTGATTTGATTGGAAAAATAAGATTTTTTTTCTTTTAAATTATTGTAGAGGTTTAATTTAAATTTGTAGATATTTTGAATGATTGCTTCTTTCAGTTTCTATGGAGTCAAGGATGAATCTTGTACCGCACATATTGGATATGTTTCCACCTTTTCTGATGTTCTGCTACGCCTTTACTTGTAGCAGGAAAGGTACAAGATTCCTCATCGATACGCAGGGCTCGTCTCTGTGCTTTCCACTCGAGTCAGAGTCATTGCATGGCCGATTGATCAGTTCAAGAAAAGCGAGAGTGCTGGGAACTAACCCTAGTCCAACTCGCCTATCTCACGCAGAGGATGCCAGCATCATATTATAGTTAGCTCTCCAATTTAGGAGAATTCCTGCCCGCTAGGTATCATGCAGTCAAACAAGCAAGAGATACTTTTCATTTATAGTTTATGTTGTTATTTGCATGATTTCTGGTGAAACAAGTTGCTTGCTCTGAAAGTTGATGATTTGTATCGTCCTAATTACTTGTATCAGTTTTTCAGTGGATCATTCCATCACCTGCTTGTGTAAGGAAATGCGTTGTTATAGATGCTGTTAGAGGATGAACAAGGTATTCTGTGAGATAAGCTGGACGTGTACTCTAGCTGATGCTGGTTTAGAAGTTCACCTGATCTTTTTCCACTGAGTTTACTCCGGGTGTCCCTTTGCTGCACTTTCTGCCAACAGCTGTTATATTGTTTTCGATCCGTGTAGCATTTGAAGAAACTTCTGTGCATTTCATGCCTTCCTGTTCCAAACCTTATCACTGCTCTTCATTGTTACGATGCCACGAACATCACAAAGAGAGATAGGAGATTTAGTTGTTAACTCTTTTGAATATTTACATACTCTGACTGGGACCACTACCATTCATTCTCTCCTGTTTCTTTTCTATTAGTCGTTTATCCGTATGCAGAGATCGTGTTGAGGCTGCCAAAAGTTGTTCAGTGAGAATTTGGCGCAGGAATCCTGGTTAGGGCTTCAGTTTTTTGACAGAGAACTTCTGAGCTGTACAAGTGTATCATAATAGTGCCGGAGAAAACCCTTAAAACTGCTGCTTAGAGATGATCAGTACTCACTGTGAAATGTTGATCGGTACAGGAATATCAAATACGATATCATTTTTCGAATGTCCTAAATGAAATTTCACCAATGCATTGACTATATTCTTCTGCTACTATATTAATATATTCATGAGGCATGTACACTTCAAGCGAGAAATAAAACGCCCGTCAATTTGTTCTTGATTGCGGCTGCATACTATTACTAATTGAATACCAAAAACAGTAACTTGGAAGTAGTTTGATTGGATAGCATTTGTATTGTCTTGAAATCGAAGAGACAGAAAGATACAACCTGTCTTGGAATAGAAGAGATGGAATAGAAGAGAGGAACAGATATGATAAAAAGAACATGACCCTCTTATCTTTCTTTCTTATTCTTATGTCTGGAATCAATTATGTACTCTTTTTTTATCATTTTGTTATGGGATACTGATCAAATGCAACTTCAGGGGATCCATGCCCCGGCGTAAACTGAAGTTGTGATAGTCTTTCCTTGATGAATATCGAATTTAGGGCATTTGAAACAATTTTAAGGCCTAAAATTGCATAACTCTATTGGCAACATGAGATTGATGCAGACAACGCAAAATTAAATATGATATAAAAATGGTACAGCAGAGAAAATGTAGGCTGATTATATTTAGCTCCTGATGGAGAAACAATCCCCTCTGTTTGAATGTAGATAGCAAACAACAAAAAGGTATCCTTCAAGTTATATAGCAAGAGGAGTGTCATTCTAGTCTAATTTAAATGATTTTTTCTTACGGCCATCTTCGTCATCATAGAGCAACCTTTCAGCTCGGCTTTTCTCCTAAGAGCTCCTTCTCTTCAAGACTTGAAACTCTTTAAACCGTGTAGTGTTGTTGAATTGTATCAATGTCCAGTCCCTTCAGCTTCACCACAGATTCAACATGCCCCTTGAGGGTGTTTAGCTCCCTCAGCCTGCAAAAAAAACATCCTTCATGAGTATCCAAGTACTAACAAAAGATCGTAGAAAAACAAGAGCTTTTTCGTTCCCCCGTTTATTGAATAGCTTACCTTGCCATCTCAGCCCTTCGCTTGGCTTGCTCAGCGATCTCAGAAAGCTCCCTGTAACTATTCTTGTCAGAAAACATGTTGTGGGAGGTCTCAGGAGGTTGAAGGCCATGGAGGGTCCTCTGAGCTGTGGCCCACTGAGCCTCTCTCTCTTCTTTTCCGTAGTCTTTCTTTGTAGTAAAGGCAGTCTGTTACAAGAATATAGCAAATTAGCAAATAAGAAAGACTCCGGGGCAGAGAAACTGGCTCAGACTCGGGATTTTTTTATGAAAAAATATACTTTGTTCTCCAAGAGATTATCCCAAGCCTTCCCGCTCAAAATGTAGCGGATTGCGAATTTGAGGATATCAAGCGGCACATATGTCACCACACTAAATAGCCAGATTACTCCAGCCCATCCCCAGCCACACCCATGAATACGTGCAAAACCCCAATTTGCATAGACCGCTATCAATGTTGCGATCTGTCATTCAAGAACGGTTCAATGTGATGTGTTAGGTTTGCTAATAATCTGATCTGATTCGTTTTTCTAAAATATAAGCAAAATATTTAACATCCAGCATGAGGATCCCAAGATTATCATTGGCAGAAGGTAAATAAAGCACATTACCGTACTTTAAAAAATACGATGCAGGCCATAACAAAGTAAGCTTTGTAGGGATGGTTGTTTAACAAATAGTGATAAAACGGATAGAATGAATCCTTACCAGCTGAGCAGCCACAAATGCACCAAGGAGAAGAAATCCAGGACGTTCAACAAAAGACCAGCTGCGAGATCTTGTGACAAAAATAAGTGCCTGGCTCACAATACTCACTTGTAAATACAAGGCTGCCATCATTTCTTCATTGTTATGTCTCAGTGATCTTACACCAAACTTATTCTACATAACCAAAAATGTAAAAATACATTAGAACCTGAATAAACGAAACCACAAAACGATAGTGAGATTGAGGAGTGTTCTTACTGAAAAGAAGTTGGTGTCTTTCATCATCCAGAAGAATAACACTGTCATCAGTGCCAAGTAGCCTCCAAGCACAATGCCAGTACTAAATATCTCTTTAAGTTTCCAACTATCGGGCTGTGGAGACGGCTTCACTCGATCCTTTGATATTGTCATGATTGTTCCTAAATGTTTGATGATAAACAAAGTCAGAATTGTTCTCAAGATAATTCAGTTAAATAATAACTTGCGTGAAGAGAATGATACAAATTTACAGGAGTAAACTCAAGATCTCACCATCATTTAGAATAGCAATAATCAAAACCATGAATGGAGCGAAGTCAAACTTCCATATCAGGGCAATAAACATGAAGCCAAACTGCCATTTTGAAAAGAAATAGAACAAGAATTTGAATCAGTTATCTCAGATTGATGATAGTAGGATAACTTCACATGTAATTTGGTACTTACGACAATACGAATGGTAATTGAAACTGCATATATCTGCAAAAGAGAACGACCGGATCAGAGATAGTTAGAATCTCAAAAATCCTACACCTTTGGACGCAGGAAAAAAACAAACAGGAAATGTAACTAACAGTGTAATTCTTCATCCTTTGGAATATAGCCCTGCTGGTCAGCACTGCACTTATAATAACACTAAGTCCTGGTTCAGTGAGGACAATGTCAGAAGCACTTCTGGCAGCATCAGTTGCATCAGCAACAGCAATTCCAATATCTGCCTTCTTAAGAGCAGGGGCGTCATTAACACCATCTCCTGTCATTCCACAGATGTGCTTCCTCTCCTGTAGCCTCTTCACAATTTCATATTTGTGCTCTGTAAAAAATGAAGAAAAAAAAATGTTAAGACTATGAAACATGATAAGAAGTAATCAAAATCCTAAAATATAATCATCAATTAAAAAAATGAAATTTAGTAAAAAAAACAATGCTAAAATTGGTGAGGGGAGAGGGGAGAGGGGACTGAAAAAGCACAATCTTTGCGGGGCAAAATAAAACATTGATAATAAGGCAGCTGAAATCACCTGGAAAAACTCCAGCAAATCCATCGGCCTTTTCAATCAACTCATCCACGGGGAGGGCCGCAATGGAAGCATCTCTGTCTTGGCCTAGCAATGCAGAGGAGGGATACATGTTGGTTCCCATTCCAAGCCTCCTGCCAGTTTCCTTGCCAATTGCAAGCTGATCCCCTGGACAAGGAAGAAACAACATACGAAATCTAAGAAATCGCAACAGAGCAAATTTCCAAGGGAGATAGAAATAAATTTTACCAGTAATCATCTTAACATTAACACCAAGGTGGAGAGCTCTTCTGATGGTTTCAGCACTGTCATGCCTGGGAGGATCGAACAAAGGCAACAAACCAACTAGCTGCCATGGTGCACCTGTAGCATCTTTTGATTTTTCAGGTACTTCCTGCATACATTTCATTACAGGAAAGAAACAATAAGATAAGGTTTGTTTGAACAGCACATTGACAAGATGTAGATAAACACTAAATTGCAGACCTGTTTTGCAACACCTAAAGATCTAAGTCCACGTTCAGCAAACTTGTCAATCACAGAATGAACCTTCTTCTTAACATCTTCCTTGCAATTGCAGAGAGCTAATATCTGCACAAAAGCATAAAATAGGGAATAAGCAGGTAGTTATTACTCTGAATTCTGATCCCTAAATCGGCAAAAGGAAAATCGTCTTGCCTGCTCGGGGGCACCCTTGCTAGCCCGGTGCCAGTTTCCATCAGAATCAATGTAGGTCAGAGCAGTCCTCTTGTCCACAGGATTGAATGGAAGGAAATGAACCTCTCTGATCCCAGCTCGTGCCTGCCAAACAACGAAATTATAACTGTTAAGTCCTGATTTTCTGTGCAACCTCGGGCTTAGAGAGCTAGGAGAAAAGTGCATTGAATTGGCTATACCTCTTTTGGGTCTGCAAGCATCCCTACTATTGCAGCATCAATAGCATCCTGATTTTCAGTCCTTGAAGCTCTTGCTGCAAGAAGCATAACATGCTCCTTCTCTACACCCTTTGCAAACACTTCAATCAAGTTCCTATCAACAGAAAGCTTGTTCAGAGTTAGAGTCCCAGTTTTGTCACTACAAAGAACATCCATTCCTGCCATTTCTTCGATGGCAGTCATTCTCTTGGTAATAGCACCCTGTTGAGAAAGTCTGTGGGAACCAATAGCCATGGTGACAGATAAAACAGTTGGCATAGCAATAGGAATTCCTCCAATCAAGAGAACCAGCAAGTTGTCAATTCCATCTCTGTACTTGCGATGTTGTATAGGATACATCACTATAAGCTCGATGATTATTCCAACAGCAATTGAGCAAATGCAGAAATTACCAATGGAAGTAAGAACTTTCTGGAAATGTCCAACTTGATTGGTGCTGTCCACAAGATGGGCAGCCTTACCAAAAAAGGTGTGCACACCAGTGGCAATCACTACTGCTTCAATTTCACCTTGTTTACATGTTGAGCCAGAAAACACTTCATCTGAAGGGTTCTTGGTGACAGGAAGCGACTCCCCAGTAAGGGCAGATTGATCAATCTTTAAAGGATCACCCTCGAGAAGACGAGCATCAGCTGGAACGATGTCTCCCAATTTAATGCTGATAATGTCTCCTGGAACCAAGATTGAAGCATCTTGCTCGCTCCATCGGCCATCTCTCAGAACCTGAATTTTTTTGACATACATGATTAAATAATCTTGCAGTAGTTGCAAAAACTAAAGTATACAGCAAGAACATGCTAAGTTCAGTCAGCACCTTAGTCTTAGGAGCAAGACCAGCCATGAGGGCTGCTGCTGCATTACCAGCATTGTTTTCCTCGATGAAACTAATAGTGGAGTTAATCACCAACAAAACAACAATCCCGACAAAGTCCTGCCAATCTGGAGGTCTGCCACTACCATTTGCCAAGGCTATGGCCATCAATGCAGCTGCTTCCATGACCCATGACAATGGATTCCACATAAATCCCAGAAACTTGAGAATCTTGCTCTCCTGCTCATCAAACACCAAACCTCAAATTTAGAAGAAAAATCAGTAGAAACAAATAGCTAACACTCTTATCAGTATGTTGCTTCCATTTTTTTGTTCAATAATAAGTAAAAGGTTACAAAAACTGACCTTTTTCTCTTCTAGTTTGTTTGGTCCAAAAACTTGAAGCCTACTGGCTCCTTCGTCTGCCGACAGACCTTCTCTTGTGCATTTCAGCTGCTCAAACACTTCCTCCATGGGAATCCTCTCCTGAAAAGAAGAAAACAACAACATTAACTACTAAGAAACAAGAAAATCTTTCCATGATTATCAGGAACCCAACTCAAAACGACATGCCATATACCTTCGCGCAGTAGTTTACTACAACGTTATTAGTCCTGACAACACCATACCATCACAAAATCTAACTGACAAGAGTACATACAGTATCTCATACCAAAAGTTAGTCCAACTATTGTCCATTTTTTTATATCTTTAATAGAATTAAACCTTTTTTTTATTTTTTGGATTTGGGAACTTGGATTGGCAATTGGAACAAGGTTTGTCTAGCTACATCTTATTTCTTGAGTGAAAATCAAATGGAAATAAAATAATAAACCCAAAAATTTTCACAAGCTGGCAACCAAAACTGTGGAGTCCAAACATGTACAGCAGATAACATATCAGTTTGAACTAAGGTTGGTCAATGAATCCAATATGGTCAAACATTTTGTCTTCAAAGCTCCTAAATTAAATTTTTCAATCAACTTGCTTGCACTACAAGTCCAAACATTATATATTAAAAAAAAAAAAAATCTTTCTGCAAAAAGGGACAACAACTGTAAATTAAAGTACAATATCCATATCGCTCAAATTACACAAATCAGTCATAATAAAATGAAAATAAAATAAAAGGTATTTTGTCTGTTATAAAAGCATGTGATTGGTTAAAAAAATAAATCAAAAACAGAAAAAAACCCTAAAATTATTATGTTTGCGTCACATATAAAAACTATTCATTAAATTCTTTAAATGGTAATTAAACCACTGCAATAGACGCGCCAAAAGACACGTTATCTAAAAACACAGAGACAAAGCTGTTATGTTTGCGTCAAGTATGAACACTCAAAAATTATCTTTAATTTTTTTATCAAAGATAAAAATAAAATTATCTGAAAAAATTAAATAAATGGATTTTCTCAGATGTTATTTTATCCCCACAAAACCAATCCGGGTTTAAACTTTAAATAGCTTTAATTCAAAGTTAAAAATATGATAAATTGATCCAGAATTATCCTTATTATTATATAAAAAAACAATATTTAATTTAAAGATAAAAACATGATAAATTCATAAGATTTATCCCTATTATTATAAAAAAAAATATTGTTGAAAAGACGATCCACGTCATCATTGAAGGCAAAACCCCACGTGAAGATGGAGTAAAAAAAGGAGTCCCGAAAGACGACGTTTATTATTTATGGTAATATTTTATTTATTTAAAATCTTGGCTAGTTTTGTTGATATGTATAAAAGTCAAAATTATCGCCGAAATTAATGACATGCAAAAGAAGGTAAGTCTTCGACTTGATTAGATAATTTTTTCTTAACGTAACCGAAAATCCAAAATAAAATTATTTTCTTTATGTAGTTGCCCTTTCCGAGACGTAATTAAAAAGAAAAACCGAAGCTTGAGATTAAAATTGTGGTCTATAATTAATCTGAGGATCAAAGAAAATAAAAAGAAATTCAAGGTGAAAAAAATTAATCACAGCATACAAAGATCGAAGCTTGATTTTTAGCGAACTCGAAAACTAAAAAGAAAATCAGTATTTAAGTATGAACAGAAGAATGATTCTAAATGGTTTTTCGAAGAATCTCGCAAGGAAAACAGCGTGATCATTTTCTCAGAAACCAGGCACATGCGCGTGCATAGGTATGTGTATACAGATAGATAGATAGATAGATAGATAATGGGTAAACATGATAATTTCATTTCTTTCACTTTCTTAGCAGCCAAACACACATGCAAACCAAAAAAAGGTAAAAAGAGAGTGAAAAAGAAGAAAAAAAGAGTACATACCAGATCAACGGACTCATTTTTTATCTCTTCGAGACTGATGCCGCCCTTGCTAGACATGGTGTAGCCTTGCTAGAAAAAACCCTCGAAATATAAAAAAAATCAATAGAAAACTAGAGAATCATACTAATATTGCAAAAATAAAAGGGGGGAAATGGAGAATTTAAGAGGGAGAAAGGTTGAGGGTTTTCTGAAGAAGAAGAAGGCGAGGGGTAGGGGAGCTGCTTCAACTGGAATTTATACAGAGAAGGAGGGTGGGGGGGCTTACGAGGCAGGGAGATTTGTGGGATTTTAAATTGAGAGACGCCACGCGCAGGTCTTGAGATTTATTAGAGATTCTCTTCTCTCTATCGGGCAAGATTTGACCCGCCCGTGTTCACCCCTCCCCCAGCCATTCTCTATTTGTAATGGCCAAGGCATGCCCTCCTACAAAATTTTGGATATCAATTTTCGATTAATTGAATATTGGTATAAATAAAATAAAAGAAAAGTTTGACTTGAATTGGAATACTAGATTTTGATTATGATTTGAAAGTAAATATAAAAAAAATGATTTTATCCTTTTAAATATGACATGAATTGATCTGGGATTCACAAAAACATAAAATTGATATAGGAAATTATTATTAAATAATTAAATTTAAATTTCCAAAACCAATAAATACGTTTGTTTTGGGAAATTGTGTTTGATTATGACTATAGCAAGAATAAACAAATAAAATTGATCCAAGGTCCAATCATGCACGACTCCAATTTGTTGATTATGCTGGCCAGTATTGAATATATCAATGCTCTTGAGATAAACAATAGTTTAAATCGAAAACAAAAATAAAAACAATTCAATTCCCAAGAAAAGTCAAGAAACGTGTTTGATTTTAGTGTTTGTGAATGCTTGAGTCACCATTCCTCTAGGATTAGTGGAGCTTTTTAGCTAATTAAAAAAAATTTAAGGAATGGTGATAATTCCTTAGAGTAAACTTATAGAATTTGTTTGAAAAAAGTTCTTTTTATCTCTTAAAAAAAAATCATTTTTTTTATTACAAAGCAGATAGTGATCTTGATCACTTTCCATGTTAAATGAAAAGTTCGGGATAAATATTTTTTCTATTATAATTATATTTCAGAATTATACAATTGAAATTGAAGATAATTTTAGTTTTATTATTATTATGATTAAATTAATTTTAAAAGTAATTTTAGATTAAATTGTTATTGAAAAAATAAAACAATATTATTTTAATTAACCTAGCTACCACCTCTCACCCAAGGTTCGAGCTAAATAATTGCTCTTCATCGTCGTTTTAGACTTTTGGTACCTCCATGAGAGCGTGAAGTCAAACGAGGGTCCCGCGCGTGTGGAATAAAAAACATCAAAGCACCTAACAGAAAATCAGTGCGTAATCTCTTATTTTCTCTCACTATCTACGCTCTGGTCCTCTTGAAATTATATCGTGTCGGTCTGTGGTGCCTCGAGGCAGAGAACTTCTGCCCCTTGAGGACCCTAATTTAATTTAATTCATTCACTTCCCAGGGTTTTCTTCTCCTGTCCCCATAACCACCGCAAGTGTCCACACCTAGAGTTATTATTGGCAAAATTATCAGGCCGGTTCGCCCGGCGGTTTGATATGAAAATCTTAGGGTTGGATTTGTAGTTAAATCAAATCACTAATTACAAAAAAAATAAAAAAACTGTTATTTTAATAAAAATAATCCTTGTGATAATCCACTAACCCACCACTGACAGGTAAGATCTTTATTTTATTTTTATGTTTTTGATTTGTTTCAAGTACAATGTTGTATCTTCACCGTACGTTTGTTAGGCAAAGGTACTGGGTACTTTTCAAGGTGATTAAAAAAGTAATTTGACCTTTCACACCCGTATTTCTGCAGGAAAAATCGGAGGGGTGTTTGTTAGGAGTCAAAATTCTTTGTAAGTTGCCGGTCACAACGTGTCTGATTACAATAATCCAGTTGAGTTAGGTTTTTAATTCCTAGGATTAATTTATTCAGATTTTTGGCTTATAGAGACGATGATAATGTAGTTTCGTTCTGGAGAATATTCCAATATATTAAAATAAATTTTAATTTTTTTTTAAATATGGGCTAGATTTGTCAAGGTTGTGAATTTTAATTTAATTAGTATTTTATTTTTTTGGAAGGGGCTGTATGTTACTCAAACGGTCCAGAAACCCTAGCATGCTCTAGATTGTAATATCTCCCACGAGCTCCAATAAGGACAATAAGGACTTGTCAATCTTCAAAAGTCTTAACTGCTCTATGTTTTTGTTTTGCATCAAACTGGCTTTGTCAAGGGGCCATGTTTACTTAATTGATCTTGATCATCGCCTTTGACTCTTCAAACACAACTTGGATGCTCCAATGGATAACAATGGGAAGAGAGACGGCATCCACAGTCCACTCAATAGATATTTGCTAGTGAAATGTGACGACGAAAACCGCTATCATGAACTATTTTCGTGTTGATATTAAAAATATTTTTTAAAAAATAAATTAATTAATATATTTATAAATAAAAATTACTTAATATATCATCTTTTACGATATAGTAGTAGTGACAGTGATTTCTTTACTAAAATTCAGCAGGACCTATCAATTCGTAGGAGGAGGACCAGGCTATGTTCTGCTCTATGCAATAAACCACGAAAGCATGCGAAGAAAATGAGTCCTCCATGGCCTCTCGGACGGGGAGGCGGGTTTCTGGCCGTTATCGTATCCATATTCTATTTTATCATTTAATAAGTATGAGAATTAAATATTTATATGATACACCCAAGAATTAGGAGCATACAATTATTTATCTCTTATTTAATATATTTAGGATAATTGTGCGTGTTAGGATATGCAAATATTATATTTAATAAAAAAAAAATGTAAATATTTTAAGCGCGTGCATACACGTCGTTGTGATCGGATTTGTTAATACTTATATTCTATTTGTTATTAATTAAAAAAAAAACAATGAAGGGATGAAATCTGGATCCTAAACGTGGAAATTCCTTGCGTGTGGATGATCGCGGCAGAGAGAGTTGAAATTACTCTCTCCATAATTTTTGGTGGTGTGGAAACTTGAAAGAAGCACCAAGTGGGCGGGTGGGTGGGACCCGGACCCGAAAATTGGAAAGTCAAGCCGTCCCCGGTGAGCTGACTCTTCCATCCAACCACAGAAAAGCGTGGGCCAAATTGGCGTTGCTCTTAATCTTTATGAATGAAGGAACCTAAGCCGTTTGATTTCATTTCACACCTGGAAGAAGTTCGACTTTTAACTAGGAAAAATCATGCCCCCTCTTTTCTCCTTCTTCTCCTTCTTCTCTGCGTTTGGTTTGTTTTTATTGACTTGTATTTAGCTCCGTTACACGTGGTCGACTAGACTATGGCGTGAAGGTTGTGTAAACTGAACTGGGGGGGGAATGCTTTTTGTTTGGAGACTAATCTCAAGCATTAAAATCCAACTTGGGTTTTGTTTTGAGAATAAATTAGTCAACGCTGGTTTAATAACTTATTCAAAACCACAACAGCCACAAAAATACAACAGATGCAGCATGCTAACCTGTTTCGAAACACAGATGATAAAGGGATGGGACACATAATTAAGGTTATATATATATTGATGCTATTGTCTAATTAATGATGCTATTGTCTGATTTAAGTTTCTCGTGGGAGCTACAAACAACTGTTTGATAGTGCAATTGACGAGGTTGTTTTTCGTTTTAAAATATATAAAATTAATATATTTTATTATTTTAAAAAAATTATTTTTAATATCAACATATAAAAATAATTTAAAAACAAAATAAAATCAAACCTGAACATTTAAATAGACATTGTTAAAGATGTCATGGGCTGCGAACATGAATGGATTCTTAAACCATTTAATCCGTGCACAAACACAGTAAATTGAAGATCAATTTGAGCCATAACCTTCAATTATCACAATTCCCTTATATTTCTACACCACAATGAACAAGAATCCATCAAAACCCATCAACCTCACCAAATATCACAATTTGTTTCTTGTTTTTATAGATATGTGGATATTTTTTTATGACTTGAAAAAACTCATTACGTTAAATATATCAGACTTAATATATTTGAATTCGTCAATCAGTTAAATCTAAAACAATGTAGATCTTATTCAAAATCAAATTAAAAAAAAAAAAGAGAAAACAATTTTTAGATGATACACTAAATCAGAAATGCTATGAATTAGATAAATCAATATCCAATACTAAAGAATTCTACTCTTCGAATGATTTCACGATTCATGTTATATCACAGGGAATCATATTACCAATCCTTACGATCAATTGCTATTTGTTAACCATAAAATCTGGTTCGGGTTAAATTTTAAATTAAATCAGGTAAAAACCGATCTAGCCCGTGACTCCCGTACAGCGCATGCAGGGGGGGAAATGAAACTGTTTAGGATAGTTTATAAAGGAAAGCATCCAAAGCATTTCAAAAGCATCAAATAATAATGAACAACGAAAACCAAAATTCAAATCGCCACTAATTACTATTTGAAATTGCGATCTCTTTTGGCTATATATAAAATAATAGTTATGGTGCACGTAAACTAACCCAGACACCCAAATTATAAAAAGAAATTTACAAGCGGGAAAAAAACAGAAAAAAATTAAAAAAAAATAGGTATATATTTATTTTTATATTTATTTTTATTTTTTATTTTTAATATTTTTAGATCATTTGTTAATATTAGAAATAATTTTTAAAAAATAAAGAAAATATTATTTTGTTATATATTTAATTAAAAAATACTTTTCAAAACTGGAATTAACTTATGATTGTTGCGGTCGTTTCAAGGCAAATAAAAAAGGATAGGTTAAGGCCTTGTCACGATCACACTGATGCCCTCCTTGATTATGGATGACACAGTCAAAAAGGGCCGTACAAGACGTACCACTTGTTTTTGCTTAGAAAGTTCGACGAGTATAATATATAGTAGCGAATTAATTATTATCAAGAATAAGAATATGATCACACACACCCATATTTTTTAATCTTCGGCATGTGTAGTGGAGCTCTATATTTGACTGGTATGTGTCGTTGCCTTGACCCTTACGAAAGTGCTCGAGAATCTATACCTCTAATCCTTATTATATTTGGCTTTTATTGACGACACCTCCTTCATTATAGCAGAAGAGGAAGTGCTTCGTTTACTATTCTTGCTACCCATATTCTGTCGTTTTTATTTTTTTATTTTAGTGGGATTATAAATAAATGACGTGTTGACAAGTCGTTTATACCCCCCCCCCCCCCCCCCCCACAATGCTTGTTTGGATTCGGGAGATTGCTTTCATCGTGTGTTGTCTATACAATTATAAAAGCTCTCAGTTCAAGGAGATAGGCCAGCACCGGTTATAGTTCAAAACGAGGTATTTACCATGATGATGATGTGTACTTGGAGTCACCGTTCATGTACGTTAACCTATTAGATCAATCTAGATTTGATGACATGGTTATCTTCTTGAAAAGGAAAAGAAACTATTTTTCATGTTATATTAAAGCTGAGCATTAAAAAGGAATTATATTCCCCCAGTAGTAATAAGAATATAGGGCGAGGAATACTTTCAAAGCACAAGAGAAGGTCAGGGTCCATGATTTTGGTTCTCGATGATGGACCACGCTGCTACTTTAGGGTTTGTGAAAGGACCCTTTTGACCATTCGAACAAATGAGAGAAGATGAACTGGGGAGCTTGAAGGAGAAGAAAGAAGGATGCCATTGCAGTGTTGTCAAAGACGTCACCTCCAGTTTATTTGGCACCAATGCTTTTAGAATTGTTCTTTCAATGTAAAAAGATTCCTGAGAGCTATTATACTTAGGGGTTTTAGAAGCCATGATGAACATGATTTCCCTGAGAATCGAGAGGCTTTATTTGCATGCAATTATGGACCCATCCTATATCGTAAGGTATTGTCTTGGCCATGTATTGAGGAACTAATAGTTATTGCAAACTGACCGATTATTTATATTAATAATAAAAAAATCTCTATATATGTTATTACTTCAGTATCATTGTTTTTTCCTTACAACTTCATCATGAATAGATTCTTTTTCCATCTAAAGTAATCTAATCAAGTTTATCTCATAGTCATGTTTTTTAGAACCGTTGTTCCAAAAGTAAAATGAAGACTGAGCTAGCTTCGAGGATGTTTGATATTGTATTTTAAAATATTTCTTAAAAAAGTTATTTTTATTTTTTACTTTAAATTAAATTTTTTTGGTGTTATTAGATTGTTTTCATGTGTTGATATCAAAAATTATTTTTAAAAAAATTATTTTAATATATTTCTAAACGAAAAACACTTTCAAAAACAGCTTTAACTGCATTTTCAAATAGTCATCTAGTTTCGACCATCGAGTTATTTTAATTTGATTAAGTTAAATTCAACTTGTTTATTTTTAATTTCAATCTAAATTAAATCATGCCAAGCCAAATTTAATAGCATATTTGTCATAGAATTCCCTGCTTACATTTTAGAACCATTGAAATCCCATGATTCATAATTTTGGAGTTGATGGGAAAGTGGAGAACCCACTTTGTAAAGTGCAAAAGCAAATATTACACCTATCATCACTTCCTACCCTAGCTTCTTGAAGGGACCGATCTCTCCTTCACCACCACCAACATAATAATAATAATATGAAAGAGGTTGGCTCAAGTGCTATCATGGCGTGATCATCATACACTTTATTACAGGTATGGAGTCAGGATCCATGCATCTATTTATGTAAGACCTCATATTAGGGCAGGAGTTAATACCAGATATCCAAATAAATCTCAATTTTCTGAATTTGAGCTTCTTTTTTATACCAAAAATATTCTTTTAAATGAAGGCGTTGGTGCTTCGATGACGCCTCGAGATCAGCCTCATCAGAGCCTTCTATTCCTTGATCGATGGAGTTCTACCCATGGAAAACCCTATTTAGCTTTCGGTGGTCGTGACAATGAAGGCACGGGCTTCGCTTGAATGTATAATCCCAGATTTTGGTTAAGGAAAATGACGCAACCCAATATGCAAATTTTATATATAAATCAAAATTGGATGACCTATAGGAAATTAACTACTAGTTAAAATTATTCTCAAACCGTGAAAGGACCTCTCTCTGTCTTCATGACATGAAAATTAAAGCTTGATTACTCACGGGAATGGACTAAGCATGACAACGAAACGAAGAAGCTTTTTCTCCATTACAGTTTGATTAATGAAGAGGACACGTGAATGTACACGAGACAAAAAATACAGAGAGAGAGAGAGAGAGAGAGTGAAAGAGAGTTTGGCGTGTTTAGTTAATCTTTCACTAATCTTTCATTGTGTGTGTGTTTAATTAGACAAAATTACAAGTAAAATACAATTTCGATCATTATCCCATCTCTTTAATCTCAAAACATTAATAGAGCTACAAGACTAACACTTATTAAATTAGCAAAGCTCTAGAAATGAATGCATGCCCTCACATGATTTTCTTTCTTTCATGCATTTCAAAGCTACATAAAAAGAAGAAAGCATCATCCATCACAAGAAGACAAGTGGAGAGCAAAACGACTGGCAAAAAAGGAGGAGGGTTAACTAGTAGTGGTGTAGAGCTACTTGCGCGTGACATTGTCACAAGCATTACACCGAAGCTATATATATATATATATATATATATATATATAACACCCCGAGCCAAACCCTGCAAAGAGGACCGTTCCGTGTGAGATATCTCTTTTCATTATCTTGTGAGAATCTAATCTAAAAAAAAAGAGATGGGGGAGTCATGAAAGGTATGATTTCTGAGAGTGTCCCTAAAAAGAGTGGAAGATTTGGTATGGCTTTTTGTTCTTGGCCATTTCCTTGTCTAGTGGATGTTAGGAATGACCCTTCGGGCCACAATAAGAGGAAATGAAACTACCAAAGTGCTTTCTTTCTTTGCATGTGAACAGCACTTGCATAGGAGAGACTAAAGCCTCTCCATGTTTTCCCTATGAGTCTATTAATTGGATTTGGAGGCTGTCGCTCTACTTCCATATCATCCATTCATCTCCCTTCACTTTTCTGCTACTTTTTCCAACCATCCATTTCTTCAACTCTTCTTGAAATACATATTCTTTCTCTTCATTTATTTTTCCTTTTTTTTTTTTTTTTAATTTGTGGTGGTGCTAGTGTTGCATTGCATGATAGTGAATTCATATATTCTGTGTAACAATCATGGTGGCCTTGAAATAGTGTGTTCCGTTTCTCCTCTGCTGGCCATGTGCAGATGTGGTAGACGCTGCAGACAAGACAGTGATCCCATTAAATGAAGGGCTGTAAATTGTTTCCTGAGTAACATAGTAGGGCTCTCGAGCCAGTCAAAGATAGAGGCTGTTCTTGCTATTTCTATACATGTTACTTTCTAATTCTTTCAGCCACTCGATCCCTCTTGTTGGATCTTCAATATACGTTATATCCTTCTTCCTTGCCAATCTTTTCTTGAATTCCAACATGGCTCAACGTTACAAAACTGAGCCAAGAGTTTGGATAAAAAAAAAGAAAAACAGAACAAGAACCCAAATGATCAACGCAAAGCCAATTTAATCAGTCTTCATAGGAGGTAATCAGAGTTCTCAAGCAGCTGTTTTTCAAAGCGAAAAAGGTCACTTTATGGAAATGATGCAACACACAAGGGGCTTTATTAGAATGGTAGATACAACCCACGCTCTCATCAAGTCAAAGGTTAAAAAGTCCTACCTGCCCGTTTCAGCTCAAAGAATTGAAACTTGCAACACTTTCAACATTGAAAAAGATTTTTCTGAAAAATCTGATTTTGAAGGGAAGAAATGGCTAAGGTTGTTTTCGGGAGAAAAAAATTGGTGTATAGATTGCATGAGAATCAAGAACAGTTGATAGTTCCGATATTTAAATTACCTCGTCAAGGAGTTGAAGACTTGTAAATTGCCACAACAAACAAAAGCTTAAATTCCGAATAAAACAATGATGGAAGCTGAAAGGATTTACATCAGCCCCGAAAGTAAAGGGAAAGAATTCCAATTTCACCATCGATCTTCATTTTTAACCTGCTAATGCAGGAAAAAGGACCACTCATCAGTTGCTGCACCAAGGATGAAATCAACATCAATCAGGATTCAACCATTGGCTCAGGGCCGGATGGCTCTGTTTTAGATCTGTTTGATTGATGAACGGAGTTGAAAAGGATGTCCTTGATAACCTAGTCATAAAAAAGGCAAGAATGAAATTATCCTAAACAATAAAACTGCTCAAAGTTAAGTAGGCATCTAAAAATTGGACTGGCCACTTACCTGAGACATTAGGCCATAAACTTGCTCCACAGTTATCTTAGCACTATCACGAGTAATCTTAGCAAGTTGAGATTCTTCCTGCAAATTTGAAAATCCCAAAAATATCATGCACAAGGAGAGAAAAATGTAAGCATGCATGGGACACACCTCGCACCTATTAAGAACATAGGGTCCTAAGATGACAGTTGAAGACAGAAAATCTGGAATTATCTTCTAGTTCTAGCCCATACACAACATAAAATCAGTATCTGTACACTGCCTTTGCCCGAACAAGTAATTCCAACAAGAGGAAGAGTTGGAAAGAATCTCAGGCCAGAATATTTTCAAAAAGTTTCCTTGTCAGTGGAATTGTATTTTCAAAAAGTTTCCTTGTCAGTGGAATTTCATGCAAAATTTTCAGATACATGACATGTTACTGAGGCACTTCTCAATACCATAGAATATCTGTGATAGGACATGAACCTTAACTGATGCAGGCTAATGCCCTGGTACTAAGGACCAAAAACTTTCCCGGGACAGAAAATAAAATAAAGAAGTTATGTGACCAAAAGAACATGTGATGCCCTCATAGGTACAGTTTAAAGCAGCTCCAAAACATTTACATGATGCAACGATGGTTTACACATCTAGAGGATGTCTTACAGTTCGATGGATGCCTTTTGTCAACAATGTTTGCATCGGTTTCTATCGATCAATGCAGGAAAACTAAAGCAAACCTCTCAGTTGAATGCATCACTTGTACATTTTCAGGCACCCGTTATGTAACTTTTCACATATAGTTATCTATGCAAAAGACCAAACATTAGCAGAATACACGAGTGGAAGCCCTGTTCAGTTTTAAAAAAACACCGGAAAAAAAACCCTCAAGTAAACCCAGGTTAACTCCACTATAATGCAACCTGGTTACAAAATTAGAATAACCCCACATAAAAGAAGGTTGACTATGCACGCGCCAGCCACCTTTTATTTTTTTTTAATTTTCATATTTGTTCGAAGACCTAATTACCCCTCATTTCAATTGAGAATAACAAAAAAGCCTTATGGAAAAGACTCAAATAGCCCTAACCGTCATCTTTACTTTTGAGAAATATAATGCACAACAGTCAAGTGGAGCTTTCCTGTGGTTGACAGAGTCGTTAATTTTTTGGTGCAAAAGTGCTTAGATCAGCAGAGTTAACAGTTATACTTCTGAATTAACATAGATATATAACTCTACTGATGGAAACGATACTCACATCATTCTTTCTTTGAGGAGCCATTGATGGTCCCATTCAAGAATGTGCCAACTGATTCTCTGCATGCTCCAGCTTCTCAGCTGCATGGCAGATGGATGATTATTGCATCTTGATAGAAAAAAGAAAAAAAAAAACCCTAGCCTTTTCATCTCATATGTAAGCTACTGATACTCATAGACCTTGAGTATCCTGGTCTTTCAACTATTTACAGCCACACTTAATTTTAATCATGAAACCAAATTAGAAAAAAAATCACATAGAAGGAAAATAAACCAAAAATTTAGAAATTACCTAAATCACAGATTTGTCCTGCAACATAGTCTCCATTACCCAAGAGAGGTGAAGATGAAAGTGTATTCACCCAGTATTTGTTCCATAAAAGATCTAAGAGGTGACAATCAAGAGAAGACTTGAAATATGTGATGTCCAAAGAATAATACTGCAAAACAAAGTAGCATTAGTCAGCAATGGAATACTATGAGCAAGCAGTCAAGAATAATATAGTAACCTTTTTGCAATGGACTCCAAAGTCTTCGATCTTGTTAAGAGGAATAGTTTGATATTCAGAAACAGGATCATCTGGAGGTTTGTATCCTTCTGGATATGTCCTGAATGCCTCAATCTCTACTTTCCCAGCCGAGACAGTTCTTGTTGGATCAATAACAACTGCCAAAAACAGTTCTTGAAATTGTTGGTTAAGCATTTGGGTTGAAACATCTATACCTGAAAGCCAGCATCCATAGCCAGGATGTGAATGATACCACCCAACAACATTCTCCAAACGTCCAGCCTGCATAACACCACTTCTTCTTCTTCTTTTTGTCAAAAAAGAGAAGGGGGTGGGGGGGGGGGGGGGGGGTGAGCCTTAATAAATAGGTAGCCATGGAAATAAATGAATTACAAATTAGAAATAATGCTTCCATCCACTCTTTAAGAAATATTTAAAGGAGTCAATTTATGTGTCAATACAGAATGTGGAACCTTGTGTGCTACTGCTCAGGATTTAAATCCTACTCTTAAAAAATAAGAACAAGTAGTCAAGTTACAAAGTAGATCAAATTAGAGGTGATACAAGCTTAACAGAAAAAAAACTATTCATCCTAGTGTTCCCTTGCAACAAAAAGATGCAAAAGACAAGCTCTTAGGACTGCTTGAATATCCCTTAAAATAAAACCAGCAATTATCAGACATTAAAGTTTCATACATAAAAACACATTGTGTGTGTACATGAAAGCGTCTAAAAATCAGATTAGGGTTATGAAATATTTCTAAACGTCACAGAATTCCTTTCAGCTACCTTGCTTGGCAAGTATATATTAGGAGTTCCACACACACTAACGAGACATAAAGCTAGAAATTTGCTATCTCAAACATATAAAAAGTAGATTTTTTTATATTTTGGGAACAAATTATTAGTTCAATGAAGCTCCGAATCAGGGTTTAAGAAACTTTCTTTTCTACGGGTTTCATTTCATTCTTAATAAATCAGAAAATTGCAACAATGCAACTATTCTCTACACTTGAAAACCTTGGTTCTATATTTTACAAAAAATCTCAAAATTTCACAAATGCAAGCGTTCTCTACTCATAATAAAACCACAACAAAACAAATCCCTAAGCCCCCCACAAAACCTCTAAATACAATAAAAAGTAAGAAAGTTTATATCTTGTGATCAATCCTCGGTTCAGTTAAGCTCTGGATTAGGGTTCAAAACACTTTCTTTTCTAACTCAAATTACAATTATAGGGTTACACTCCCTTTTACAAGTCACAAAATCCCACCCATGCAACCATTCTCCACACACATAACCACCACCACTATACAAACCCCCAAAACCCGATAATTTTTTATCTCTTTTAGAAAGATACGGAGATAACGAAGGAATCCAAAACCCTAATAACTCCCCAAAACAATGAACTTTCTAATTACACCCCCCTTTCTCCAAAAAAGAAAAAGAAAAAGAAGAAGCATTCACATAAACAAACAAACCTGTATATTAGTTTGAGAATAATCAACCATATACTCATAAGCATCAGCTTGAGCATTAACTCTCGTCTCAGTCCCTTCAACAGGAAGAGCAAAAGCATCCATAACAATTATAGAATCCCCATCAGTTTTCCCTTGCATTAATCCCATAACTTCAATAGTCCCACCTGATCGAGCATGTACAACCATCTTCAACAACGCAAGTGCAGATATCTTCACTCTTCTAAAATAATTCGGATCATTAGACCACGGTTTTTCTTGCTGGAACTTCGCATGTGCTGCTTCATCGTAGTAAAAAATCGCGTCCGATGATGATGAAGAAGAAGAAGAAGTGTCTGTTGTTTTCGGGAATGCTTTGTCGATATGTATTATGTTGTTTTCGAGTTCCCAAGTCTTTTGGGCGATGGAAGTAGAAGGGTAGGGATCCATGGTGGCCTGGGGAGCTTTTTCGAGAGAGATGAGGGAGGGCTCATGTAGTAGAAGCAGCGAGTGTGGGGGTAAAGGTCCCTTTAGAGTGAACAGTGATGTAGTTCTTATAGTTTAATAAAAGTGATTAATCAATCCTTATATTTGTTTTTTTATAATTTAGTCCTTCTTTCAATTTTAAGTTCCTCCTCCAAAGCAAACTTGTCTAGAACATCCTTTAAGCCGTTAGGGTCGAGTAATTAGAAATATTTCATGTGTATATTTTTCAGAAATGTGAAATCAAAGCAGGAAGTAAGGTTTTGTTTTGTCAAAAATATATTTTTAACTCTATAGAGTTGAGTATAATGAATAAATTTGATTAGGAAAAAGATATTTTTGTAAATTAATAATAAAAATAATACCACGGTTAACATTAGTTGAGAGATTGTTTACAATGACTAAGTTTTAATTAACTTAATATGTTTACAATGTAGTGGGCCTATTGAATGTTTAAATAAGTTTTGAGTCAGATTGAATAATTATGATTTTCATGATTTATATATATACAGTCAAAACATCATTTTAGAAGAAAAACAGTTTTGATCTGAATTTTAGTCGCAGGTCAGTTGATTTGGAGTTTCATCGAATCCTGCATGAAACTCAACTTTCATTAGTTAAACTCTCATCCAATCTTTACATAGAACTCAACTTGAGCCAGGTCCTCCATAAATGAATTACCATGTCAACTTGTCAAGTCAGATAAACTCTCATCCAATCCTATATAAAACTCGACAAAATCCAGGTCCTCGATGAAATAATTACCAAGTTAACTTGTCAAGCTAGACCTGGTTTTATCACACTGACAATGATGATAAACCCAGGCACTTGTCTCATAAAATCTCTTAGAAGTGAAAATTTACAATACTATAGAAAGATTTTATCAACCTTTGATTGGAAGTCGGAAAAACTTGAGCTGTGGTTAAAACCAGGTTGTGTGCCAAAAGGGTCGTGTAATGTGCCTAAAGAGAAATCCCAGTAGCATTTTTTTAATCTGGTTCCATGATTTGTATATAACATTCAATGTCCAGAAAAGAATCAATTTTTTTTTTTAAATAAACCAAATTTCATTAGAGGGAGAATAGCTGCTTGTTCAATAAATTCAACTGAAACCAAGTATTATACCAAAAAAAGAACATGACAAATCAAATTAATTTCACTTCAGCTTGCAAATCTTGTGCAAAACAAAGACTACTCCTCACTCTGGACTGACATCAATACCTAAATCCAACAGCCACTAAGCACCGATTGAAGGGGAAAAACCAGCTTGGTTAATGTTAAACTAAGAGCTATATGGATCTTGCTAAACTTTAATGTAGCCCTGTCGCGGCACTATCCTCCCTTTCTAGTCTAGTTTACAGTTAATTTTACACTAAAGTACAAGGACTATTTACCCCGTCCCCTGCCTCTCTTGTTGTATCTGCTACTCACGATTCTTCCTTGCTGCTTCTCACTGACACCAGTTGTCCTAGATCCTAAGCGTCGTTTTGGATTTGGTTGAGCCAGAGCTTGAGCCTGCAGCGATCCTTCTTGGTGCACGCTATCTTGGGAGTCAGTAGCAACACTATCATTTTCATTTACATTTGGCACTTCCATGGAAGCCTCACTCAGTAGCTCGCAGGTTTCCCCAGCAGTTCCTGTCATTTTGTCATGATCTGGACCAACTGGATTGTGCTCTTCACTAGACAGCATAGACTTTTGTTCACTTTCCTGTGCCGCATTCAAACTTGAAGAGAAGAAAACGGTGTTAACAAAAAAGGACAGTAAGCAACTAGCAGCTAAAAAAAGAGAAAGCGAAGCCATTATTTTCACCTGGATGCATATGAAGGGAAACCGTTGGCAGCAACTGAATCACCTCTTCTAGCAACCTCCTCGGGTGCTGAAAAATTTTCTTCAAGTAAAATTGAATCTGGGATTGCATCTAGAGAGGATCAGCTTGAGAAAATGTACTAATTGACAAACAGCAGTCCACCCCAGAAACAAATAACACCATTGAATGTTGGACCATAGTTTAGCAGAACGAACTTTACTGAAAAATCATCTTCAGTATTTATTCAGCTCAAAGTATACCCCCAAATTCTAATTCATGGATTTAGATATGATGAAATTGATGAGCATCTCTCATATTAATATCCTAACCACTCTACCACAAATGTAAATAGAAGCAGCTTTTAACCTGGCAAATGAGGAATGAATAAACTAAAATTCTCCATGCATGGTCAAGTAATAAACTGCACATGGCCTATAAAATAAATGGTCATCCTATTATATTACCAGATTTTAAACTCTTGCCTTGTACAGTTCTTTCAATTCTAGAGCTCAAGGGGTGGCTAGTCTCCTCAATGTCCTTAGGGCCATTGGCGGTGGCAGCATCAGCACTATCACATATAGAGAGATGTGGAAATCATAAGGACAATAAGCCTCTTCATAGCTCATAGGATTTCAGAAAATCAGGGAAAGGGGGAGCTAACCTTTTCTTTACTATCGCTTCTTCTGGGCACTGTTGTTGTCGTTCATGCTTTGATATCCCTTCATAGCCATCCCACAATCCTAAATATTTGGTTTCCATTTGTCATGAAAGAGAAATCACCAGAGAAAAAAAGAGATAGAAAAAAAACTCAGTGGCTATGGAAGAAGCACCTGTCATTCCCTCACTGGTCGGTGTTGATCCCAGATCCTTCATGAACATATCAATAAATCATCAGACATGATTGGTTTAGTTCTGATAATAGATGTTTAAATTTATTTTCTAATAAAACTTCGAAGAAAGGAAAGAGGAAGATGAAGAATGAAGGATTCCACAACCTAACTGCTTTAGCGATAGGGAATGGTAAAAACAATTTTTGCGATTCATATGAGCTAATCACAATAATATTAATAGATATAACAAATGTGCAAGAAAAGCCTTTTACTGAATTCCCAACCCCACATCCAAGGTACCTGACTTTTTTCAGGAACAGAAGGAGCTGCATTAGGTGAAAAATCATCATTCCGCAACCTATCTTGTGCCATCTGAGTATCTGAAAATGCAGAAAATGAGATTTCATTTCCCCACTCTCTTGGATAAAAAGACTTTAACAAGTTATGTTTTATTTCATAATTAATCCACATGTTGTAGCGCTGGTGACCAAATCTACAACGAACACAATTTCCCTCAGACAGGTAAAAAACACACCTGTGAAGTCAGAAGTAGTTTCTGCGCTTCCCCACTTCAAAGGTACATCTATTAATTGGGTGAAGTTGGAAAGTTTATTTCTAGCACCACCAAATTCTCCATCCCCCAATACACTAGGGCCTCCTTTATATCCTGAAGCTAATGCAGACCAATCCATTTTGGAAGTTGATCGAGTCCTCAACATCTCTTCAGTTGCCCTTGATCTCACTTTACGTAGTTCTTCCTGGATATTCCATGAACCAGTGACCAGGAAATCCCTGTTCAACTGCATTCAAGTTTCATCATATCACAATATATTAAGCTGTGCAGAGCAATAACCTTGAGAAAATAAGCAAACATTACATAAAGCACATCATTTTCATGTTTCTTCTCCATGCCCTCAGAGGCCATCACATAGTTGCAAAGCTAAGAGAGTTGAAGAGTTATGAGAGAAGCCACTTCTATCAAAAGTACACAAGAGTAGGACTACCTCTAAATTCTTCCATCCAGTATCCACCATAACCACAATAGGTTCAGAACTGAGTAAAGGCCTTCATTTTTTACCCTAGCTTTGTCCTTGCTTCTACATACACAAATTAAATTCTAATAATACATCTTATGAGTTCCGTTCTCAATTTCTTTCCATTGAATTCAAAAAAAATAATCAATCTATTTGAATTCAAACAGAACTAGCATTTGTCAAGGTCTATTTCACTTTATAGCAAGAAAAATAAGCTCGTAACTCGCAAGTAATTCTCATTACTTTTCCGATCCTGATTTAACTACTCATGGATGTGTGCTTTACATACTGAAAAAATATGACTGTCTAATAAAACCAGGACAGGATCACAAAATTGCATTTCTAAGTCTAAGTGATAACAAAACACCCTTTGAAGTTCCCAATATCAGTTCTTACTATCAAACTCCAAGACCATTTCACCACAATAAAAGCAATAAAAGGATCTACAACTAAACAAAAAAATGGAGACGAGTAAATGACACTTCCACACAACACCTTTGATTGGGACAATGACTTGCCACTGACTGAAAATGGTGTTGATTCCACAAAAAGCTCTTTTCCCATTGATGATGGTGATTGCAACTGGATATGGTTTGTGGAAGGAGAAGCCCAAGGTGGACGCGCTCGCATGTAAGATTTGGCCAAATCCACTGGTGAACCCATTTCTCCTTCAGTAGTCTGTTCAATAAAAAAATGATAGTGAAAAGGTGGTGTGCACCAATTAGCTCACAACAGTTGCAGCTAAAAAATAATGCGTGTAAGGTACTTGCACAATTTAGTTCCTTGTTCTAGTGAAAACAGAATCTACAGATAGAAGATTAAAAAAAAAAAATCAATGCACCGAGATCACCATGACCCATTGTAAATTATGATTACATACAAAGCCACATAAACATAATCTAAAGCAAACCAAATATTGTAGTTCTCAGTATTGTGCACCAATTAGCTCACAGCAGTTGCAGAATAAAAAAAGTGTGTTAAGGTACTCATACAATTTAGTTCCTTTATCTAGTGGAAACAGAAAATAAAAATAGAAGATTAAGAAAAAATCGAATCACCTAGATCATTATGGGCAATGCAATAATTGGTTGATGGAGGATAACAAGTCAAATTATTATGAGAGCCTATACATCTCAATGTGTGATAACAGACACATTCATAGAAAACAAATTACAAGGACAAGGTAACTGCCATTGTATGTAATAATCTAACATCATCATGATCCATTGTAAAATATGATAAGACACATAAATATAATCTAAAGAAAATCAAATATTGTAGTTATCATAAATTCCTTACACCAGGATTAAATAAAAAATAAAAGGATTACTCACATGTGGAGCAGTGTTCAAAGTGCAGTTTCCACACTCCGCTGACTTTGAATTGGACCCCAATTTCTTCCCCTCAAACCATTTTTTGGCCTCTGTCACAGCTGTGTTGCAGAGATCAGGTGTATCAACATCTGAAACAGGGCTGAACCAATCAGCAAGATATACCACTTGGCATATGAATTTCCAAGTACTTTGAATATGAAAAATACAAAAGAACAATACCATTGCCAACTGTCTTGTCCAGGGTCTTACTCAGCCTCCCATCTTCTATGCCTCCAGTGATGGGAGAATCTACAACTCTCGAATTAATAATATGTGTTAGTCTGTCGCATTCTTCCCTGGTCATAGTGAATAAAAAATAATTCAGAATTTGTGGTCAGATCATGGCTGTATATATAAAGAGAGCATTATCTCCATAAAACCTTATCAGTAGGCAAAATCAGCAAAGCTCACAAATCAATAAACTATGATAGTTATTGCCAATGTATTGTTTTGAATTTGAACTCAAACTTGAACCGTATATCTCAACAATTAAATTAAATGCTTGGAGTTGATGGTTCAAGAATCATGGTGAAATAACAGAAATGAAACAATAGTAGTCACATATAGAAGTCCAGAACAAATGGTTTCTATGCATTGATGACAAGAAACGGTGGAACTACAGCATGGCTGAGCAGGAAATGGCACCCTCCAGAGTTTGACAACGTTCATTTTAGTCATAATTTTTTTTTTAATCTACCCTTGAATTTAAGGCTTATTTCACAGAAAACATACACCCCCTCCCAAAAAAAACGAAAAGAAATACTTATTGTTGTATAACTATCAAATGCACCCTTGAATGTTTTACACTAGCGCCCTCATACCTAAAATCCCAGTTCCAGGTCCTAATGACATGGACTCAAGAAAAACAATGTAAATGTGCATGCGGAATATTTCTACAGAAACAATGCAAGTGATTTCCAATTACCTCGAGAACGTTTCCTGCATTAGAAGCTGTGCAATTACACGCAATGTAGCAGTCTTCCACTCTACAGCAGGGAGATCTTTCTTTGAGTAATTAACAATGTCAGTTGTCTGATTCTCCTAATTTCCACACGCGGAAAAAAAAATCCAATCATCACAAATCCCACGCTCTTAAATTGCCAAAAAAATAAGCTTAATTTAAATCACAAAACACTCAAAAAACAAATTATATATCTGCAGTATATCTAAAATCCCTCATTCAAGTTAAAAGGGGCACAAATAACTACCTTTTCATCACTTTGAGAAGAACCATTGCCGTCATTGACGTCTTCCATTTCACCCTCTACAGAAAATCACAAGCAAGAATTTTCAAAATTTCAATATTAAAATTTCTAAACTAATTTGATTAAACATAAATAACCAAATCAAATTTGCAATACCGGAACTAGAACCAGAATTAGCGTCTTCCTCGTCAACATCGGAGGAGGAGGACGAGGAAGCGGAGGATTCTGAGCCGAAGACGGAGGAGAAAACTTTTCCGGCACCGGTAGCAATTAAACGAGAAGGAGATAAAATGAAACGAGAAAGCCAATTAGGGCTGTGAGGAGTGGAAATAGGGGATAGGCGAGGAGTAGGTCGGTCGTATGGGGTGGGACGAGTTGTAGTTCGCCTGGGTCGAACGATTTTTCCACCGGATTTGAACTCAGTGAGTCTGTTCGGAGGCCGGGAAATGGCGGACATCGTGACTCAGTTTTTGAAATTATTTTCAGGTTGAGAGAGAGAGAGAGAGAGAGAGCAGCGGTTATTTGGGGGTGGATGGATCTCGTTAAAGAGGAGGAGAGACGAGAGAGAGAAAAGGAGCGTTTGTTGTTGGTGGAACAAGTGTATGATTGTGATTGGTTAAAGTTATAGTTTTTAAACCGATCGAGATTAATCTGGTTTAAGATTCGGACCACGGTTCATTAGCGTAGTCAAACGAAGACTTTTTTTTTTGTAAGAAAATAAAACTCAAAACTTATTTTCTAAAAAATTCTATTTTTTTTCAGTAACTATTAAATAAATGTATCTCACCATATTACAATCATTTTATCATAGATTCATTTAAATTTATATTATATGGTTCATAATAAATTAAATTTAGTATGCTAATTTCTTGAGGATATAAAGTGTTTTTCATAAATATAATTTATTTATTTTATAATTGGCACTTAAGCAGCTGGGCTGGTGCTTACAGCTAGGTATCTTTCACAAATTCCAGCATAAATTAAACAGGCCTAAAGCCCATACATAAAAGGCTTGGGCCACCGATCCAGATAAAAATCAACAACTCTCCACGGTTTCAGCTATAGCTGATCGATCAATCGTAGGGGCTTGTGCAACAAATGATTCGTGTCTAGTAAAAGAATCCCACCTTCTCGCCGACAACCAGCGGTCGTATATTTTCGCCTCTCTTTCGCCTATAAAAATCGAGAAATCTAACTGAGAAAGACAAGAAAAAAGAGAGAAGAAAATGCCAGGGTTAACTTGTAATGCCTGTAATAAAGAATTCGATGATGATGCTGAACAAAAACTCCACTACAAGTCTGAATGGCACCGTTACAATCTTAAACGAAAGGTGGTGTTTTTCTTCCTTTTCTTTTAGTGTTTTCTTTGCTTATTTGTGTTTTTGATAATGTTTTTTATATGGGGTTCTGTTGGTATAAAGGTAGTTTGAGATTATTGCATAACTGGGTTTTCGTTGATTTTTTGAAAGAGACGTGCTTTTAAAGTTGAAAATTTTTTAGTGATAATAATCGGTCTGTTCTCGTTTTTTTCCCAGTGTTTAGAATTTTAATTGATTGTTGTTGAGTGAATAATTTGATTCTGTTGATAGCTGTAATGATGTTAAGCTAACATAGTGGTGTGATTTTGTGGTTTGATTGAGATTGAGCCAAGTGTTGAGTACAAGAAATAATTTGAAAGTATAGCAAAAGCCATTGTGTTTGTAAATACCATTACATGAAAGCCATTGTTTTTATAATTGTAGCACCGGAATGAAGTGTGTAATTCATGAATGGCTTTAACAGAAGAAATAACATTATCTTGTAGTAAGAGATTAAATTAACAGATTTTGCTTAGGGTTTCTCGGTGATTGGTGATATCAAAAAGAGGACCATTGATATAGTTTGGCGTATAAAATTCATGAAAGGCTCTCAACTTTTTACCATTCTCTGGGGTTCCGTTAAAATTTAGGTTGCTGGTGTTCCGGGAGTGACTGAAGCGCTGTTTGTGGCTAGACAGTCTGCAATTGATAAAGAGAAAGAGAAGAATGAAACCCCTATGCTTTATAGCTGTGTTCTATGTAACAAGGGATATCGAAGTTCCAAAGCTCACGATCAGCACCTTAAATCAAGGAGCCATACAATGCGAGCTTCTCAATTAACAAACCAGGAAGAGGAGAATACAGTGATTAAACCGCTTCCTCGACGGGAAGTGAATAAGTGTGTTGTGCAAAGGGAGGCAGATGTTAGAGAAAGTGAAGAGAGTGAGGATGAGTGGGAAGAAGCTGATTCAGATGAAGAGTTGGTTGCTGAGGCCACAAAGTCTTTGACTGGTTTGAATGTAAATGAGATAGCCTCTCTTGATGATATAGTTGAGGATGATGAAGATGATATGTTGTTGGATCCATCCTGTTGCTTCATGTGTGATCAAGAGCATGATAACATAGAAAGCTGCATGGTTCACATGCATAAGCAGCATGGGTTCTTTATTCCTGATGTGGAGTATTTGAAGGATCCACAGGGTCTTCTCACTTATCTTGGCCTCAAGGTACTGTATTACACACTTTGTTCTTTATTTGCGCTGCATATTCTTATTTTATTTTATTCTAGAAGTCACATTTACTTTTATGCTATTTTCTCATCTCCAGGTGAAGAGGGATTTCATGTGTTTGTACTGCAATGACAAGCGTCAACCTTTCAACAGCCTGGAAGCAGTTAGGAAGCATATGGAGGCAAAAAGTCACTGCAAAGTACATTACGGTGATGGTGATGAGGATGAGGAAGCTGAGTTAGAAGACTTCTATGATTATAGCAGCAGGTTTGTAAAATGCTCAACATTGACTGCAGCTAATTTCATATAAAACCCATTTCTTTGTCATCCTTTCTGGTAATGATACTGTAATCAGAAGCAGAGTTATCTTGTTCAATACTTGGCTTTTAGTCACTTCTTTTAATCTTCAATCTGTAATTTTATTTCCATTTTGTTTATCCATTTTGTTTCCTGGTTGCAGCTATGTGGCTGAGGATGGTAGACAACTTGTTGCATCGGGTGACATGGCCAACACTGCAGAACTTGGTAGTGGTGGTTCAGAGCTCATTATAACCACAAAATCTGGCAGTAAAGTATCATCCAAAACACTAGGTTCCCGAGAATACTTGCGCTATTATCGCCAGAAGCCACGACCATCACCTGCAAATCATGAAGCCATTACTGCTGCACTTGCCTCCAGGTATGCTTTCAATCTCTGTTTTTCAGAATGATCAAGATAATGAAGAGGAAACAGTTTGAACTTAAATTATATCGCTCTCCCCTCCCCTCCCCTGTACCCAAGTTATAGTAGGAATCGGATAAATTGACAGAAGCACTGGTTTGGTGTCTTAACTTTGTTCCAATTTTCAGATACCGGAGCATGGGGCTGGCAACTGTCCAGTCAAGAGAGCAAATGGTGAGGATGAAAGTGATGAAGCAAGTGAGTCGATCAGCAGAGGCCATGCGGACCAAAATTAGCATGAAAAATAACGTTATTTGGAACCTGCCCAAGAACGTCCCATATTAGTTCAGGGCATGTCCTCGTCTTCATGTAATTCTAGGTCCTGTTGTGAGCTACTTTCGAATTTCCAACTACCTGTTTAATTAAGTGTTTGCGACATGGATATAGTACTTGAGTTCACAGTCTCGTTTGTTTGCTTCTTTCCCGTTTGGCTGGATTGGGAAATTAATATTTCATAATTGCAGTGCTTCAGTTTCCTTTTCTTTTTCTGGCCAAGATACAGAGCCAACCAGTTCTCTCTGGTTAATAATTGTTTTGGGAGTGGAAGGCAAGTGTGCTTGACATGGTCACTTGACAACTGCTGAGTTGCTGAACTTTGAAGTAGGTTCGAGGCGCCAACAGCAGTCCTCTTCTGCAGGCCAATATTTCCAAATCTCCAGTGCAAGGGAGGAATTCAGTATCATTTTAGGGCATACAATTCAAGGCTGTTGACCATTCACCTGGAGAATACCAGCTTGGATACAAAACACGTACGCCCTTTTCCATGTAACAAGTTCTAGCTGAAGTGATCTCGAGTAGACATGTCACCTCATGCACGTCTGCTTTAAAATGAGATTTGCCATCTGGCGAGCAGATTTTGGAAATATTGACGTCGGCAAAATACAGCCGCTGGATCTAGACACCATCTTTCACAACAACGGAATATAGAGAAGGTAGATTATGTGCGGTCTTTTTCAGGAATCATAAATAATTGTAGGAATTGATGATGCCATTTTTTTTTTTCGAACTTCAATTGCACACTCAATTATTGTTAAATAATGATGTAAATTATTCTAGTTTTAATGGCCCAGTAGCTAGATTAAAATTAAACATAAATTAATGGTAAATTATAAAAAATTCTGTCTAAAAAGTTTTTAATTGAGATGGTGTTAAAAGTAATATAAAACCATTCCCAGTTCAAGTTTTTTATTTTTTAATTGAATTGGTTCTTTGCCAATTCCATGCAACAGAAATAACGAAGTCTTTGCTCAATGAATACTGCCATGATAACAGCTTCATATTTCTGTTGGTTAAAATTACCAAGAAAATATCTTACCTAAAAATTTAAATTTGGGTTATTAAATGAGGTCTCAAGATATACTTTATATTATTTTTTAACAAAACTCACACAATATTATGCATGATTTTTATCATATAAAATAAAGATGGTGAGATTAAAACTCATAACCGCTCATTCATTAAGATTCTGATATCATGTCAAAGAACTATTTAATCTAAAAACTTGAGTTTTTAGGAAAGTTAGTTCCTTGACATAATTTAAACTATTAGATGAGATAATTATTTAATAAGGAGAAGATGAGCTAATCCATGAGTTTGTAACAAGGAAGCAGTAGCACAAAAAGAATATATACAATTAGGATACTTATAGTTCTATTAAAGAAATTAATAATCAATCTCAAATTAAAACGAAGAAAAAAATCCAAAGAACAAATGCAGTCACTATGACTACCTGGAGATGGCAAATACAAAAACACATGTCTAACGCGCAAATCTAGTTTACATGTACACCAAGATGAGGTCTGGATTAACTTTTATATGTTTGAAGACCAAAACTACCTGCGGAATCCCTAACATTTTGCTTTCGATCCATTGCTTCACTTTTATTCAAGCCACTGCTGACACAATACGAGGGGATTAGAGAGTATAATATCAATGGTTAGCGGATAGCAGTGCACAATTGAATTTCAAAGAGATGGATGATACACCACTGAATATAACTGTGCATTTTTGAATTGGCAAGGCTGGGCCTTTCTACAGAAAAATGAACCAATCTGATTTCCAGGCTAAGATTCCATGAGCAAGTACATACCTAAGTGTCAGAGAAGCGAGAGCGGCGTCTTCGAGAACTGTGAGATATAGAACAGTAAGTATAAAATTATAGGAAGGAAGTGTTAAAGAGTGAGCAATTGCTAGACTTTTATTCTGACAACTGAAGTGGTCAACTGATATAAACTAGCTTTACATGCATGGCTTGTACCACAGATACGCCTCAAAACATGACCTTGTTAAAATGCTCTAGTGCACATGGTGAAGTTTTGCACCCAGCAAGAAAAGTACCCAGGACAGCAGAAATCAGTCCTATCATATTAAAATAAGGTTGATTAATGTATCAGAAGTGGTTGAAAAGTGCATTTATTGTGCTCTCAATTTATTTTACTTGGTGACTGTCAGATGTTCATTTGAATGCACATCCTGCAAAATCAAAGATAACCAGGATTTCTACTTAGTTGTTGCTTATACATCTGTATATCAGTACCCTGTATGGTAGCAAATGTGCAACTCTTTGCTGTGCCCAATGTCCACCAAAAAAATAGTGCAAATAATCATAGTGAGAAAACTTGAACTCCAAAGTTGAATCAAACATTAAAAAAAATTAAGATGTAAGAAAAGGCAGCTTTATTGACCTGCGATGACCAGAACTACCCCTGGAGGAGACACTTGAACTTGGAAAGTCATCATCAGTCTCATCTAATCTGTATTCTGCAAAGTCTACAGATGTTACAGAGCCTTCATCAGAATTTGAAGTATCATAACTTGAGTGGCGACTTCCTCTCCTTGTATCAGCTATTCTTGCCCTTCTTCTATTTCTTGAATTTCTGAAGTTATCAAATACCTGATACAAGATACAAGAAGTCCACCAGTTACCCTCATCTCCAGGGAAGTCCTCAAACTCATCTCCAGTATCATCATCCCCATACTCAATCACATAGTCTCCTAGAACAATTCCACGAGGCACTTCTGAATGTATGGTGCTCAAAACATCTATTATCTCAGATGACTGCTGAAAATTTTCCCAATCAAGCTGCCGAGCAGGGTCAATTTTTGAATGGCGAGCATTCGGGTGTTCTATTTGAGCATGTTCATGTAATTCAGAATATGTTCCCATGAATGTACATTGCTCTTCTGCACAACAACGCTTCTTCTCATCCAAATGTAAACGAGCCTTCTCAACAACAACCCACCCTGTGACTTCACCTCTACACAATGGACAAACTAGTTTGCAATTGCTATCAGTTACTGCTGGCTGAGTATTTGTCGCAGGAGTTGGATCAGATGTTGAAGGGGATGACAAACCACTTGCACTTTTAAAACGACCCAAACAATTTGAATGCAAATGGTCTGTATCACACACAAATGGCTGGCAACCTTTATCATAAGATGAGCACTGGAGGAGTACACAATTGTGGGGGAAATCCAGGCATATAGGACAAATCACATCTTCCCAGTTGGTATTCAATTGAATATCTTCTATGTTGATAGTATTGGCAGGGTGAACTCTTTGAAAACAAGGCTCAAAGGCCATGATCAACCCCTCCAAACGACAATCTACAATGACATTAAGAAAACTCAGAAACAAAGCAAATTAACTGAAAAGAGGGAATGCACACACAGATATGTCAAACCATAATCTAGTATAACATGAAATGCAGAAAGCTTCACATAGAGCAAAAAAGAAAAGATAAAAAAGCTGACAGTTATGTGGAGACACACCAAGGAAGACATGCCAGAAACAAGTTGCTATGTCAACAATATCAGTGCATCAAAGAGGCAAATCAGTAACTTGTCATCTTCATCACTTACCCTCCACTTTCAGTAAGAAATTCCCACCTGAACCTAATAACTTCTAAATATTTTATAACTTTGAATTGAACCAAATCAACTTAATTCCTATTTTTAGTATACCCTTCAAACGCGAAACTTAAACTCAAGAACCACTTTATTATCACCATAACAATGCCCATAGAAAACCATCGAATTCACACACCCTGAGACTTAAATTAAATGTTTCAAAGTCAAGACTTCCAGGATAATTCCCTTTGATCAAACCAGCCATAGTCAGTAGCAAGAACAGGCATTAGTATCTAAGTTAAATTTGGTCAATCAATCAACAGATCCGTACTATTCAATAACAATAAAAGCCCAATAAGCCTATCAGATTCACATATTTTTTCTCATAATGAACAAACATAGAAACAAATTAACCAATCAAAGTCAAGGGTCAACAGCAAAAATAAATAAAAAATATAAATTAAACTAACATTCATCAAAATCATCGTAATAAACAAAAAACAACCAAAATCAAGGGTTTTCCATATATATATATATATATATATATATATATATATATAAAGCAGCTTCCCAAGTACAACTTAAAATCAAAAACCTTAATGAAATAAAAACAGAAAAATTGAAGTGTTCTGACCTTAAAAAGACAGCAACTTCGGGACTGAAATGAAAAACCCAGATGGTGAAAAACTAATGAGATTGGAGAAGTCAGTTTTGGGAGGAGGTAGGCCCTCTCTTCCTTCCCTTCTCTTCTTTCTTCACTTGTGTGTGTGTGACTGAAAGGTAAAGTCTTTATTTTAATTTTTCTGTAGTTGCCTTTTTTTACTTCAATTTTATGGTTATTTTTACTAACAAGATATTGCATAAAAGGTCAAGATTCAAGATAACCCGCTGACGTTATTGCCCTTAATGCACAAAAGTTCAGGTCAATGCATGGAAGTCTTAGAAACAAAATCTGTGATATCCCATTCTCCTTAATTACACATTACCCTTTATAATAAAACAGATCAGTCAGTTACTATAGGTTTATTGTAGCTTCAGAGTAAAAATATTATGGACTGGATATTTTTTTTATTATACAATACATGAGTACATGCGCTTTTTTTTTTATTTATCTGATTTTGAATAGTGAATTAACGAAAAAACCACTCGAAAACGATAAAAAACACCCTAGAATCAAGGGCTCCTTCGTCATTGCACACATCGGACCGGACCGGACCGGTCCGACCCGCCGATCTTCTTTTTTTTTATTTTTTGAAATTGGCTAAATACGGTTCTGGATCCTAATAAGACAAAACAGGTGACTTGGGCATAGGGGCAGGACGATAATATATCTCTTTTTTTAATTATTTCTTCCCGAGGCTGTCAGAGCGTGCGGAGCACGTGCCAGCCGGTTTTCCACCCCACGTCCTGTTCAGGTGGCGCGTGCGGTCTCATTCGGTGGCCGGAGACAAGCTTCCGCAATCTACGTCGATGTGCCTCCTCTTGGTCTTCCTCCCGCCACAGCGCGTTTCTCCACCAGATGGCCGCGGATGCAGCGGTGGCCGGTTAAAGTCGCTGGCGACGTTTCTCTCTCTCCTGCCTGTACAGGTGCAAGAGCGTCCCCCGAGTTGTATCCTTTTTCACTTCGGTCCCTGCATTTTTAATTTCGTTTTTTGTGCTAATTTCTGGTATATAAGTTTTGATTTTGTTTGATTGAGTCCTCCGATTGGAATTCAATCAACGTCCATTGTTCAATATGGTCCTCCTTCTTTTAATTTCCAAATTGGATTTAAAAAGATGAATTTATATGGTATAGTAGTTTTAATTTTTTCAATTTTGTCCTTTGATTAAAATTGATAATATATGTAGTCTTTCATTTTTTTTCCTTTCGTTATTAACACATAAAATAATAATAATAGTAATAATTTAATTATTTTTCTATTTTACTCCTTTGTTAATGTTTTTTAGGTTTTGTTTTTTTTCTCCTGATAATTTTTAGTTTTTATGGCAGTAATAATAATGATAATTCTTTTGGTTTTTTATCTTTTGTTGAAGTTTTTACGATTTTTTTAGTTTTTCATTTATTTACTTATTCTTTCATAATAATAATGATGATGATATTTTAATTGTTTTTATTGCTTACTATTTTGTTTTTTTTTTTCTTGGTATAATTTGATAATTTTTTTATTGTTTTAATAGTAATAGCAATAATAAGTTTTAGATGTTAAGACTCCGATTTTGCTATTGTTATAATATGGTATTTTAATATATTTTATTACATTAAACTTTGCATATATAAATATTATATTTTAATTTTGATCCAGCAATTCTTATAAAAATTGTTTCCTTAGAATGTAGAGTGAACAATTTTTTTTAATTTTTAAGTGAAATAATTTTTTCCAGCTAATAATTTTTATTTTTATTTTGTCATATATTATATTTTTTACATGCACTTTTATTAAATTTTTTATGCTTTTTTTAGTCTTTGATTTATTTTTTTCATTATTAGCGCAATAATAATATTAATAATCATTATAATAATAATTTTAGCTTTTGTTCTTATTTGCTTTTCTATTTTTTTTTCTCAGGGTAATTTAATAATTTTTACTATTTTGGCCATGATAGTGATGATAATTTTAGATGTTAAAACCTCAATGTTATTGTTATTATAATAAAGTATGTTCATCTATTTCATTATATCAAACTTTTAATCTCAACAATTATAAAAATTATATATTCGACCCACGACATAGTGTAAACCAACAACATCACAAAGATTAATGTAAATGTTGGAAAAAAACTATGTTTTCCAATATTTTTTTTTTTGAAAATTTGTTTAGGCAATTACCTATTTCCGTCTATTTTATGAAAAAACTTAGATATTGTTGTTACGGTAGTGTGTATTGATGTGTTGTATCATATCAAACTTTATATGTGTAGATGTTATATTTTATTTTTAAATTAATAAAATCTATAAATTACTTCAAAATCAATAATTATCAAAATTACTTGCTTAGCCCGCGACGTAATGCAGTCTATTTTTTTAATTTTCAAGTTAGATGATAGTTTTTTCCTGTTAATAATTTTTTTTTGTTTTGTCATTTATTTTACTTATTTTATTTGTTCTATCTGTTATTTATTTTATTGTTTTATTACTATCATTTTTAAGTCAAATGAATTTTTTTTACCTTATAATTTTTTTTTTATATTTTGTTAAAGTTATTAATTTTTTTTTGTCTTTCTTTCTTTTTTTCATTATTAACACAATAATAATAATAATAATAATAATAAGAAGAAGAAGAAGAAGAAGAAGAAGAAGAAGAAGAAGAAATTAGTTAGTTTTTCTTACATACTCTTTTGTTAATGTTTTTCAATTTTTTTTCTTTGGGGATAATTTGATTTTTTTTTTATTGTTTTGCCAATAAATGCAATGATAGTTTTAGATGTTAAAACTTTAAAGTTCCTATTTTTAGAATAAGGTGTGGTGATCTTTTTTATTATATTAAATTTCACATATTTAAATATTATATTTTAATTTTGGACCAGCATATCTTATTAATTTCTTTCATCCCAACAATTATAAAAAAAATTTACTCAGCTCACAACGTAGTGTGGTAATTTTTTTTTTTAATTTTCAGTTCAAGTAATTTATTTTCCCAATCAATAATATTTTTTTCATTTATTTTATTTTTACATTTGCTCTTTTGTTAATGTTTTTAGGCTTTCTTTAAGCTTTTGATTTAATTTTACTTTCTTCCCGTTATTAGAGCAATAATAATATTAATATTAAGAATAACAATAATAATTTTATTTTTTGCTCTTGCATGCTTTTTTATTAGTATTTGTTTTTTTCCCTTTCAGATTCATTGAATAATGTTTATTGTTTTAACAGTGATAATGATGATAATTTAAGATGTTAAGATTTCGATATTACTGTTATGATGATAGAGGACGTTGATCTTTTTTATTATATCAACTTTTACATACTGAAATATTATATTTTATTTTCAACAGTTATAAAAATTATTTGTTCCATCCGCACTACACCCACAACGTAGTGTGGGCATTTGACTAGTAACTGCTCTTTCGAAATGAATCACAATTGTTAAACCTAGTACAATTATTGACTCCAATTATTCTGTATTATTTTAAAAAATTTAAAATCAAAATATTGTTTTATTTTTTAGCAATAAAACCAAACCGAGTTTTAACCGATAGAGTCCAATCTCAATTATTATTATTTTTATAAAGATTTAATATGGACAGGATTCTAAATTAATTATATTTCAATTTGATCCATCAGCTAAGCTGATTTAATAAAAATAAAATGAAGAAGTGAGGTAGTTTTGAAAAAGAAACGAGTATGGGTTGGGTTTAAAAGAGAATATAAAACAAACTAATGGATAATTCTGTATCATTTTTGGTTAAAAAAATTGGAAACAAAAAAAAATATTTGGTTATATTTTTATATTTAAAAGCATTAAAAAATTACAATTGCATGTCAAAAAAAATTCAAGTTAAATAAAATGTTTTTTAAAAGTTGTAAGAGCAATATTTAATTGTCTTTTCTGTTATCACAGATTTTAAATCACAAAACTGCAATTAATACCAATCAATCCTTTAATTATTATTGTAAACCCAACTCAAATAATCAATAAAAAAATTCGTTTTAAATTATTTTAAAAATGGACTTGAATGAACTGACTTCACCTACAGATAGCACAGATGCCAAGCATGCACAGCACGATTCCTTTATTTATAATCTCTAGCAAGAGGGGATCTCAATTTCATATTTGCTTCCAAATGGCCTTCCATAGCAAAACTAGCAGCACCCACGTCGTGGCACCTTTGACAGAACAAATTAATTGAGGGTAGTGGTCAACGCAGAACAAAAGAAAAAGAATTCGGATGGAAAAAAACTAGAGGTGGTTAAATTTAACCTATGTTAATGAGAGATGCATTGAAAAGAATCAAATAATTTTACATTACAACAAAGGAGGCTGCCCTTTTTACAGATGTATATATTGATGCAACCCACAGACAAAATGGCCCACCAAAACTCGAAGGTTAAGCCCCCCCTATGTTGCTGTTAAATGTGTTTTAGGAGGTGGCTCAAGAGCCTGTCGCCAGGTTTGGCGAATTCTATCAATGAGACCTGTTTACATATCGAATGCTGAGGTTGCTAACTATTCCTGATCCTCAATTATCCTTGTTACAATTCCGACAGCAACGGTTTTCCCTGATGTTCTCAAAAAGGCCCTTCCGAGAGCTCTGCTTTTCGTGAACTCTTCTGCGCAAACTGTTCCATCCAAAGCCACCTGAAAAAAGTGAACAGACAAATATGATATCAATTCACGGATGTTCTGCATCAATATTGACAGAGAATTTATCGTTCATGTGTTTTTTTTCCTCTTCAACTCACTGCTATTTCTGTGGAAGAATTGATGGAAGAAACTACCATTCATTTTAATTCAATTCACCTCGATTATGGCACTCTGCTTGGAGGTAAGACAGCGAGGTGCCTTCTTTGACACCTTCCCGGTCTTTGGATCAAGTACTGAAATTATTTTAACAACTCTAGCAGCCTCCTTTGCATGGTGTATGTGGAATTCCAACTGCACATGTGACTCGGAATGATCAGATCATCACCGTAAAAGAGAAATGCTCTTGAACGAGAAAAAGAAAAACCTTCGTAGAGACAAGCTTACTTGAGAGCCAATTACAATTGGGATTGTCAAAAAATCTAAGACGAGCACTTTCAGCTCAAAATGTTTTGCAACTGCAACAGGAAAGTCAGGATGACATAGAACACCTCCAGCCATCACATTACTTCCATCAATGCCTTGGAGACTGACAGTCACATTATCTCCTGCTCTTGCGACTGCACAAATCTGAGAGTCTCGTTCTAGGGAGCGTATTGTCCCCACATCTCCTGATGGCATAACTAAAACCTGCATTCCACCAATTAAATATGTGGTTATAGTACCAGCACAGATAAACACTGCCCAAAACAAAAGATATATATAACCCCAGCAGGATAGGTACTATTAGCAGCACAAATTCAACCACCGGTATAAATTTAAAGCATAAGTAGTATCTGCACTTTATAATGTACATTCAGTAAACCAACATTTTATTTTCAGGCTAGGGCAGAACAAATCAGTGGCCAGTTACAGGACCAATAAAAAACAAAGGGTAAGAACAATAAATGTGCAAAGGAGATGGTTAAATTCTGGGTCGTTAATGAGGGACAGCCTATGATCAACACACGAATGTCTCAACATATTTGTCCCATGTTGTACAAAGTTCAACATTTAAAAACACACAAGGAACAATTCTCATATTCGCTGAAGCATGAACTCTCAAGGAGAAAGTTATGTAGCATTTCTGTAAATTCCTTCAACCTTAATCACATCCTTCCAGGGAGACAGAAAGATATAGGTCAAAAACATTCAAGTGTAGACCACCACAGTTTGGGATCTATATGTGCACATTTTCTGGTGCATATATTGAACCTAAGTAATGAAGCCTAAGTTTCAAGCAAGGAATCCAACTGCCCATACTAAGAAGTACTGGTATGATGGGTTTCTATTAGGAAAAATGTAAACCACCCATCCAAGTGATTTCTCAACGATGAATCAAATCACTTGTTTTTCAGAAAGCCTAAAGTCAGTGTTATAACAACAAGTAGTAACCTCAATGCATACCTTCAATCCACCCCGAAGAGCACCAGCCTCCAGTTTACCACAGGCTGACACCTGCCCTTGTGAAGATGATTTAACTACATCACATATGGGCATGAGAAGAGGCTTTGAGAAATCTCTCTTTGGTGGCTGAAGAGAATCAATTGCATCCAACAGACAAGATCCTTGATACCTGCAATTCAGTTACCTAGGTAAATCTTAACGTCCTAGAAATTATTTTGCGATGCCAGCGAGACTTTTTGATCACTCCCATTACAGAATATTTCTTGTAAATAAATTGAAAGGGAGCTCACCAGGATGACAAACAAACATCAGAAGGAGCTGCAACTAAATTTTGATTTTCCACTGCACTCAATGGAATCCATGACACCAAGGAATCCTTGAATCCACAAGAACGAAGAAATGTTCCAAGTTGTGTTCCAATCAAATCAAATCGATCTTTGGAGTACTGCACAGAGTCCATTTTGTTAACTGCAACAATAATTTGCTCAACCCCAAAACTTCTAATAAGACGTGCATGCTCCTTAGTTTGCCCTTTGCTGTCCATTCCAGCTTCAAAACCCCCAATGGAGGCATCTATAACAAGGATGGCAGCGTCAGCTTGTGTAGCGCCAGATATCATGTTTGGGACAAAGTCTTTATGGCCAGGGGAATCAAGCACAACAACATGATATTTTTTGGAATCAAAATACGCAACAGCAACTGTCATAGTTATTCCCCTTTCCCTTTCTTCAGGACTCTCATCCAAAGCCCAAGCATAGGCGAATGACCCCTTGCCCTGTTTGAATTACCAAAAAAAATAATCAAGTATTGCCGTGATTGTTTTTATATTTGAACAGCACATGCATGCAAAGAATCAAAACCTTATTAACATCACCTGTAACTTGGCCTCCTTTTCATATTTGTGCATTTCTTTTTGGGTTATTCGTCCCGAAAGATGTAGGAGTCTACCTGATAGTGTTGATTTCCCAGAATCAACATGGCCAACCTGTAATCATTTATAGATGAAGTTTATCATTAATGCAACTGGTAACATAACCTTATTGAAGATTTTTGCAACAAATTCCTGGAGTGTATGATTAAAACCAGAGGTCTGACTTACAATAGCAATATTCAGTTGTGTCAATGCATTTTCTGATTTGTCTGGGAGCATCCAATCCTTAGGTTGATATTGTGCAGATGACTTAGACCTCCTGGCACTAGCTTTATTTGAGTTTTCAGATTTATCAGACAAAGACATGTCATTCAAATTACTTGTAGGACCAAGAGACTTGCCCCCATTTATTGAAGTGCTAGCATTACCAACACTTTTATCTTTGCCTTTTGGCATCGATGAAGATGTGCTATCTGAAGTTTCATCACTTGATTGAGTGTCAACTACACCACTCTTATTAGGATTACCATCATCGACACCAGGCCTGCCTTTTGAAATTGAAGCAGAAGAATCATCAGAACTTTTGCAACTTAGTTGCAGAGCTCCATTCATTAAATGATTGCTGTCATCCATGTTACCTTGTTTGCCTTTTGGCATTGAGGCAGATGATTTATCTGAACTTTTAACAATCTCAGAAATGCCAGCAGATGCTTTTTGAGATCTGGAGTTAATAAGGTTGGCTGCAATAAAAAAGGTAGCACAGAAACAAAAATGAAGTAATACAGAGAATACTTTTGAAAATAAGCTATTCTAACTATATTGTTGTTTCAGAAAATAACAAGGAATATGACATGTATGCATATATAACACACACACAAATGTAAGAAATATAAATTATGTCTGTGCATGCAAACCAACTAAGTGAATGCCAAGTTATATACTGTAGGAAATTGCAAGGCAGGTGGCATATTGTATCTTCACATGTTTCAGTAAGAAATTGTTCCATCATATAAGAAATTCAAGGCTTTAAATTTGCAAGTTAAGACACATAATTTTTTTATTCAGACTCAACCTTCTCTTGATTAAGTGTTTATGCCAGACCATGCAGTCTTGACAAGAGCAGCTCAAAATGGACAGTTGAGATATAAAGTTATGCAAGTCATTTCCCTGTGGTACTCAGCTCAATGGGGTAGGGTGCTTTGAATGAATAAAATGCCAGTACCTAGATGCAGTCCTCCAAACTAGATTCCTGGAAGGGAGAAATTGTAGATACCCATACCATTGCACCAGGCAATGGAAGCTATACAAGCAAGTTGGTACCTTTATTTCTCATTCCTAACAGGATTTAACTCCAATAAAAATCAAGGAGATAAAGTTTTTGGCACCGGAAACAAAGTGACCTATCAAAATTGAAAATAAAAGGATACCTTTAGAACCAATTTTGGAGGATCGTAAACCATTAGAAACCATGTCATCAGGAGATGGGAAATCAAACTTGAAAGGAGCTGTATACGTAATATACACAACATCAGTACACACACAGAAGCCACAGATCTAATGATAGTTTTGAGAAGCAGAATCGCAAAATGGCCTCAAAAAACAGCCATCAGCCAGACATATACATGATAGCTTCATCCAAAAGGATTCTTAAGTTAAAGAAAATGTGTCTTCAGTATCCACTGATTTCATCAATTCATCCTGTTATACTACATGTTCAGACCTATATCAAAATGGGAGCGGTTATGGGGACTTAAAGCCTTATGGAATTCATCGATTTTTCCTTGGAAATTCCCAAGCTTGTGGAAGTTATTGCCCTCTTCTGTCACAAAATCATCATTCCACTGTTGACCTACTACAGCCTTTCGTGGTGTCCGATGTGGCAATGATGCAAAAAGAGACTTGGCCATAATGGATACTCCAGAATCTTTGCAAATAATGCCAGCTGCATGAAACAGATCTATTCTATAAATGGAGAACCAGCTTGAAAGGAAACCTATATAACAATAGAGATGCAAGCTGATTGCACGGTGATATCAAACTAAAAATGATATCTGACTTAGTATCATTACCAAAAGCATGCCGCTATGTTAGTGTCTAATGTTATCCAGGAAAAAAGGGATAATGTGAGACAAAGCAGAATTCAGTTAAAGAAAAATCATTACGCAAAGTTTCCTTACATGTTCATGTCAAGTTATTCAAGAAGCAAAGCACCATATGAAAAGAATTAGAATGTTATGAAAAATATCTTTCCCTTATTCGTTATTACAAAGAAGAATAATAGACAAAACCAATCATAGCACTCCTATAATTAATAAAGGACACCTGCATACCTGTTCCCTTGTCATCCTTAAATTTTCCAAGGACAGAACTTCGAATAACACCACAAATATCACACGCAGTCATACTCTCATCATTATCATAAGTGCAAATCGAGCAACTCCATACCCGAACCTTATCACTACCCGTTTCTTTCTTAGGCTCAGGTGCTTCAACTGTTACACAAATAAAGCCCAAGCAGCCAACAATTACAATATCAACAACTTGAAGAACATCAACACCATATCCCCTTCAAATAATATAAACTTATATGCACATAATCCTACAATTCAAAGGCTTTTTTTCTATTATTTTACTCATTATGAAAAACACAAACAGAAAAAAAACTAATTAATTCATTAGAATGGTTATTTGAATAATTGAAATAGTTATTCGAGAAACCCACAAATCAAATCTCTTAAAAATCCAATTTTTTTCTCAAAGAATTTCAACATACCTTTCCTATAAGTAATGCTACCCAAACACTAATTAGTATAAAGAATCTCTGCTAACCTTGATCTTCTACATCATAATCATAGTCATAGTCATAGTCATAGTCGTCGTAATCATCATAATCAACTCCGTAATTCCCTTTACGAGGCATCTTAATCCTGCTGATCACAAAAAAATATAAATTTAATTCAGCATTCCAAGCAAGTTTTGATTTTGATTTAAAAAGTGAATAAATCGCTGAAATTTTGGTTTGGTTTTCTGGGATTTTCTCGGAAACCAAACAGCGGTGAGAGGGATTGGGAGGAGGGATTGGAGAACGGGAGATCTTTTAGGGTTACTGGACCGTCACCTTTATGAAATCGCAGTGGCAAGCAACCAGAGCACAGAAGATGCTTCTTTTCTCCTCTCCTTTTCTCCCTCACTCTCTCTCTCTGTTTTTGTTTCTCTCTCAGCCAATGATTTATATATATAATATTATATATTACTGCTTATGAAAGAATTTTTATTGTAGAGTGGATTTCTGTTTTGTTTCTATATAGATTCATCAATGTTTTACTTCTATTCTTATTTTTTTTTTTAACATTACCATTCTAGTTTTTTTTTTTAAATTAATATTAACCATAGAAATGAAATAGTTTATTTTTTATATTTTGATCATTGGTTTTTTTTTTCAAGAAAAGATCTCTAATTGTTTTTGTAAACTATTATAAGAATGACAAGAAGGTAAGAAAAAATTAAAAAGGAGAAAAACCAAAACTTTTTAATGAAAAGATTTTTTTATTAAAAAATGTAGTTAATTTATTTAATAAAATTTAATGAAAAACGTGGAGTAATTATTTTTTTTTTTTAAATGTATGATATCGATAGAGATGATATGTTTTTAAGATTACTTAAGGGTAAAAAATAATTTTAATTGCTGTAGAAGTTGAAGATAAGAAAACAAAAGGATATTTAATTAAGTGATATAGAACATTAGATAAATTAAGTATTTGTCTGAGAGTACAGTAGCAAGTACGCTTATGCTTGTTGAAGTTTTTGGTCGTGAATAGCTTGCCATACATGTCTTGTAATGTTTCAAATTCAACACGACAGTTAGAACCTGATCATTTGACTGGCTGGAGTTTAATTCTAGCACTGAAATTAGTATAACATTTCCGATCAGTGTTCTCCAATCAGGAAGAGTTTCAGAGTGGGATATTCTGAAACTATCAAGAAGCAGTCTCTTTCATTACAATATGTTTCTGTCAAGAAGCAGTCTCTGCTGTCATCCGTGTTGTTGTTGTTAAGATCATCAGAGGGTGAGAAACAAATCTCGCATGCCATGACAGGCAAGGGATTGGGGTAACAGGTACAGCGATCATCTAAACTCTGGCAGCAGAGTCGGTGCAGAATCCTTGCAGGGGAGGATTTGCAGCACCTAAAAGTCGGCAACCAAAGAGAGATTTCTTGCGGCAACTGGACTGGAAGAAAGAGTAACAATCCTACAAGGAAAGGGAGAAGGAAAGTTGTGTATATATATATATATATATAAAGAAGCTTATACTCTGCAGATACAGCCTCAAATTCAGCAAATAAAACTAGCAGAAATAGATCTATGAGTTGAGGAGTTCGGCCATAAAGTCAGCAACTCAATAGGTCTGTGAGTTGAGGAGTTTGGAATTCTGACTTGAATTATGAGCTATAATTTATTACAACTATCTTAGATTAGTATTTTCTTTATCAGTTATTTTCCATTTGGTAGAATATACAAATAGCCAAAGCCGTAAACATAAAATATCATCAAAGCTGCTTCCATTCCCACCCGAAAATTCAATGGCGTACTTGCAGGCTCGACCAAAACACCAATTTGCCATCCTATTCTTCCATATAAGACCTGACAGTGTAACCAGAATATCTCCTCCAACCCTCCACAGACACCAACGATTCGATCATGTCTTGGCCAGCAGATGCATTACAAGATGGGTCAGGACTCCTCAACATCAAACACCCTAAACCATCACTGTTAATTGATTTGCTAGTGTAACTAAGACCGACATGCGTTACAGTAAGGATATGTCCACGAGAAGCTGAGCCAAGATTCAGCACAGAACCCGCAAGCAATAATTTTACTCCCATCAGAACAAATATCGTCATTGATTACTAGTTGTTTCTTTCAGTACAAACCCTACCTTTCCACGAACTCCGGACTCATCAGCAAACCATGCATCGTTAACTTCATTGACAGGCCAATTATCATGATAGAGTAATAAGATATCAATTGCCTCGCTTTTTTATACGCGGATACTTCTGCAATTATAATGGTTATGTCTTCTTCTCTGGTTACGTCTCTTGCAGGGGTTTGCTTATCGTTGATCATACCAGAAAAGAAAAGTGATGATGATGATGATGATGATGATAAAAAAAAAAAAAAAAAACCGAAGTAACCTGGAAGAAAATCAAACTTGGAAAAGTGTTTTTGAAAATAAAAGTATATGAAAAACACTTTTGAAAAAAATAACTTTTTAATTTTATTTTCATTTTAAGATATACATTTTTTGTGTTTTTATATTATTTTGATGTCTTGATATAAAAATAAAATTTAAAAAATATTTTAGTATATTTTTAAAATAAAAAATATCCAGATACAAAAACATGAAAGTGATCTTGTGAAATCCTTTTACCAGAGAATTTGGTTGCTACATTCGAATATCTAGAAATTCGAATGCTCACGTGGCATCTCATGAGCACTTGAAATTGAATATTTAGGTAATAATTCTTTTGGCAGTTGCAAAGAGTTGGGAATAAAATCTCAAATGTTATCTAAATGCTACTAAAGACCCGTTTCAGAATTGCCTATACAAGGTTTTCCAAGAAAAAAAATATTATTTTTGATAAAAAAAACCTTTTAAAAATTAAAAAAAAAATCATTTCAATATACAACCACAAACACGATTAAAATATCTGTCACCCAACAGGGGGAGGAGTTTTTAGCTCTTTTCTTTTTTGAATATTGATTTAAGAACGATCAATACCTTTTGGTTACCGATATGTTTGATGGCACATTCAAAAGCCTTAAAGAAAAAAAAAGGAAACAAAATCCATAATCAATATGAAAACAGCATCGTGTTCTTATTTTACTTCCATATCAGATCAAAATGAAGCAAGAACAAACTGCATATATTTTGCATGTATTACTTCAGAAAATTGACAAAATGTTTGAGTTTCTCTGACACTACAGCTCTCTCCAATTATCTACCGTGTAAGATAATTCTTTCTATACAGAGACAGAAATATTTTCAGTGTCAACAAAGTTACTTTGCATTTACAACATGATAAACAGCCTCTTCACAAAACGGAAAAATGGCAGAAGCCTTTTAGTGGGCCCGGTATATTGTAGTCTTGATTGAAATAAAATTATAATTTTATTGTAATGAACGAACCATGTTACATCAAAGCTTTGATCACCGGCCAGATAGGATTGAGTCGCTCCAGGAAAGCATGAGATCTCGGATAACAGTCGGAATGTCTGCAAGTCAGAAGCATAAGATCATTGTTCATACAATTCAGTAAGCAATGGTATGCTTAAGATTCTAGGAAACTTTACCTCTCACAACTTCCCTAGTCACCGAGGGGATATCGATTTGGTCTTCAACCAGTCTGTACACATCAACCAGCTATAGAAGATGAACTCATTTCAGTATTCAGACATGGACTTTACCGGAAGAAGAAGAAAAAAGTGTCATTTCTATATTTGGATAATGGTAAGCATAGCAGTCAGTGGTTTGAATACCTCTTCAATGTGAAGTTTTGAGTCTTCTGTCATAGCCAAAAGCAGCTGTCTCCGAATTCCTTCATCGGTAAAGAAGAGACGTGCTCCATCTTTAATGGTATTTGTCAAGTCTAGCTTCTTTTTAACTTGCAAGCTTCTTGAATTTTGGCTGCGAAAACAAAATTGCAGACATGTGGATGCGTTATTGAAACAATAACCAGATTGTATCCAAATAATAAAGGTTGTCATGAAAATATACAGACATGTCTTTTGCTTGAAATGCAGGGTTGCTGCTCATCTTGGCTACGTTTTCCTTTGCAAGAACAATAAGGTTTTCAAGCCGTTTCCACTGGAAAACACCGCCTTTGAACAGAACCTGACACAGGGAAGCAAATCCTTCTTGAGGGATTACATTATGAGAAACCATATGGTTGATGCAACTTGGACATGGCCAAAAATTCTATAATACTAGACAATCAGTTGCCACACACTAGTGAACCTAGGGATTGACAATGAATCAAACCCCTGACATGAATTGTCTCACCAACAACCCATAATGACCACGTTGTCCAGTAAGGTGGCCCTGACCTTGCTGGCAGCAAATTAGTATTGAGAATCCAGAAACATGATTGGCTAGACCTAGTTTTGACATCTACATGTGTATGCTTCTCTGTTGAAGTTACCTGGTTGTTTAGAGAAAAGGGTTCCTCTCTTTGAATAAGGACATTTGGCAAATGAGGCGTGACACCAAGTGTTCTAGGATTGAGAAATAATTTATATATTTTACCTATTATGGTCAGGGCAATTGGGGGCCCTTCTCTTGACAAGAGCTTGACATCAGACAAGGGTAATGGCACCAGTTAAAAAGACTATCAAGTGAAACACAACATTGAACCTAAGAATTGCTGATGAATCACCCTGTGACATAAATTATCTTCCACGGATCCCATAATGACTCTATAAGCTCTCAAATAAGGTGGCCCTGAAGTTTCTGACAGAAAAATCGACTTTGAGAATTGATAAACATAATTGGCTGCTAGTTTTGACAAATTCATGTTAACTCTTTCCTGTTAAATTCACCTGGTTGTTCATAGATGAGAGGATTCACTCTCTAAGAAAGGACTTTTAGATATTAAGGGCATTTGGCTGAGCTTGAGGCCAAGTGTTTCTATGGTTTAGAACTATTCTTTTTTTTTTTTAATTTTCTATCATGGTCAGGGGAAAATTAGGGGCCCTTAAATCCTTCCCTGACAAAAACCTGACAGTCGGTGCTTTTAAAGGCAACAAAACCTGATCCCACCCTTTTAGATTTTAGCATCCCCATTTGACCACCTCATTTAGGATGAGGTGATGAGCATTTACCAACCTACCCACATTATTCCCATCCCTAAGAGAGGGACACGTTCTGTTGTGCAAGCACTCCTGCTTGGAACTAGGATATTCCACAAAAAGTAAAATTCTTTTTGTGGGTAAACATGCTTACAGTTATTGTAATATTTTTTTTTTTTGACTTACCATCTGTAATTTAACAGCATGATATACACAAATGATGCAAATTGTGTGGAAAAAGACTTCTAAACTAAATGGATTGGAACTGACCTGTATGAGCCGTTCACGGAGTGCTGGGTTGGGATCTGTTAGGAGGCGTTTTGCAATATATGGATAGGCAACCTGGTTACATTATAAAAAACTTGGTCAAACAGGTTCTTTATTCTGTACAAATCTGACAAAACAAGCTGGAGGTTACGAGTTAACTGTTTCAAGTTATCAGCCTGTGTATTGTTTTCTGCTTGGGCAACAAAATGTTTTGGATCAAACCATTTATTAGGATATAACTTTAAAGTTATATCATATAAAGCATCAAGAAATTTGAAACCTGGCTCACCTCAAGAAATTTAAAATCTGGCTCCAGGATGAGACAGATGCCCTCTTGAGTCAATAAAGAACGAATAACAAGGGAAAACCTCTCTGGTATACGAATGGGATAATTGTAAACCAATTGATTAAACTTCCCTGCAGCAATTACAGAACTATCTTAATCCAGATGCATTACAAAGTAAACCATGCAAATGAAAACCAAACACTAAAATTTTAGTTTAAGCAACGTGCTTAAATGTTCATATTATTAACAAAAGTTCTATAGCAAACTCCGTGGTGATCTATGTTAACTATGATTCAAAGACACATGATTGATTTAGATTGTGGGCATACAATTTACCTGTAACGGTTCTGAAATTAAAATCAGAAAGTCCTTTCCCAACAGAATTCTGCCAAATAGCTTCCAAAGCTGGAATGATAGGAGCAACATCAGTGTCACTAGATAGGAATCCAAGCCTGGTGAAGTCATTTGCCATCTCAGCATAGTCCTCATTCACAGCATGAACAACAGCATCGATCAGTATCTGCTTGTTTTGCTGAAATATTGTACTCAGATTAGCAGGCAGGGTAACAAAACATATACACTGAGCCGATCAAATTAACTACAATTTTGCACTTGGTAAACTATACTAGTCTATATATATGCTTTGCCAAGCATTCCCTTCCCAGCCAGTTCAATATGATTATGCTATTTGCTTCACAGAGCAGTACAATATATCAGTTTTTTTATTTATCAAACCGGAAAATAAATTTACTTGAATTTTGTTCTTGCACTGCACACCTAGGAGACAAATATCCTACCTGACTAAGGACAGCAACATTCCCAAAGTCCACATATGCAATGCGTCCATCTCGCATGGCAAAGATATTTCCAGGATGCGGATCTCCATGAAATAACCCAAACTCTAGTAATTGTCGCAAAGCAGCACTCACCCCAACTGTTAAAAATCCATTTACATCAATACCAGCATCCCTGATAGCCTGAGCATATGAAAAATATGTTATTTCTTTCATCATGAAAAAACAGAGGAAAGAAAAGCACATATCTTGACAGCCACCTGTGGATTGGTGCATCGAATGCCATCTATCCATTCCATAACTAAAACACGTGAACCACAAAGTTTTCTGTAAACCCGAGGAATTTTAACAGTAGGATCATCTTTGAAGTTTTCCAGGAAGTCTTCAATATTCCGAGCTTCCTGATTGGGACAAGAAACAGAGTCATCAATACACATATAAGAAATATCACTGTCGGGGGGGGGGGGGGGGGGTATCCATCATTGTGGTTGGCATGAACATAGATATAACACAGCTGAAAGGCTGGCAGATTTGGACCAAGATACATTCTTGCCTATCTTTAAGAGCTTACAACAAGATTGTTATGCAGAACAGACGACAGTTTTGAAAGATACCAAGGTGTAATCAAGCTCCTCCAAAAGCTTCTCACCAAATTCATCAACTATCAGCTCAGCATTGCATCCCAATTTCTGTAAACTGATTCCATTTAGGAATGAGGCAAGAGTTCTAAAGAGGAAAAGATCCCGAAATATTATGGGCTCTATTTGAGGCCTTTGCACCTGAAAATTAATCACTTTACATCATTGTTTGCAATAAATACACAGATGAAATATGCCAGTACATGAACCACACACAACCTTAATTGCAACGTCCTCCCCAGTATCCCGTAAGGTAGCTCGATAAACTTGACCCAAGCTCGCAGCTGCTATTGTTTGTGGTGAAATTTTACTGAATACAGCTTCAAGTGGTTTCCCCAACTCCTCTTCTATGATATTGAAAGCAACCTATTAAAACTTCACTGGTTTAGACACAATCCAGAAAAGCCGCACCAAACTAAAATCTAAGAAAAGTCTGTGATTACCTGGTTGGGGAAAGGAGGAACATCATCCTGGAGAATGCAGAGTTCATTCATATAATCCTCTCTAATGATATCAGGTCTATTAGCAAGAACCTGTGAAGCATAAAAACTTATCCAGTCAACACCAAAACCTTATTCTGTCACCCATGTACTTGGTTAAATCTTCAGTACTTCCACTGCACCACATCTTCTGATCACATTTCAGCATTTGCGGATTATGTGGACCCCACGTGGGATCCACAAACGCTGATATCATAACGAAAATGTACCAAGAAACAAGCATTTAAACTCAAATAACGAGACACCAGCAATCCAAAATACTTACAAATGCAGAAATCACTACATAGACTCATTCCAAGTAGATTAGACTAATTAAATTGGTCAGTGCATTCGATCCTGTTATAAAATTAGTTGGGGCAATGGACCCCACTGTTACAATTCCTTAACACAGCATAAACCGAAGTCCATAAAAAATTACACAAAATTTTCTACACCAATGCATTTTAACTTAAATTTATAACAATTTGATGAATTAAGTCTTAAATTCATCAAAAGTCGCATCTAAACTCTCCATGGAGGACATAATTGGTAAATTTGTTTTAGCAAATTTCAGTTCAGAAAGAAACCTGTCCAGCTTTGATGAAAGAAGGCCCTAAATCACACAATAAATTCCTAAGCTGCCGAGCACGATACGGAACCACCTCTTCATCTCTTCCAACCAAAAAATCATACACCAGGTTAGACCAATACAATCCCAAACTCCACACTATCTCCACTCCTCTCAACATCAACGACGATATTGCCCCTCTCGATTCCAGCACTTTACTCCTCACCTAACCAGAATTAAATCAAATTAAGAAAAGAAATATTATTTATTATTACTTGATGATGATGATGATGATGAAATCGTACTGTTTCGGGAGAGTACTTGCGAAACGGCACGCAAACACCGCGTTCGATGTCGAGTTGGTCCATGGCGCTGCTGCTGTCTCTGTCATTTGTTTTTACTGTTACGTTTCTCCTGATTGTTGTTGAAGAGGCTCCGTTTTTGGTGGTTTCGACATAGGAAGCAGCAGCAGCAGCAGCGCGAATTGGATATGATCGGAAGTTGCTTCTTTGGAGGAGAATCCGAGAGCGAGTTTTCGGATTTTGAGAGGAAAGGGATGGGGTAATTGTGTAATTTGGATAGTAAATCAAGTCCATATTTGCTGTTAAGTTTCAAAGAAGGAGAGGGAGGGAGGAAGTGGCGCTAGAAGAGAAGAAGGGAAAAAACGGTTATTTTAGTGAAGAGAAGAGGAGAGAACTGAGTCATGCAATAGAGATGGTCTGGTAAGGGGTCACCACAAAATCTGGAACTGGATGGATAAAATTGAGGGAAACTTCAAAGTAGTCCTTTATATATTATTAAATTAACACTTCCATGCCAAAATGAAAGCAAATTGTCAGATGGATTCTTAGAATGCGTGCCGTGGCTTTAATGATGTAAAAAATAAAATATATAGCTTCTTTCTTTCATAAAAATCAATAAAAAATATTATATTGAAATTCACATAAAACCCCTTTTACAAAAAATAAAAGCAAAGAATTTTCATAAATCATACAAAATATATAAAAATATAATTCTATTGGACGTGTGCTCCTCAATTCTCCTTTCAAATGCCAAACAAGAATTGCGTTTTGGGCTTCACGAAATATGCAAATTGAAGGGGATAAACTGGTGGATAATTTAATACGACGATCCAATCGATAGGTGCGTGGGATGTAATTATGATAGGGACTCAATTGATAATAATGTCTCTCTTGATATGAGATTGGGAGATGTGAAATATTTGAGACTAATTTAACGTATTCCAGTAGATTTAGAGGGAAACGCAAGTGGTTGGAGGGTTGTGAGTCACCACTTGTGAGAGATGCACCTGGGGACGGGGCTCTGCCACGTGAATCTGTTTGCTTGCTTGCTTTTTTCCTTTTCAGAAATCTGCAGTGGGAGAGTTTGAGAAACCTAGAACAGTCCCTAAAGACTTTTCAATTCCTGATTAGATCCCAAAATAACAATTTTACTTAAAAAACTCTTCTATGTTTTTGGATAAAATTGAAAATTAGGTAATGTAGTTGGGCTAATTTAAAGTCTTCCCATAAATTTTAGAGGGGCCAGTGATAGTGTAGAGTATGGATTTTGGTATATGGACGTGTCGATGGGGACTAGCATGAAAAATGACTCAGGTTATTAGATATTATGATGATATAATCAGTTATTTTTATTAAAAAATATTTTATTTTCTCAAGTAATGATTTTTAATTTTTATTCTTCTTAAATATGGAAATACCAGGAATGTTAGCTTACAAGTTCCAATATGGCCTGGAAAATATATGGGAGTCCGTTCAAAATATTTTTTTTTAAATTATTATTTTTTTATAATCACGGGCTCAGCAAAGGCAGCCATGTTATGTTGTTTCCATGGCCACCAAACTCCAACCCAAAAGAAGAAGAAGAAGGGCCTACCGATGAATTACGAGCCCACTGAGCAGCTTCCACACTCAAAAACCCATCAGCATGGGAGAAACCGAGCATGTCCTATATTTTTTTAGCCGTACGTAGCCCAATCGCTCAAACAAGGAAGCATGTCCTCCCCCGCAAGGTTGCAACCACAACCAGCGAAATTAAAGATGAACCCTCGATGAAAACGAAACAGATTTGAAAACGAAACAAGCTGCAGCCAAAAATCATCCCAAAAGGACAAATCTGCTTACCAAACCTCGTAGATATATAAAACTTTGTCTAATTAAGATGTAGGAACGCCTTCACAAAAGATCGCCAAGCACATGAAGCAAGCTTTTGAGGGACATAAAAATGGAAAAGTTCATGCATGCTTTCACATGTACTGATGTTCCAGAATGGAGACCCGGAGCTTATTGGGGCTATTGAAGATATTCAATATTATATAACTTATATATTTATGAGATACTTGTATTAAATATTTTAGGTATTTCTTAATATATTTATAAAGATTGATCTCTCTGGACAAAAAGTCTTGCGAGGTTGAAAAGGCAAAGCTCATCTCATAATTTGAAGCTTCTTTTTTTTAGACTTAATCCAACATATATACTCATTCTCCCTGTCATTGACTTGAATTTCAGAGTATATTATCTGCAGATGTTACCGGGATCACTAAATCTGCAAAGTTTAGTTTTATTACCACATGAATTTCAAGTCTCATCAGAATAGTGAGATGACTAAATTAGCGAAGAGTCATTCTCCCTGCTTTATTAAACAATTGATTTTCCCTTCCAAGACCGTAAATAAATCCGTATTCATAAGAGCAACATAGACCTCTTCCTTCGTTACTGGTTCGAGAAGATTGTTGTTTCCAGTATGAGATGTTGGGAAATTGAGGTGTCTATTATTTTAATTAAAAAATTCTAGTCTTTAGCTAAGAATTAATTAAAATATTTCAACCCTTAGTTGAAGAACAAAGAATAAAGAGATCAAAGGGTAAAAATTCAATATCTAATTTTATTGTCATCCCTCTAATTGTATTTATAAAGAAAATCAAAGGCATTACAAGAACCCTAATCAAATATAAACTCTTAAACTAATCTTGTCATAGATAAGATTTAAACTAGAATTGAAATTGCATTTAGACTAAAACACTTGATCAACCATTTGATCTTATTTAGGAAAGAAAAACATGCTAGATAAATTCTAATTTAACTCTAACACCTTGTTGTGATCTCCTTAATCTTCATCATTTAGATGTCGCGGATTTCAACCTTTACTCTTCTACCTTTAGCAGTCTTGGAGTCCAGAAATTTCAACATGAGAGAGTGCAGGTAAATTATCCAAACCCAGATACCTAGGCTCATATATCAGTGGAACAAAAATGAGACCTGTAAAAGGTAGGAGCCTCCTCTCGTAAGATATTGCCGTCCGTACACCACACCCCATCTGAAAGAGAAAACCCGTAAATGCGGTGTCTCCTCCTTCTAATGGTTGCTTGAGTATGAAATAACCTGGTATTCTTGACTCCAAATGTCGACCATTTCTCCATCGGTTTTTTATTCATAAGAAGCTCGGCTTGATCCATAGCTTCACTATTTTGTTTTTTTTCCCTTAAGAAAAACGACGCCGTATGGATATCTTTACAATGGGAGGGGGGGAGTTTCTCTTCAAAGAATTAATTAGAATTAGAAAGAAAGCTAAAAGAGATCTCTAATCCACTATTCTGTGTGATCTCCTGCCTCGCGTTACATCCACAACTACTGTCTCAAAATTCAACATTTCACGCTGCGTGGATTTCAATTTAACATAACTCACGCACTGCTGGCTTTTAAAAATTCAAAATTACACGCGAATGAAAAATTTAAAACAAAGATGATGCACTGCGGCCTTGTCTCTGCCCGATTTAAAAACTAAAAAGAAAGTTGAAAAATTCAAAAGTGCACGCGAATAAAAAGTTTAAAAGAAAGCTAGTTGCACCTCAAATTAATCATGTTTACGTAATAAGAAAACCATTACAAATTTAAACATACCCATGAATATTTGGAATTACAAAGTGGTATTTCAAAATATGTCAAAAAAAAAACATTGTAGAAGCGGCTGGGACCCAAGGACAGTGCAAGGACAATGGCGGCGCGTGGATTCAAGCGCCATCACCAATGGAAACAACTATGAAGGGGCTGTGAAGTCGATCGATGAAGAGAGGAAACAACTGTGAGGAGAAGGGAATTGATGGAAGAGGAAGGCTAGGGCTGGACCAGTCAAAGTGAATGGGCTGTGAAATGAATGGGTGGCTGGCCGACTGTGGGGTGGTGGCTGGCGGCTAAGAAGGGAGTGCAGCCTGTTTGGGTGAGGCAGTGTGGTAAGGAGAGGGAAGATGAGTCTGTGTGTGGGGAGGGAGGGTGACGATGGAAAAGGGGGAGAGAACCTGATGTGAGGGGTTGTGGGATAACAGTAAAGGTGGAGTCAATTACTGTACTAGTTTGATGATAATTGTGAGTGAAAAACAATTCCATCGAAGAGATAGAGAGAGAAATTGCTTGCAATTAATAAATTATAGAGATGTTTAGTTACTTGCATCTTTTGTCTTTGGATTTTTTTAAATTTTTTTCTAACCATGCCTCTGACAAGATCTTCTCGAATTAAATCCCTGTAATGGGATTAGTCATAGTAGTAGAGCCAATGGTTGGAGAGGTTGTGCCCCACCTAAAAGATTATTTTTTCTATAATACATGGAGTAATAAATACCCCTCTTAATACATATATAATTAGTATTAGTATTAGTATTAGTATTAGTATTAGTATTAGTATTAGTATATATAGTTAAAGGAGATCGTCTGTTTTACACTGTTTATCTAGACTCAAATCAACTGTAGATTATAACAGTAACATTGCATAATAATATAATTATTATTTCAGCAAGGACTGAACAATGAACGGCTTTAGCTAAGCGGTTAAGGCACGCACTGCCAAGGTCCCCGTGACATTATACTATTCATCTAGACTCAGATCAACCGTGGATTACAACAGTAATATTACATGATAATATATTTGTTATTTCAACAAGGACTAAACAATGAAGTGGCTTTAGTCAAGTGGTTAAGGCGCGCTCTACTAAGGTCCCCGCGAGAGTTTGAATCTCTGAATCAGGGTGTCCAGACCAACTTACGTGCGCCATGAATAATCCCAGACCTTTTTTTTTACATTTTTATTCTATTTTTTTCACTTATATATTTTTTATAACTGAGGTGTCCAGACTAGCTTACGAGTACCAAATAGGCATAACATGTGGCGGAGGTGGAATGATAAAGATGAATTGAATTGCTAGCTAAATTTTATCATTTAAATGACATTTATTATATATGTATTTTTCATTTCGATCCTTATACTTTTAATCTTGAATTTTATTTGTTCATTTCAAAAATGATATTTTCTATTTTTTTATTCCTCAACTCAAATAATTTTTTAAAATCTAATAATATTTATTTTTGTTTTGTCATTTATTTAGTTTTTTAATTTTTTTTGTTAATATTGTTAGGTGTTGAAATTTCTTATTATTACAGATAAGGCTTTCAAAATAATGATAATGATTATTTGTAATATTTTTTTCTTATAAATACGTGAGACTAATTATATATTTTGATATTTATTTAATATCAACACCTATATATATATATATAAATGACCTATTTATTATTTTTAAAAAATTATTATTTACTATTAGTATTCTAAAATATTTTTAATATAATGATACGAGTAATAAATTTTACAATCAATTTCCTACATAGTGAAAAATTATTTCTAACAGATTTTATCGAAATAGTTTTAGCAGTAACAACATTCAATCGGTTATTGGTAGAAAAAAACTTTTTCTAATAGATTTTATCAATTATAATTTTACTAATTAAATATTAAAATAATAAATTACAACATGTATAAAATTAATTAGTTTTTTATATAGATAAAAAAACCAGCGCTTCGCGTGAGCAAATGGTGTCGTACAACATCCTAAAAGAAAGGGACTTGAAAGGAATTTTTAGTTTACCTTTACATTAACTTAATATTTTTTAATAATTGAGTTCATACATTGGACAACTAAATTAATGCTAAAAAACTTTTATTTTAATAAAATCATCTAATTAATTAATTTAATTTATCGACAATCTAGTCTTGCATTTCTAACTGTGTTTAAGTACATTTGCTTTGAAAAAAATATTTTAATATATTTTTAAATAAAAAATAATCTTGAAAAATATTGTGCGGTACAGTAATAATGAATCACCGAATGACCCTCATCCTTTCTAACCCTGATGGACCGCTAACCACGAACTCCTCTCCTCCAAACGGAACCAGCTGATGTCGTTTCCCCACGCGGGAAAAGGAAAACTAAAACCAAGATGGCGGGAATCCATTTTTTAATAAATAAAAACCCTGTCACTCCTTCACAGACATTCGACTCAGTCGTCCAAATAATCTACATTTCTAGGGTTTCAAAAGAGAAAAAAATGTTTTCAAGCAGCCAATTCGACGCCACCTCCGCCTTCTCCGGCGGCGGATTCATGCCTTCTCAATCCACTCAGCTCCCCGATTCCACACCTTCTCCCGCTAAAGTTAGCCTTCTCTTCTCTCTCCCTTTCTCTTTGTTTTATTCTGTTTTGTTAATTTCGCTCCTTTGAATAATTGTTTTCCATTTTGCCATCCCGTCGATGAAAGTTAAACAAAAAAGCAACTTATTTATCAGTGTTAGGGGTTTAATAATTATATTTCCCGTGAATGTGTGGGAAAATTAAGCGAATCAATTGAGAAAGTGGAATGAAAAGATCCTTGTTTTTGTCGGTCTTCGCGGTTTTCTAGTTCTACTTGCTGTTTGGTTGCTGATAAAGTGTAGGAAAACTAAAGTATGTAACTGAGAAACTGATTATAATTTGAATTTGAATGTTGGAAATTAAAAAAATGTGTTTTTTTATTAGTCTTAGGGTTATGTATTTTATGTTGTTTGTTTGTTTGGCGACAAAAATGGTGGGAAGTGAAAGTAAGAAACTATTAATTATTGCCAAATGTCCAAGTTAGACTGTATTTTTTTTTCTTTTTGTAATATTGTATAATTTTCAAGGTTTTGTTCTGACAATTCAATTCCTTTTGTTTTGTAAAAAAATCTTTGTTTGGGAACAGAGTCGCAATTCATTGGGTGTGGTTCCAGTTACGGTGAAGCAGATAAGCCAAGCTTCTCAATCTGGTGATGAGAAGTCAAGTTTTGTGATCAACGGTGTGGACGTTACCAATGTAATCACTCAATTATTGTTTATAAATATGGTTCCATGGGTTTAAACCTTAAATTTCTTTTTCCATTTGCTTTCACTTTAACCATTTTCTTCCATTTCTTCACCTTGTTGGTGTAGGTTACGGTGGTTGGAATGGTGTTTGATAAAGCTGAAAAGTCGACTGATGTTTGTTTTCTTATAGATGATGGAACAGGCCGTATTGGTTGTAGAAGATGGTAATTATATGTTTGTATGTGAAATCTCTGTTCATACTTAATGAAATTGTTTGCCTTTTATCTTTTAAGTGTCCATGCTTTGTTGTGTACCAAAAACCAAATAATCAAACAAAAGTGTTGATTAGAATTCAAAATTGGAGTTTTTCATTTGTTGTGAAGAGTAGTTTTGACGTATGCGCAACACTTTTAATAGGGTGACCGAGAATTTTGACAAATTGGAAATGGAGGCAGTACAGTAAGTTTCCTGTCTCTTATACATGTCTCTTACCATCATCTTGCATGAGAAAAATCTGGTGTCATGGTTTTTTTAACATTTGATTTTTTTATTCTGTGCAAATAATTTTTCTATAGAGATGGAATGTATGTTCGAGTTATTGGACACTTGAGAGTTTTTCAAGATGTCAAGCAGTTGGTTGCTTTCTCTGTCAGGTATTGCCCATACCCTTTTGTCATCATTGTACTTGTCCTTCTGAAAATGTGCATTTCAATCTCCACAAATTATGGCACTTGGAATTTGATTTGACAATGCAACTTGAATTTGCATCTTATTGTTCTTTTTACTATTGCAGGCCTGTGACAAACTTCGATGAGATAACTTTTCATTTTATAGATTGCATACATTCCCATTTGCAGAATCCCAAATTGCAGGTAGTGATCTCAGAGCATATGAATTATGCGCAATCAATAAAGTTTCTGAAATGATTTGAGAGCTTATTGTGTTTTCTGTTGGTTGGTTTTGTGAATTTGTTTCGACTGAAATTGTAGGGTGGCGCTTCAACTCATCCTCATATGGTAGAATCATCAATGAACACTCCTGTGCGGAATGGTCAGACAATCAAATCAAATCTAGTACGGGACTGCTTCAATTTTTTTTCCAGTGTCCTGGTTTCCAAATGTTTGTCATAATATTCTAGTTTCCTTTTCCCAGATGTCCAAGCAATTTGATGTTGATGGGCTAAGGGATTGCGATCAATTGGTCCTTGATCGTCTGCAACATTCTTCAAGCATGTGAGTAGAACATTTAAACTCCTTATCCCATGCTGCTACTTTCTCCTTGAAATTTTATGTTGTGTGTGCCACCGTAGTGCTTTTGAAGGCGTTTAATAAATCAAGTTCTACATTTCTCACTCTCTTTTCTCCTCCAGCTATAGGCTGCTAATTTGGAAGTTTTCCTTGTTTCATTGGAGTTCTATTTGTTCAAAACATTACTCTGCCTCATGCCATGGAGAGATGTTCTTTTGTCTGTTTTAATCTGTTGCTACTGAACATGTGTTTAGTTTTTTGAGCAATCCATTATTTTTTTTTTCTTTTGTTTTCTTTTTTTCACGAACACATGCAGTTTGTCCTGACTGCTGTGGACAATTAAGTTTTGCAGCGTTGCTTGGAATAGTTAGCCATGTTTTGCAAACACTATTCTGACTGCTATTAGATTTTAATATGCTGGTCTTACATTTAGTTCCTTTACGGATGTATTGCAGTGGACAGGAAAAAGGGATGCACATGGATGAACTTTGCCAACAGCTGAAACTTCCCATGGAGAAGATCAAGTATCCTCTATCTCTATCTCCTCCCCTTCCCACCCCACATTATCAAGTAATTCCTTTTATCGACCTTTCCTTTTGTCTTGGTCAGGGAATCTATTAGATCACTTGAAGATGAAGGTTTAATATACTCTACAATTGACGAGTTTCACTACAAAGCAACCTGATGAAGCTCACAGTATTTTGGAATGCTACCCAGTCTACAATGCTGTTGCGAGTTATTTTTTTCCTTTTGAATATTAACAGAACAGCCTGTAGATATTTATTTGTTTCTATGTCAACATCTTAAGTGCAGGGATCTGGACATGTTTGTTATCGTTAAATCATAAGTAGAATTTCGCTTCTTTTGATTTGTTGCAGTGAACAGATAATGAAAAGGAGAAGCCATGATTTATAGCTTTAGTGCCCTACCCTTTAACTAAAGGCATTAACGTACTGGACATCTAAATATCATCCGAAAGATAATTGCAATCTTATGTTAACAAATTAATTATGGTTGGTATAAATATAATAGCAATGTACATTTTGAAAGATTGTTTTGCTACATGAAACATCTTGATTCCAATATTTGAACCAAACCCTTTAAAGCTCATACATGCGTGCCTTTAATATGTTGCTATTGAACTTGTTTCTAGCTACAGCTTAATGATTTCTGAGCAGCCATTAAATGAGGAGAAGCTTTGAACTCCGAAAGAACAAAGGAAGATTCTTGTAATGATTGATTATTTTTAAAGCAAAGAGAGGAACTCCTAGCAGACTGGTAACATGGAGTGATAAGGCAGTTGACCAAGATGTGGTCGTCATTCCCGAAATAGAAGAATCATGAAGAGAAATTCAAGGAGTTTTGTTGAATCCAACCAGTCCACCAATCTGCTCCTGTAAAATAGCACTAAGATAGCAATCACAACCTGTTCAAGGTTACTGCTTTATTTGTAACTTTCCTTCTGAATACGTTACCTAGATTGTACAGTCTATGTATACCAGTAATCAAAAACTCTCTTCTCACGTTTTCACAAAGGAGAAGCTTTCTCACAAATATTCTTTCGTTTATATTTTTCTTTATAGCAGACTGGTATATAGACCAAAGAAGAGATTAATTTGGAGTTTTTGATAGCTTTGAGTGTTTGGGATAGTTTGGAATCTCCTTTACCTATGAAAAAAGAACCAAGAAGTCTTTACATTGAAGGCATTTGCTTCCTCTGATTGGTTTCAGCGACCGACACTGTAGAATCGCAAGTACGCCTAAGCCCTTGAAAAAGGGAACGCATCTTCCATGATTGTTTCCACATAACTGAAAATCTCCATTTAACAAGTTAATTTGGACTATGATGCATTACTTGCACTCAGCTTTCCGTAATTACTATCTATATATATATATATATATATATATATATATATATATATATATGAATATAGCTATAACCCCTGGATTGATGTCGTTTATTTGAATATAAAAGTGCGAGGAACGAAGTTTCTGGTCTGAGTGATATATTAAAGCATATATATATATATATATTCATATATATATATATATGAATATAGCTATAACCCCTGGATTGATGTCGTTTATTTGAATATAAAAGTGCGAGGAACGAAGTTTCTGGTCTGAGTGATATATTAAAGCAAAGCAACAACAATAGAACCAGTACTTGAGTGAAAACCAGATGAGGGATTTGGAGATCGAGAGAGTGCATGTGGGCCTTCTTATGGCTTTAGTCTTATCTCTACGTAAATGAAAGCATCAGCATCTCCTGGGGAAGTAATCGATTTTTTATTACGTAAGGCATAAATTTCATTTTGAAAGAAAAAACATAATTGAAATCTCAAGTCAAAAAATAATTTTGGCTTTGCTATTTGAAACATCACTTGGCGAAGCAAGTCTGTATTGGTGTGATGTTTAAAATGAAGCAAGGAATAAAGATTGTGGTGCTATTGATTCTTAAAAGCAAAGAAAAGAATTACCTGCTAGTTGAGTGCAGATTGGTCAAAGGATTTAGAGATCATTAGAGTACATGCAGAATCTCTAATAGCTTTGAGTGTTTGGAAGATTTTTGAATCTTATCATCTATAAACGAAGCCTCTGGTTTTCACAGCAACATAAACATTCTTCAAGCATTCAAACCAATCATCACAACTCAAACCAAAAAACACCTCAACCACCACCCAGTTACTCCTTGTCTTTTAAATTCCTTCCCCTTCTTTTTCTTTGTTTCCCTCCTCCATCCACTCCCTTTGGAACCTACAAAGAAAAAATAATGGCTGAAGGTGTGCTCTCCAGTATTGCAATGGAAATAATAAAGAAACTAAGTTCTCTAGCTTCTCAGGAGGTTGCTCTATGGTGGGGGCTCAAAGATCAATTGTTGAAGCTCAATGGCACAATTACCAGGATTACGGCCGTGATTCAAGATGCTGAGGAGCAGGTACAAAAACAGAAACAGAACAATCAAATCAAAGACTGGCTCAAGAAGCTGCGGGAAGCTGTGTATGACGCCGAGGATTTGCTGGATGATTTCTCAACACAAGTTCTGCGGAAACAATTGATGTCTAGGAAGAGAACATCGAGGGAGGTACGCCTTTTTTTTTCAAGATCAAACCAATTTGTGTATGGTTTACGGATGGGTCATAACGTTAAAGCACTTAGAAAGAGACTAGATGACATTGAAACTGACAGTATAAAATTCAAGTTTGATGTTCGTGGAGAGGAGAGAGATTCCTTTACTCCTGTCAGGGAGCAAACTACCTCCTCTGAACGTGAAGTTATAACTGGGAGAAAAGATGACAAAGTGGCAGTTAAAAGTTTTCTGATGAATTCCAACTATAAAGATAATGTTTCTGTCATCTCCATAATTGGAATAGGTGGGTTGGGGAAGACCACGCTAGCTCAACATGTTTACAATGATGAGCAAGTTAAGGTGCACTTTGGTGTGAAATTCTGGTTAAGTGTCTCAGGTTCCTTAGATGTTAGAAAGATTCTCAAAGGGGTTGTAGGTAGAGATTCTGATGATCAGTTAGAGAGTCTGAAAAACGAGCTTGCAAAGAAAATTGAAAAAAAGATGTATCTTCTTGTATTAGATGATGTGTGGGATGATGAGGATGGTTTAGATGGTGAAAAATGGGATAGTTTGAAGGGGTCGTTACCACGTGATGTTGTAGGAAGTAAGATACTGGTAACTACACGTTCTCATGTAATTGCAAAATTCACAAGCACAATAGAACCACATGTTCTAAAAGGTCTATCAGAACTTGACTCATGGGATCTGTTTCGAAGAAAGGCATTTCATAAAGACCAGGAGTCAGGTCATATAGATGAAAAAATTAGAAAAGAGATTATAAAGAGGTGCTGTGGAGTTCCTTTAGTCATAAAGGCAATTGCTAGGTTATTGTCTTTGAAAGATAGAGCCCAGTGGCTGTCCTTTATAGTAGATGAACTTCCTGATAGAATTAGAGATGATAATATCATACAGACCCTTAAGTTAAGCTATGATGCTCTTCCATCATTTATGAAGCATTGTTTTGCTTATTGTAGCTTATTCCCGAAAGGTCATGAGATAGATGTAAAATTATTGGTTCGACTTTGGATTGCACAAGGGTTCGTTAGCTTTTCAAAGTTAGATGGTGGGAGTCTTGAAATTAGTGGTCTTAAGATATTTGAGAATTTGTTATGGAGATCATTCTTCCATGAAGTGGAAAATGATAGATTTGGGAACATGATAAGTTGCAAAATGCATGATTTTATGCATGATCTTGCAACCCATGTCTCTGGTTTAGAGAGCACCATAGTAGAACGTGAAGGAAAAAATACTAGTAGTGATGTAACCCGGCACGTGTCATGTGACATGGAATTGGATTTGTCACAACAAATGTCAATTCTCTTTCCTTTTACAGAACGTCTAAGAACACTTGTATTATTGCGAGGTGGCGAATGGGATGGGGGGGCATGGGAGTCTATTTGTCGAGACTTTAGGCATTTACGTGTGCTTGTTTTGAGTGATTGGGGAATTAAGGAAGCGCCACCTCTCATTGAAAAGCTCAAGCATCTGAAATATCTTGATCTTTTGAATAATTATATGGAGGCGCTTCCTAATTCTATCACCAATCTGGTAAATTTGCAAGTGCTCAAGCTCAATGGTTGTATGCACCTTAAGGAACTACCAAGAGGTATTAATAAGTTGATTAATCTGAGGCATCTTGATGTTGGTTGCACTCTTCATGATGATGATGATGATGATGATGATGATGATGATTCATGTGAAAGCTTAGAGTATATGCCTCGTGGGATTGGGAAATTAACTAGTCTACAGACGTTGTCATGTTTTGTTGTTGCAAAAAACAGGGGTCCTAAATCCAAGATGGTAGGTGGATTGGATGAGTTGAGTAGGTTAAATGAATTGAGAGGGAGTCTAGAAATAAGAGTGAAGGGATATGAGAGGGATTCTTGTATATCAGAATTTGAAGGAGCTAAATTGGAAGATAAACAATATCTTCAGTCTTTGACCATAATTTGGGGGGATATTGATATGGATTCAGATATTGATACTGATATAGATTCACATATTGATGTTGATATTGATATGGATTCAGATATTGATTTGTATGATAAAATGTTGCAAAGCCTCCAGCCAAACTCGAGTCTTCAAGATTTGGGAGTTAAAGGCTATGGGGGCATGAGGTTTCCAAGCTGGCTTTCAGATCACTCAAATCTTGTAAGAATTAGTCTAGGTGGTTGTACAAGACTTGAGCATATCCCTCCCTTAGATGGAATCCCTTCTCTTGAAGAATTGTCGATTGAAGAAATGAAAAGTTTAGAGTACATAGATAGTGAGGGGGTTGGAGGAAAAGAAGTGTCGAAGTTTTTCCCATCTCTAAAGAAACTTGAGATCTGGAATTGTCGTAGACTGAAGGGATGGTGGAAGAAGAGTAGAGGTGAGATGAAAGATGATAGTGATGAGTCAACAGTAGAAGAAGAGTTGATAATGCTCTCTTTTCCACGTCTTTCTTCCTTGACCATTTCTAAGTGTCCAAAGCTGACTTCATTGCCGTTGTTTCCAACACTCGATGGAGATATTTATTTGAACAAAACTAGTTCAATGCCATTACAACAGAAAATGAAGATGAAACCACTAGTCTATTCTTCTTCTTCTTCATTTATCCGCCCTCTCTCCAACTTAAAGGAACTATATATTGGTTCAATTGATGATATGGAATCTCTTCCAGAAGTAGGGATGCAAAATCTCTCTTCTCTTCAACAACTAGATATCAGGGATTGCTCAAGATTGAAGTCTCTGCCACTGCATGGTGAGGGGATGCCTTCTCTTCAACGGCTAGAGATCGATGAATGTCCAAGATTGAAGTCGCTATCTGAATCTAAATCTCAAGGGATGATACCCTACCTTCCCTCCTTGCAACAATTAACAATCATAGGCTGCAATGAAGAGCTGAGTAGAGGATGGGGAAAGGAGAGTGAGGAGGTGTGGCCTAACATCAAACACATTCCAAATATTCTAATCGATGGCTACTACATTCAAAAGAAGGGTCGGTACGTGGAGGGTGAAGGATTGAGTATTTGGGGATAAAGGTATTTATTTAACCTCTTCCTTCCTTGATTTATTTTCTGTTAATAAATACTTCTCTATTTATTTTATTATCCACAAAACTCATCTTCATTTTGTTTTTAGTATTTCATACTCTCTCTTTATTTATTTTACTATCAACATGTATTATCTTCATTTTTTTTTATTATTATTTCTTCATACTCTTTCCCTTTATTTATTTTATTACACACACACACAGATATATATATATTCTGTTATTATCACTTCATACTCTCTCTATTTATTTTATTATCTACAATTCTCATCAAACATATTCCAAATATTCCTTGATCTTTTTATTTGTTTAACCTCTTCCTTTCATTTTTTATTTGTTTTTAGTTTCTTTAATTTTTCAGGTTTTAATTTTTTTTAATTTTATCTCCCAATTAAAATTGGTCATATGTGCTACTTTTCATTTCAGTCCTTATTCTTTTAATTTTTCAACAAAATTACACTACAATTTTTGTTAAAATACTTTTATTTATTTCAGTCCCAATGTTTTTATTTGTTTGAATTTTATCCTTAAATTGAAATTAATTATATATTTTATTTTTTATTTCAGTCCTTATTCTTTGAATTTTTAATTTGGTATTAATTCATTTTGTTTTTTGAGTCCTTCTTGGACATCGTTTATTTTTTACTCATATTTATGCACCCATTCTTTTTGTTTTTGTTTTTGTTTTTATTTTATCGTTTTGTTTTTTGTTGGGGTTTTATTTTTATTCGGTTCACTCCTGAAATTTTAATTTATATTGTCGATCATCTTAAAATTAATATATGTTGTTTTTTTTCTCTTTTTTATGTTATTTTTATTTGTTTTTCATGTCAAATAATTTTATGATTTCATTGTTTGCACAATAATAATAATAATAATAATAATTTTAGTGGTTATAATTTTTTTATGTAAAAATATTTTGCTTATTTTATTTTATTTTTTTCTGTCAATTTAATGATTTGAATTATTTGGGAAATAATATTGATATTAATTTTAATTATTATAGTCATGATAATGATGGTAATGTATAGATGAATTTTCAATGATGTTTTTTATTTTTATTTTTGTAGATAAAAAATTAACTACTTATTTTTTTATTTGATTATTGCAGGTGTTTTCATAATTTATATTTTATTTGTTGTGTTAATTTAAATTTGATTATAAAATGAATTAATCCTAATACAGTGAATTTGATAATTCAGGTATCCAAATCGTTTTGCTTTTTTAATGATGCTGATAATTTTATACTGGTGATTTTATTGAAACCTAGTAAATAAATAAATTTATATCAATTTAAAATTCATATATTTGATACAAAACTTGAACTTCACAAGAATTCTGAACAGATTTATTATTTTTTTCAAATTTATATTATAATAAAAAAATCTCACATAATTAATATTTTTTTATGTTGAAAAAAATATGATTCTTGCCATGATGAGTCGCGGATAAATGACTAATTTATATATATATATATTGTTTAAATGTTGGTAGCATTTTTCGATTAATCGGGAATCCCCCAACCTATAAAAAGGAAAGCCTTCTCCAATCTTCACATCTATCCTTTTTTTTTTATTATTATTATTATTATCTGTTTTTATCTATTCTTGACCTTTCTACTTTGAGAAATGCAGGCATTATGTAATCTCTCTCTTTCGTCCTTTGCAATCAGAGCACTTAAAGATGAGTTTCTCATATACATTACAAGAGATGCCGCAGAGAAGAGAAGGTGGCACTGCAAAAATTCAGAGGTGGGTGCCTATGAAAATCAGAAATCATTACATTTACAAGCCTTACTGCCTGCGATATATTCTCTCCCATCTTATGACATTGATTTCAAATGACAAAAATTACCCGACTTCACTGCACTGCCTACGATTACAGTTGTTTTCATAGATAAATTTGTTTAACGTTCTAGGTCACAGTATCTTATTTTTAATCAGTTGTTTGTTGATTTTGGAGTTGTCATGTATTCACAGGGTGCAGTTCAAGTAGCATCGAAGCAGATAAGCTGAACTTAAGATTCCGGGGATGAAAAGTTAAATTTCATCATCAACTGTGTGAAGAGTTCCTGATGTGACTGTTCCTAAATTCTTTTCGTAGATGAATCAGGTTCTGCTCGTCTGAAATCGAATTCTCTTGCTGCTATGGTTTCATTTGTGACTAATACAGCCTTTGTTTAACGTTTTCTTTTTCGCCCCTTTTCGACACCTTTCTTGGTGGAGGTACGGTGGTTGGACCGGAGCTTGATAAAGTTGAATCGGTAATCAATGTTGATTTTGTTGTAGAGGATGGATCAGGTGTAGTATTGAAATCATTTTTTAATTGGCAAGTTATCGTTGTCACTCTACCAGTTTTTCTTATGATACTTGTATTTCTGGGAGTTGGCAGCCGTTGACAAACTTTGCGGAAATCTGTTCACACTTCGTGCCTTGCATATATATTTTGGTTTACAGAAACAAGTTGCAGGTATCGATCTTTGTACTGATAAATCCAGAAATATTTATAAGATGTATAGAGTTGATGACCCATAAGCATTATGCGCATATGTTTGTTGATCAAGTGTATTTCTTCTTGTTGAAGCTGCAAGGCAATACTTTGATTCAGCCTCCGATGGTAGAATCATCAGTGGCACTCCCGCGTGGCATGGAACGAGCAGACATGAGATACCCACTTCAAACCAGGTATTAGACTAAATCAACTTAAGCCATTTCATTTCTCTAATTTTCTAAACAAGCAAAGGCTTGTCTTTTTTAAATAATATTATCTTAATTCAATATCATCAAGTGAAATAGTTTAATATTCTACTTCACTGAACATGCAAAGGCTTCTCTTTTTACAAATAATTTATCCCTCTAGCTACGTCATTAATCTCCAGGAAAGTGTAGGAAAATCAAACAAATCAAGTGAATGTTTAGTATGCTCTGTTACTGATTTCTACCATGCGTGTATAGATGCCTCGACTCTTTATGAATGGTGCCTTATATTGTTTCACGAATCTTCGTTTATCATAGCTTGCTTGAAATCTGATTGCTGTTTCAACATTGAAAATCTGATGCTCTGGTTTGGTATGTAAGATGGTGTTGGTCTTTGTGTCACAGTTGTCTTCGAAGATAATAATATCCAGCATCCAGTTCGGGTCTGCCTCTGCATTCTATTGTAGTGGATTCATGCCTCCCAGTCGTCCCAGCATCTCACTGAATACCGGTCCTGCAAAAGTAAGCTTCATATCTCTCCCATCCCCCCTGTTTCCTTTTCTTTTAATGTTATTACTTATTTTGTTTTTTTTATTTAACTGTTTAGCCCATTTTGTTTTTTTTGTTTTTAATTCCTAAGGAGTTGTTCTTACAACTTACTGGCATAGGTAATTGTCATCGGCCAGATGTTTGACAGAGCTGAAAAGGTTATTGACGTTGGTCTCACTGTAGATGATCGAAAAGGTTATTGACGTTGGTCTCACTGTAGATGATCGAAAAGGGCGATCTGCAGAACAAGATAGTTGTGCATATTGATAGAACAACAAGTATAAACTGTTTAATTTGGATCTATAATTTTAATTCCTTCTTCTTTTGCTTTATGGAGTTTAAGACACAATTTTTTGTTGCTGAAAATTGTGTCCCTGAAATTAAGTGACGAACTGGCAACTTGTTGACGCACCAGTTCAAATTTGGGGTTTCTTTTTCGATGGGAAAATTGTCGACTTGTTTTAACATCTGTAGATTGGACACATGAGATCTTTAAACCAATAAGTTGAAGTTTTTGATCTATTATGACCTCTTCCAAACAAAGATGGAGAGATTATTTATCTTTTTTTACTCTGAATCTTAAATGGCGGTCATGGTTACCGAGATATCATTTCCTGAAGATCATGTCCATCAAATGTCTCTTAAAATGCTCTAGAGGGTTCCCATCAGAAGTTATAAATCATTTCTTCAAGATCAAAAGGTTTAAACACCTTTTTTTTATCCCTAAGATTTCTACAAAACCATTTAAACTGGAAACCATAAATTTTAAGAAAAAACAACAAAGTATTCGCTTGCTAAAACCCTAACAACCACTTCTCCTAGTCCCTTCTCCCAACGCTATCTGTATGGAACTCTGAGAATCCTTTCTTGATTGCAGTGGACAAGAAAAGGACATGGATATTGGACTTTGCAAACAGCAGAAACATCCCATGGAGAAGATCAACTGATGAAGTACTGTCTCTCCCTCCTCCATTACGGGAACCAATTTGATCAGCACTCGAAGTTCTCTGTATTAAACGTAACATATCTCCCATCAACCATCTTGAGTCAATGGCAAGTGATAAGGATGATAACTGGAGAGATAGGAAGGTGACCAAGATATGGTTGACTCTCCAATATTAGAAGCAGCGTGAAGAGTAATTCAAGGAATCCCGTTGAAATCCAATCTCTACAATATAGAAAATCCATGACTACAAAACAGGAAATCAAATGAGCATTTAACTCCTTCATTGTAGCTGTACAATAGCACTAAAATAGGAATAAAGATCTGTGGAAGATTACTACCTGAAGTTCCGTAATCTTCCACATCTCAATCACAATATGTAAAGCCTATATATTCATGTGGACGCTGTACTCACGATTTTTCATTCAATACAATACAAGCTTTCGCAATTATACTTTCTGATTCTAAATTTCTTTACTCTGCAATGGATGAATTTCATTACAAATAAATCTTCATGTGCAGTTTATTTCCAATGTCGTCGACAAAATATATCACAGTGCTCTGATCTCAACATGCGTTTTTTCTTCCTTTTCTTCTAAATTTGACATGTCTGTTAGTGCAATGATTTAATAGTTATTTTATCTCCATCCAAACACATGTAACATGCTCTAGCAACCTCAGAGCACTCATTTTCAACCTTGACTTCTAGACATATTTTAGGTCACCCAAAAGAGATATACGAGCATAGAAATCCAACCCTGTACTAACAATTGAAAAATACAAAAGTAAAGTGGTCTAAATGGAGACAAAAGAGTTTACTCATTATTAACATTTACGGTAGCCTCATGCTATTTTAGGCTACCTAAAAGATGTTTTGTGAGTGAAAACAATGCAAATTATAATAGTATATTTTTGGATCGGTTCGGTTTTTGGTTCGTTCAGTTCGGTTGGTTTGCCAATATTTTTTATTTTTTTATCATTATTTGAACAGTAAATTAACGATTTTAGCCCTCGAAAAAGAAAAAAAACTTATGGGTGGAGGGGCTCCTCAATTATTGCATATTTTCAGTCCGAACCGGTCCGGTTACCTTTTCATTATTTTATATTTTTTTGAAAATTGCTAAATACAGATATAGCCCCTAAAAGATAAAATTGATGAATTGAGTACAGGAGCATACTAGTAATTGACCATATTTTTTTAAGTGTACTCTTAGTTTTGATTTTTAATTTTTATTATTTTTTTATTTCATTTCGGCTCTTATACTTTTAATTTTTTATTTTAATCGCTTTATTTCTTTATATTTATGGAATAATCTTTATATAAGTTTGCTCTTAGTTTTGATTTTTGATTTTTGTTATTTTCTTATTTATTGAGGTGATATAAATAAGCTCTTAAATTTTATTTTGTATCTATGATCATTTGAAAATTGATATTTCTATTTTTTTTCTCCCTTTGTTCTTTCTTTTAGTTTTTTATTCGTTTTTTATTTTCACGTCAAATGACTTTTTTATACTCTATAATTTTTATTTTATTTTTTTGTTTGATCTTTTGTTAAAGTTTTTAAGATCTTTTTAGTCTTTCATTTATTTTATTTTTTTCATTATTAACATAATAATAATAATAATAATAATAATAATAATAATAATAATTTTAGTTTTTTTTTTTACTCTTTTGTTAATGTTTTTGAGTTTTTTTTTTCTCAGAATAATTTGATATTTTTTATTGTTTGACAGGAATAACAATGATAATTTTAAATGTTAAGACTTCAATGTTGCTGTTTTTATAATAGGGTGTGGTAATCTGTTTTATTATATTAAATTTTGCATGTATAGATGTTATATTTTGATTTTAGACCAGCAAATCCTATTAATTTCTTTAATCTCAACAATTATAAAAACTTGCTTGCTTAGCCCGCAACGTAGTGCGGTCAATTTTTTTAATTTTCAAGTCAAATGATTTTTTTTTCAGTTAATAATTTTTTTTTATGTTTTATCATTTATTTTATTTTTTTATTTGCTGTCTTTTATTTTTTTATTATTTTCAAGTCAAATGAATTTTGTTTAACTGAAAATTTTTATTTTATTTTTTTGTTTGATCTTTTGTTAAAGTTATTAGGATTTTTTTAGTCTTTCTTTTATTTTTGCTTCTTCTTTTTTTATTATCATTGACACAATGATGATGATGATGATGATGATTTTAATTATTTTTCTTATTTACTCTTTTGTTAATGTTTTTGAGTTTTTTCTCTCGGGATAATTTGATAATTTTTATTTTTTGACATTAATAGCAATGATAATTTTAGATGTTAAGACTTTGATATTGGTATTTTTATAATAGGGTGTGGTGATCTGTTTTATTATATTAAATTTTACATATATAGATATTATATTTTAATTTTAGACCAGCAAATCCTATTAATTTATTTAATTCAAATAATTATAAAAATTATTTACTTAGCCCGCAACGTAGTGCAATCAATTTTTTTAATTTTCAAGTCAAATGATTTTTTTTGCAGGCAATAATTTTTATTTTTTTTATCATTTATTTTATTTTTCTATTTGTTATTTTGTTAATGTTTTTAGGGTTTTTTTAGCGTTTCATTTTATTTTGTTTTTTCCCTTTTATTAAAGCAATAATAATAATAGTTTTTTTTTTGTTTTTACTTTTTTTTTTGTTAATTTTTTGCGTTTTTTATCGAGTTAGTTTAATAATGTTTATTTTTTTGACAATAATAATTATAATAATTTTAAAAATTAAGATGTTAATATTATTGTTGTTATGATATGATATATTGATTTATTTTGTTATATTAAACTATATATATATATTAAAATATTATATTTTAATCTTAATAATTATAAAAATTATTTATTCCGTAAATAATGTGGCGCGGGTAATTAACTATTAGCTATAATATGGTTACAGATTACGTTGCAACTGAGTGTCGACACGCTACTGTTCTTTCTCCAAGCAATACGTTCTTTCTCCAAGCAATACATGGTGTCTGCAGCACTGTTCAAGAACGTGGGAACTACATTGAAATCCGTTGTTTTATTTCATGTAGCCGAAAGATTGACTGGTTGCGTTGTATTACACTCGATTATATATATATATATATATATATATATAAAGTACTTGCCTTGTTTTTTTTGTAAGCTGTGGCCTGATCAGGAGTAAAATTATTACCCAGAAATCATCTAGGTTAGAAAGTGGAAGCGGCTTTTACTCTTTCGTCCCCTCAGTATTGGGGTGAGTTAAATTTGACAGACTTCCTCCGAAAGGAGCGTCATCTGTTTCTTCTAAACACTGTCCTTCCCATGGCAGGATGAGGCTGGATTCGTACGTGAAGTTTGATCAGCAAATGCATGAACTTAATCTACTGACAGCCTCATATTCCTGCTGAGAAGATAAGTAATCTTCTGAACGTATGCCCAAGAAAGAAACTCCATGAAGGTGTTGCTTTCTGAACTTTGATGTTGCCACAACACTGCAAATAATTGTGTGGTGGTTTGGAACTCAAAACAAACAACGGGGTGTGTGATTTCTAGATGTGGATACGAATGAATAAGCTGTCCCTATCTGCGATAATAGCTGCCATCCGCGTCCCACCATCCCTGCAAAAGTCCATCAATTAATGCTGGATCAGACCCTGCTTGATATGTCCAAATCTGGAAGGAAATGCATGGATTGGACATGGGATAAAGGAATAACAATCAGTCTTCAAAGAATGAGTAAATCTTTATTTGATCCCTGTATTTTTAGTGAAATATTGATTCGCCGACATCCCTTTGGTTGAGAAAAATCCAATGTTGAATCCTACATTTCCACGCTGACTTGGTCATTTTCATGAAAATCTAACTACTTTTTCTCTCTATAATATCTTCCATGGCTACTCGAACTTGGAAAGTAAAATCTGCATTTTTAAAAAACAAATATAATTTAGAAATTATAAAAAATAAACAACAGCTAATTAATTTCGGTCAAGGAACCTTTTTCTTGTCTTCCCCATCATCTCCTTTTGACATCTTCTTATGAGGAAGAACATTGTGCATCTGAACCTTTTGAAATAACAGAGATAAATTATATATTATAATTTAATTTTATGGTTTAATTTTTTAGAACATTGATAGTAGTTTTTTTTTTTAAAAAAAAAATAGATCATATATATATATATATATTAAGGAACAAATAATAAATAAATATAAAAACATATAATTAGTCTCACATTTATAAAAAAAAATTAATAAATAATTATTATCATTATTTTTAATGTTTTATTTATAATAATTAGAATTTTAAACACCCAGCAGTATTAAAAAAAACAATTAAAAAAAAAATAAATGACCAAACAAAACAAAAAATTATTAGATTTTAATTTTTTTTAACTTGAAGAATAAATAAATAAATAATAATAATAATAAATATCAATTTTAAAATATAAACAATACAAATTAAAATTTAAACATTCAATCTTTTCAACGTGTATAACTTTGAACATATTATTTTTAAAATTATTGGTTATCATTTTGATTTTCTTTTTTAAAAAAAAAGAAAATTAAAAAGAAGATGAATACAAAGACGAAAGAAAAAAAGAAGAAGAAGAAGGTACCTTCCTAGTTGTTGGCCCTTCGATTGATATTGCCTTGTATCGTCTCGGCTTCTAACTAAGACGAACACTCCTGCATCTGAACTCTTTGGAGAGAGAGAGAGAGAGAGCTAGGCACAAAGCAAGTACAGAGTCGAGGAACCACGCCATGAAAAAGAAAACAGGAAAGCAAGGAGGGAGTAATGTCTCAACAGCACACAAAATAGATAGATTTCGAGCTTTAACTCTGTTTAGATGGTAGTTGTTTTTGTTCTTTCTTTTAGATTTATTTGCCGTGTTCTCCATTCATCAAAGAAGACAAAGCTGATATTCTCCAATTAAAACTAGAGAATATCTAGACCCCTCTGGTTCTTAGTTACAAAAAGAGATGGTGATAAGTAATTATTTTATTTAAAAATTTAAATTAATAGATGATTTATATATATTTAAGTGAAAATCTTTAAATTTGAAACTTATAAATACTCAAATTATTTTATATTTAATTTTTATCAAATAGAATAAAAGTTGTGAGATTTAAACTTGTGACAATTGGGTTAACAAGACTCTGATATTATATTAAAAAATTATCCCATTTAAAAATTAAACTGATAAGTGAGGATTTAGAATATAATTTATTTTATTCTCTATACGTAACTTTAATTTTTAAAGCCTATTCTTGAATTAAAACTAATAATAGAATGTAAGATCTTCCTTTGAGGAAAGTCTTTGGCATCGTGTCATCTTGTTAATTACAGTTTTCAAATATATTCTCCCCGTTTGTTTCTGTGCTGGGGTGCAATTTAATACAGAGTTCTTACTTGAAAAATTATGCAATATATGCTGATATAAAAAATTAAAAAAAAAACAAATCATTTTAATATGTTTTCAAACAAGAAATAGTATGCATTATAATATCAAATATACTCTTAAATCCCCTTTATTTGTTTTCACAAGGGAATGCTGAATAATATATTCTACATTCGATAAATAAATAAACAGTATAAATTAATATATACAAAAATTGGAGATGGGAGTTTTTCTTTAATTAAGTGATGATTTGCCGACATCATCGATCTTCACACACACACACGCGCACACGCACACGCGCACTCTCTGCATCGATCAGCTTCGTGTCCCAACAACCAAATTGTGTTGGTTCATATCTAACCTTCTGCCAAAACAAGCTTCAATAATGAACACTTGATCTCTGCCATGAATCAAACTTTCGTCCGTACGTCCTCTGCATTTTATCTTCGAGTACCGTTACTTTAATATTTTTTATTTCAGCTTACTTAATTTACAGATGAGTTTTACAACCTCTTTCTTGTGGGTGCGAGCGAATCTGTAGTGCGCTGAGTTTTTTTTATTTATATTAAAAATTGATTGATTTTATGCGTGGGAAAAAAATAAAAAAAATATTAAAGAAAAAGTAATTCTGGGGATTATTAATGGTGTGCATAAATTGTTCTGGACATCCTGGTTATAAAAAAAACTGTATACATTGAAAAAAAATCGATGTGCATGTAAGCTGGCTTGAACACCACAGTTATAAAAAAAACAAAAAAAAATATATAAATGAGAAAAAAAAAGAAAAAAAATGTAGAAAAAAAGGGATCTAGATATTATAAATCGTGGTGCCAAACTCATCACTTTCCATGACTATGGAAACTTTCACTCAATCCTTAAAGCCCCTCAATTTTACACTCTTTTCATCTGTTTCCAACAATGGCACATCATTCCAATCTAAATCATCCTTCATCTTATAACTATTTGACTTATGTACTTGATTCTTTTCTTTTGCGGTCTTAACAGATTCCATAGCCTTCAAATACTCACAAGATAGTTGTAATTCTAGCTCTTTCTCAATAACCCCACCATCACCACCAACCAACTGGTTACCAGACTCGTCTTTTTGCAATGCCTTAACTCTTAAACCAACAACTTTAAATGCTTTCTCACACTTGCTCTTCAATGTAACACCAAAAGTTGGAGGTCTCCAAGAGTTCAAAGGCCCACATGAAGAATATGGTTTTCAGCTACAATTACAGTTGAAGTGCCCATTTCTTTGAAAACCAGATAAAAGTTTTGCCCATTTGTCATAATCATCACCTTCATATTAATTAGCATGAAAAAATAGCAGAAAAGGAAGGAAATGAAATCACTGTTTATATCCATAGTGAAAGTAGTGTATATGAATAGTGAATCCACAATAAGGTTTAGCTGTTCGAGCTTATTTACCCAACGTAGAAAATTAAATTATTTTTTATATATTATAATTAATTATTTTAATATTTAATTAATGAAATTGTAATAGATTAAATCTGTTAGTATTTTTGTTTTCCGTCTAAAATGAATAGTGAAATCGAAATGCAGGGGAAGTAGTTTATATATTTTTTAATTGCAGATAATTTGGGTAAATTTATTTTTCTATTTTGTTTGTAAGTTTTTTTTTTTCTAGTAATATCACATCAGAAATATTATATATTTTGTTTATTACAAAAACAATCTCAAATCCAAGAATCAAATTTTTCTAACAAATAAGCTTAAACAAAAGAGGTCAAAATATTAATTAAAAGGTGAATTTTTTTTTATATTATTATATTAAAACTATTTAAGAACATTGATATTATTTTTTTGTTCTTTAAAAAATCCTAGATAATTTTTTTCTATATATATATATATATATTTAGGTGCTAATATTAAATAAATATTAAATTAGTCTCATATATTTATAAAAAGAAAAACCTAAATAAATGACAAAAAAAATAAATAGGTAGATGCAGAAAAAAACTAACCTGGACACCTTGGTCCTATAATTATTTATTTAAAAAAAGGTCCTCATTTATTAAAAATAAAATGTCCGGTTATAAAAAAAATATAAGGGGAAAGCATCTTTTTAAACAGTGATGAGAAAAAATAATGGTGCGCGTAAATTAATCCGGATACCCCGGTCATGAAAAAAATATATAAGTGGTAATAAAAAATAGGGAAAAAATAAAAAAAATAGATCCATAGATTAGTCGATGCTCATAGGCTGCAACGGATACTTTGGTTTAAAAAAAAAAAATAAAAAACCCAGTTAAAATAAAAAAACAAAAAAAACTTTTTCAAGCAGTATTAAATAGTGAAAATTACTATTTAAAAAAAAAGGAAGCATAATTATAAAAAAAAACAGAAAGCAAATTTCCCAAAGTAATTTTCCAAAATTAGGATTTTTGAATTAAAAAAATGAATTTTAGAAGAAAAATTTTTTGAACTTTTTCCGCGAGTTCTTCTCTTCCTAGATTCATTTATAAAATACTAATGTTAGTCATATTCTTTGTGTTTTCTATGGCGTCATGCAAAGAATGTTTTCCATTAGTTTCTGCACTCTCTACAGCTAAACCAAGAGGTAGGTATATATGGCAATGAAGGTGGAACCTCAAATTAATATTGGAGCCGTGCGTAGCCTGCGCATGCACTGATGAAGAACAATCACAGAGGCATGCAGCAACTACACACAGAACTGTAGTGGTAGATGGGATCAGACTGAATGCACATAGACAAGGAGGACTGAGATGTTTTTATATAAACAAGGAGGATATAGTTGGTAATCCTAGGACTGAGATGTTTTTGTATATGGTTTCTTCTATACGATAGAGTTTGCTCAAGGGCCTTTCTTTGGGAATTCAGCAGACATAATAAAGTCAAGCCTTTTGTCCTTTTTGCCCAACAAGGGAGCATGACCTCCTTGCATTTCCTTTTTGACTTTAAAACGTGTCGTTCTGTAATTGGATTCGAAATCTCAGCTACCAGCCAGACGTCGTTTCATGCAGCTGGCTTACGGGCGTCATGTACTGTCCTTCCCAAACCAAAGCATCTGGTTAATTTGTGCAAGGCTTGAGAGAGACACTTGAGTCGGCAAAGGTTCGTGTCATGGACCTGGCTAGCCCGCAGCTTTTCGCAGTTTATATATATTTTTTCTTTATAAATATATTAAAATAATATTTTTTATTTTTAAAAATTACAGTACCAAACATCCTTTAAATACGGTTAGGTAAATATTTTAAAAGTTTATTTTGAAAGAAAAAAATCATTTTAAATTAATTTTTTAATATTTTTATATCATTTTTACGTATTAACATTAAAATTATTTAAACAAATAAAAAGTTATTTTAATATATCTTTAAATAAAAAATATTTTAAAAAATATCTTTAAATAAAAAAATATTTTAATATATCTTTATATAAAAAATATTTTTAAAAATATCTTTATATAAAAAAATTATTTTAATATATCTTTAAATAAAAAATATTTTTAAAAATAAAATCATAATCACATTCTTAAACAAACATCCTACAACAATTACATGCTCAAGCATCAATCAAAAGTACTACCATCAATCAAAAAGCTTCTAAATTATTGAAGGAGAACACGAATATGTTACTTGAGGTAATATCTTTATTATTTCATTAATTACTTTTTTTTTACTTTATAGTATAATGAAAGTGAATATAATTTTTTATTCAGTAATTAGATTGAATTGAGATTTTATTAGATTACTTCAAATATCTAATTATATATAAGTGGCTAGTTGTTTGCACTTTCAAACTTATTTCTCTATAGTCTAAGGTTTTAATTGATTAAAATTTTATAAATTAAAAAACATTATTCATGTTATAACCATGTTAATATGTGATTTCTTTATTATCTTTTCTATAATCTACCCCCCCTCTCTCTCTCTCTCTCTTTTATGGTAAGTAGACTCATCACAAGAAATACCTTTAATGTAAAGTTCTAGGGTTATTTATTACAAATTAAAAACGAATCAAATACATGGTTACTGAAATCATAAGGACTATTTATTAGTTTCTTTAAACTACAAGGATCACCTTTAAAACTGACCCTATTCCATTTGAATGGAATGCATAGCTTGAACAGAAGAGCTATCAGAAACGCGTGATTTCTCCAAGAAAACCACATTTCAATCGTGTACTTTCGCATTTATTTTGTCTTCAAGTGTTTTTAGTGCTCCCAGTACTACACCTTCTTTAGCTAATTATTGTAGTTCTATTTGTTTTATTTCAACTAGCTTTAAAGCTATAATTTTCTACCTCAACTCGAATCTTGCTGGATTTGAAAGTGACATCAATATATATTAAAAAACTGAAAGTAATTTGTCATTATTGTAGACGCGTATACTTTTCATCACTGGCTTTTAATGTGTGTGTCTATATGTATATATAAATAATTATTTTTTTATTTGGATCCTTCGAGGGTTGTTTTAGTGTATGACGAGGAGAGCAGGCAATACATCTCCTTCATTATACAGTGATCAAATTAATAAACTGAAGCCGCTAATACTGTAATCCACCAGAAAGATGGGGTCATTCAACTTCGACGATTTTCATCCAACTAGTTTGGACGATAGTAACAAGCCTTGCCTCTTTCACTGTTACTAGTGTACTAGTGAACTTTAACAATAGTTCATTAGTAGGAATCAATCTGGATGAGGACTTCACACCTGCTGCGACAAGTTCAATCAATCTTATATCTACCAGCCGTTTTACCATGCATTACAGAGGAATGGACATACTTACACTGAAGATAAACGTGAGATCAGCAAGCAGAGAGAGTGCAGTAATTGTAGTCTGCCCAGTAGTGAAACTGCTATGGTGTCTGTACGAGGCTTGTTTTTAGTGCTATAAAAACATCAAATTAATAAAATATATTTTTCAGTGCGTGATCACTGGACAATATCTTTTATTTTATGTTTTTATAGGTGAACGGAATTCAATAAAGCACCTAGGAAAAAAGTTATTTTTTCAAAACTTTAACACATGTCTTGTCTCTATATAAAACATCCCCAGCCACCGACCCCGTGAGTGCATGGGGAATTAATTACTCTTCATTTCTTTTGAATTATATTCTATTTAATTAACATGAAAAAAATGGAGAGCAAGTTAACAACAAAAGCTTTGTTTTATTCTACTGTTCGGGCAAAATGAAGCGCATCGAATCACAAAAGCGTCGAAAAGGCATTCACACATCTAGCTCTGGGCCGTTTTCACATATCCACAGACCGGTTTCTGAAAGATATACAAAGAAGAATTTACTCGTCTCAAACAAGTGATTAAATCTCGCAAGCACGACTTGTGGGAAATCTTTAATATCAAACAATAGGGCATGACTATATACATATTTTCATGTAGACGTCTGCTATGAAACACAATTCTCATGATATGACGGATCAAAATATTTTGAATTTCTACGTCTAGCTAGATTAATGAGTGCGTAGCAATCATTTGTCAGGGAAACAACATGCATCTCTATGACTTCATTCCCCGGATGTGTAGTCTTAGCTAATCCCTCCCAGTCATGGCAACTCATCAGCCCAGATGGTCAAATCCCTGTCACCGATCATATACAGAAGGGACTTAGAGTTGGCAAGTGGTTAGAATATTTTCTGCTTGTTCTTTTCTGCAAATATTTGGACGCAGCATTTTACACACACACACACATATATCAAGCACAAGAGTTTTGCAAGGCAGCAGTTTTTATTAGAACATGTAAATATATCTTTTATTTTATCTTGTATTTATTTATAGCCTAGGCTTCTCTGTTATAGCCAACGGCATATATAGCAAAAATGTCGATTCATATTCCGGGCTTTTCACATTCCGGTGACTGTATTTAATCAAACAGGAAAATCAATAATAGGCACGGGTTCAATTTCTTTCATGGTATCAGAGCTCTAACCCTAGCAGCCGTACCTTTCTTTCCCAATCTTCATCTTATCTGTCTTCTTCTTCTTCACACAACCACCATGGCAGACCAATCTTGTGATACAGCAGCCTCTCCCTCTTCTCCTCCTCCTTCCAAACCTCATCCATCTCACCCAGCTCTTGCAGTATCAAACATAAACACATTCATCAAAATCACTTTAGATATTGAAAAGGGTCAATATATCACATGGTCGGAATTATTTAAAATTCATGCTAGAGCTTACCAAGTTCTTGACCACATTCTTCCTCCCTCGGCAGAACAAATGAAGCATGACTCATCTCACTCAAATATAGACCCAACACTCTGGTCCCGAGTTGACGCCATTGTGCTACAATGGATTTATGGAACCATCTCCGAAGACCTCCTCAACACCATTCTTGAACGAGACTCCACTGCTGCCCTTGCTTGGGAACGACTGAAGGACATATTCTCCGATAACAAAAATTCCAGGGCCCTTTACCTAGAACAAGAATTCTCAAAGGTTCAGATGGAAGATTTTACAGATGCATCTTCATACTGTCAACACCTAAAATCCCTCTCCGATCAGCTTTCAAATGTCGGCGCCCCTGTCTCAAACGAGCGTCTGGTTCTTCAACTCCTCTCGGGCTTAACTGACGCCTATGTAGGAGTGGGTTCCCAAATTCGCCATGGCGACACTCTTCCCCTCTTCTACAAAGCTCGGTCCATGCTGGTTCTGGAGGAGACGACAAGGACTAAAAAGGCAGCCCAAAATCCCTCAAACTCTGCTTTCTTCGTGGCTCCAGTGGATAGTTCAAGTGCCAATCACACTCACCATCGCCATACCCACAACCTTAATCGGAGCTCCAATAACCGTAGTGGCAGAGGAGGTGGTGGAGGTGCCCGTGGTGGCAGAAACAAAGGAAGAAATTTTGGCCGTGGAAGTCATCAGCCAACTCAATTGCATTCTGGGCATTTTAACCCGTGGAGACAGCCATTTATTGGCAGCAATGGGCTGCAGCAGCAGTGGGCTTCTTCCCCTTGGGCCGGGCCTTGGCAGTCTTGGGCCACGCCTCCATGCCCATACCCAACATCAGCTCAGCAGCCCATTAATCAACACCAGCCTGGTTTGCTTGGGCCTCAGCCCCCACAGGCCCACATGGCAGCCACAACACCGCAGGCCCAAAACTCTTATGCTCTGACTAATATTCAAGCAGCTATGCACACGCTCTCCATGGTTCCCCCGGATGATCAATGGTACATGGACACCGGAGCTACATCTCACATGACCGTGCATGGAGGTAATCTTACGTCTTATTTCAATATGAGCAAAAATCGTAATATTACTGTTGGTAGTGGCCATAAAATTCCTATTATAGGTTGCGGAAATGCATTATTATCTAACCCTAATTCTACCCTCACTTTGAACAATGTCTTGCATGCTCCCAAATTAATTAAAAATCTTGTGTCTGTGCGAAAATTCACCATTGACAACAATGCCTCTGTTGAATTTGATCTTTTCGGTTTTTCTGTGAAGGATTTTCCAACGGGGATGCCTTTAATGAGATGTAACAGCTCCAGTGACCTATATCCAGTTATCACCAGTCCTCCCATTGGATTTTCAACATAGTCTGCTTTTACTGCTTTTTCTCCTGAATTATGGCATAGTTGTTTAGGACATCCAGGAGCTCCTGTTTTAAGCTCCCTTCGTAAGAACAATTTAATTGTTTTCAACAATTTTCCGGATAATTTTCTTTGTCAGTCATGTACTCTTGGAAAGCAAGTTAAATTACCTTTTTATGATTCTCTATCTTGCACTTTCTTTCCTTTTGATATTGTGCATAGTGACCTTTGGACGTCACCTACACTTAGTTCGGGTGGTCATCGGTATTATGTTTTATTTCTTGATGATTTCACGAATTTTCTATGGACTTCTCCCATTGCCTCAAAATCTCAAGTGCATTCCATTTTCCTCACCTTTCGCAATCATATTCAAACTCAATTCGAAAGACAAATAAAATGTTTCCAATGTGACAATGGAACAGAATATGACAATGGACAATTTCATAAATTTTGTCAAAATAATGGAATGAGTTTTTGATTCTCTTGCCCTCATACATCCTCTCAAAATGGAAAGGCCGAAAGAAAAATTCGTACCATCAATAACATCATTCAAACTCTTCTCGCCCATGCCTCCCTACCACCCTCTTTTTGGCATCATGCCCTTCAAATGGCTACTTATCTCCTTAACATTCTCCCAAACAAAAAGCTTGATTTCCAAACACCCACAAGAATACTATATCAAAAAGACCCGTTATACTCTCACCTTCGTGTTTTTGGGTGTTTATGCTATCCTCTTCTTCCCTCCACTTTTAGAAATAAATTGCAAGCTAGGTCCACACCGTGTGTTTTTCTAGGATATCCATCAAATCATAGAGGGTATAAATGCTATGATTTATCGAGTCGTAAAATTCTTATTTCAAGATATGTAATATTTGATGAAACTATTTTTCCTTTCTCTCAATTACATGTTCCTACATCTTCCTCTTATGAATTTCTGGAACCAGGTCTTATATCACTTCCTCTCTCACCTGCTCAGTCCATTTCTCCTCATCCTCCAGTCTCTCCTACCGAACAATCCCCTCTCCCCAACACCTCGTCTCCGACTTCATCAAGTCCTCTTGAACCTTTGAGAACTCTTTCTCCAGTTAGATCACCCTTACCTATCCCATTACCTTCCCCCACCGAACAAACCACTCTTCCCATTGCTCCTCCACCTCATTCTCCACAAATGACAACTAGATCCCAACATGGTATTTTTAAGCCCCGTCAGCTTCTTAACCTCCATACTTCAGCCGCAAAATTCATCTCTCCTTTACCTACTAATCCCATTAATGCATTACATGATCATAATTGGAAAATGGCGATGACAGACGAATACGATGCTCTTATTGAGAATAAGACGTGGGACTTAGTGCCCCGTCCATCTAATGCTAATATCATTCGCAGTTTATGGATTTTCAGGCATAAGAAAAAATCTGATGGATCTTTTGAAAGGTATAAAGCTCGCCTTGTCGGTGATGGTGCCGGTCAGCAACCAGGTATTGATTGTGGGGAGACTTTTAGTCCGGTGGTCAAACCCGCTACCATCCGCACGGTGCTCAGTATCGCTTTATCGAAATCTTGGTGTCTTCATCAATTAGATGTAAAAAATGCTTTTTTGCATGGGAATCTTGATGAAACAGTCTGCATGCATCAACCTCCTGGCTTCCGAAATCCTGAACACCCAGATTATATTTGCTTGCTAAAGAAGTCTCTTTATGGACTTAAGCAAGCCCCTCGTGCTTGGTACCAACGGTTTGCTGATTATGTTGCTAACTTGGGATTTTCTCACAGTGTTTCAGATCATTCATTATTCATTTATCGTCAAGAAAATGATATGGCCTATATTCTTCTTTATGTGGATGACATAATTCTTGCTGCTTCGTCAGATGCTCTTCGCCACTCCATTATGTCTAAGCTTGGCTCGGAATTTGCTATGAAAGATTTGGGGCCTATAAGCTATTTTCTCGGCATCTCAGTTACCAGACATTCAGGAGGTATTTTTCTGTCTCAACATAAGTATGCAGAAGAAATAATTGAGCGGGCCGGTATGTCCTCTTCTAAACCGTCTTCTACACCAGTAGACACTAAAGCCAAACTCAGTCTATCGTCAGGAAATCCTTATCATGATCCCACTGAGTATCGTAGTCTTGCTGGTGCTCTCCAATATCTGACTTTTACCAGACCAGATATTTCCTATGCGGTGCAGCAAATTTGTCTATTTATGCATGATCCCCGATCTCAACACATGACTGCCTTAAAGCGTATCATTCGCTACATTAAGGGTACTAGTGCATTTGGTCTTCATCTATATCCCTCTTCGGTTCATGATCTACTTTCCTATACTGATGCAGATTGGGGTGGATGTCCCGATACACGACGATCGACTTCTGGGTATTGTGTATATCTTGGAGATAACTTAATATCTTGGTCTGCAAAAAGACAGCCTACTTTGTCACGGTCTAGTGCTGAGGCCGAGTACCGCGGGGTGGCTAATGTTGTTTCTGAAACTTGTTGGCTCTGAAATTTATTTCTGGAGTTACATTGTCCTGTTTCGAAAGCTACTTTAGTTTATTGTGACAATGTTAGTGCAGTATATCTCTCTGGCAACCCGGTTCAACATCAGCGCACTAAGCACATTGAAATGGATATTCACTTTGTGCGCGAGAAAGTCTCTCGTGGTCAGGTTCGGGTTTTACATGTTCCGTCACGTTATCAGATTGCTGATATTTTCACTAAGGGTCTTCCGCTGCAACTCTTTGATGATTTCCGGGATAGTCTCAACGTTCGACAACCTCCAGTTTCGACTACGGGGGTGTATTAGAACATGTAAATATATCTTTTCTTTTATCTTGTATTTATTTATAGCCTAGGCTTCTCTGTTATAGCCAACGACATTTATAGCAAAAATATCGATTCATATTCCGGGCTTTTCACATTCCGGTGACTGTATTTAATCAAACAGGAAAATCAATAATAGGCACGGGTTCAATTTCTTTCAGTTTTTGCCTCTTCCTGGAGGATAACTTGGTGTGCTCATCATATGTGTTGTGACAAGAAGCATGCATCGTTGAGTAAGTTCATCATATACTTGAAAATAAAAATGAAGCTGCTTCACCCCAAAGTGATCAACACTAAAGTCCACAACGTGCGTAATTAGATTACATCAACCTGGAGAAGAGGTCACGTGGACAACCAAAGCAAGGATTGAGTGATGGTTCGGAATTTTTTTGTCGCTAACTAACAAACTTTCAATTCCCTGAGTATATCACTATTCGTTTCTTGTAGTTTGGACTGATAATGATCACAGCCAACCAACTTTCTGGAGAAGAGAATATAGAATGGTGGTTGAATTTTATAAATACATTTAATCAATAAATGGAACAGAAAAACAATTAAGAAAAATCAATGACAAAACAAACAAACAGAGAGGGCATGCAGCGTGGATTGACACAGCACGAAACACCCAGGATCCAATATCTTTGGAAAAAATATTACAATTTGTTGTGATTTTCTCAGAAAAAAGAATTGGGGTTAATGAATTGTTTTTTATTAATTAATTAGTTAATTAATCACAGCATCCCATTAATGGAATAAAAAATATTTGATTTTGAAAAATGTGATCACTCATATTATTTTATTAAACTGATAAAACAATCCAAAAATAACAGATGTTAGCCAGGGAAGATCCGTTCAAAAATATCTCAGAATGACAATAGATATTTAATTAAATTCCAAATTCTAATTCTCTTTATATTTGAAAGAAATTAAACAATTCAGTAATATTGTAGTGCATGGGAGAGATGTGTCGTTATCTGTGCAACTTGACCACTGTTTTTTTAGGTGTAAACATGGAAAGCAAAGCATGGCAAATTTGACAGCAGGCATTTAATTTTAATTAATGCGTGGGGTGCTTTCCTATATAATGAGCGATGAAGCAGCCTTCCCTGCATATAGCTTGGACCCTCCAAGCTATCTTTTGCATGTATTATTCGTTCAATTCAATACAAAGGAAGACGAGGAGGAGGAGGAGGAGGAGGAGTCGATCTTGATGCGTAACAAGCATCTGGGCACTCAGCGAGTAGCTAGTGAGGTATAGACGTACAGCAAGAGATGGGAAGAAAGCCGAGGTGCTCGGAGGATGGTCTGAACAAAGGAGCATGGACACCTCTTGAAGATGAAATGCTTGTGGATTATGTCAAGACCCATGGCGAAGGTAAATGGAGCAATATTGTCAAAGAAACAGGTAATTAATTCATCACCACTTATGCTTACAGCCTATTGTTAGGATGGAAGAAGAATACCTGAGCTGTATCTGATGCCTGCATGCACGGTGCAGGGCTTAAGAGATGTGGGAAGAGTTGCAGGCTTCGCTGGAGGAATTATCTGAGACCTGATATTAAGAGAGGCAACATCTCAGATGATGAAGAAGACCTCATTATCAGGCTGCATAAGCTCTTAGGCAACAGGTGTTGTGTACATGCATTATTTCTTTCTTTCTTTCTTTCTTTCAAGGAATTTAGTGTATTATCAATAAAGATGCATGGATAAGTAGGGATACTTAGTTAACCTTTTTCTTTCCTTTTCCACCAGATGGTCTCTGATAGCAGGAAGGCTTCCGGGACGAACAGATAACGAAATAAAGAATTATTGGCACACCAACATCGCTAAGAAGGCCCCACATTCGCAATCTCGGAGGCAGCCTAGATCAGTTGATAGGAAACAAGTAACACCGGGATCTGAAAATCGGGCAGAAACATCATCAAATTTCAAGAATCATCAGACCATTGAATTACAGTGCTGCACTCCTGGGGTGGTTGTCCCCACTACTGCATTACAAGAAAACAATATTGCTCAAGATCTAGTTGCTACTCTTGCAATTGCACCATCCCACACACATCATGAACACGTATCATCAAGAGAGGGGTTAGCGTCTGGGGATAATGACAATATGTCCAACATTTTGACGGATTTTCATTATATGGAAGACTTCTACAGGATTCTTGATTCAGACTACCCAAAGTTAAATGACATCAATGATATAACTGGAACTTCTGCTCATCATTCCAATAATACCACACAGGTAGATGATGATGATGATTATAGCATGTCTATTAATGGATGCAATCCAAGAGAAATAGCAGAGTTTTCTGAGAAATTGTTGGAGGCAGATTGGACGAGCAATAACTGCGTTCAACCAGACCAAGGTTTTGATTTCATGTCATTGCTTTCATTTCTTGATTCAACCGATCAGTAATGGGCAGAAGACGCCTTAGCCAATAGTCTACTTCTAAGCTGCTTTCATGTCCACTCCTTCCAGGCCAACAGGTCTCGACTTTGATCCCTCTCTCTTGTTAAAAAAAGATTGGACAAGTTTCCAGGTTTAACTGTGTGGTTAGTTCTGGCGATCTATCACAGTACTGTCCGTTTTCTTTCTCTTGGTTTTGGCAATGAAAATAAAAGTTAATCTAATATTGAACCTAACCGTGTCGTTCAATCCTGCAATGCCTATTGTTTCAGTTCTACATTTACTTTGGATTCTGCACGGGTTTTTTTCCCTATCTCTCTGTTGGTGAGAGATTCTTGAATGTGGTCTGCGGAAATTGTGACCACTGCTTTTCTGGAAATGTTTTTGTTGATTAAACCCACCCAGCATTGTTTGAATGTGTAAATTACAAAATATACGTGTAAATTAATTACACTAAAAGGATGATCGGCCCCATTACCACTAATAATTAAGAAGAAGCAAATGAACAATTTGTTATGGATGCACGCCACATCACGGCGAATTTGGAAGTCCGAGCATGAATTTGGAAGGTTTTTTGGCTGGTGCATTGAAGAGTCGTTATCTAATATTATAATTACTTAATTGACTCTTTTCAAAGATTATAATGGATTAGTTGTGTAAAAACAAAATATATATTAGTACCTCTTAGTCAACATCTATGAACCTGGGCATATTTTGTGACGAATTAGAAGGAAAAATCTGTCAAAAAAATCCAACAAAACTAAGATCATACCCTTCATGCATGTAACGTTGTACTAGCTTGGTGTGTTTTTTGTAGGTCCTTTCTTCTGGCTATTAAATCAAGAAGATTTCATCAAAATTTCTAAAGTAAAAATAAAAAATGAAGCCAACTCAGAGGGTAAATGATTGTTATCTTTGCAAGTAACACTACAAGAAAAAAGTGTCATTTGCAACGGATTGATCCGTTGCAAATAATAAAGGAATCCGTCGCTAATATTAGTTAGCAATGGAATTTGCAACCGCAGTAATTTATTGCATTCCTGTGATTGAAAATCAGATTTGCAACTGACAACCGTTGCAAATGAATTAGCAACAGAATTATCCGTTGCAATTTGCATCGAAATTTTTGTTGCCGAGTAATACTGAGCAACAGAATTTCTGTTGCAATTTGCATAGGAATTTTTGTTGCAATTTCAAATTTCCGTACACATTTTTCATAATTTTCATGGTTCTTCAGTTCTGATAAATTTTTAAATTTCTACAGATCATCAATGATCGTGAAACTGAAACCTCTTTATACTATATACATGTCTTTATTTTCTTGACTCTCTTAAGCCAATAAACCTTTAGGGGTATACATGGGGTATACTAAACTGGAAGCTTTGGAAATAATCACAGGTGGAGTAGGGGTGGATATTCTCCTGCCCCTTCACTTGAGAATGAAAATTGACCTCCCCCTCCATCTCTCGAACCCCTTTGTCCACTGCCTCCCCCTCCCTCTCCCGAACCCTTTTGTCCACTGCCTCCCCCTCCGCTGTCACTGCCATCTTCTTCTGCCTCCACCATAACCACCGCGATCAAAATTGAAACTAAAACCACCAAGTACAAGCAAGTTTTAGAGCAAAAATATAAGGAGTGGAAGTGATGTATATAATTATTGGAACATGGAGAATCAAAATATTTTTGCTACTGACTCAACTCACAAGAGGTGGTGGAAGGTTCAAGATGCAATGCCAAAGAAATTGCAAGAATATTTTGTACTCACAAAGCATATGCATAGCTCAACAAGCATGGGTAAGGTATGGAGGCCGGGGTGAGAGACAAAGAGAGTAGAGTAGAGAGAGAGAGAGAGCATGTGGATGCAGAGAGAGCAAAGAAAGAGCATTGGATGCAAAGTGATGCGAGTAATTAATAAAAAGGAGTTGCAAATGTAAAGTCTGAATGCATTGAGCAGTGAGCTCAGGTCCCATGAGCTACATCATGCATAGTTCAAAAATTGAAACCGTTGATTATGGGACACGAAGCAATGAACGAAATTCTAGGTGGAGAGATGCATTTACTGCATGCACAAAAAGTTGAACTCATTATTCATTAGCAACGGATTATCCGTTGCAAATGTTTAATGTGTAACGAATCTTTCATTGCTAAAGAAAATATTTGCACTGGATTTTCCGTTACAGATGTTTTTTTTAACCTGCAACGGAAAATTCATTACAAATTCAATAATTATATATTTTTTTAAAATAGAATTATTCCGATGCTAATCCGTTGCGATGCAAAACATTTTTATGTTGCAAAAATCAGTTGCTAATCAACTATTTTTCTTGAAGGGTGTGAAGAGAAAAATCCCAAGAATCCGTTTCGTTTCCTGAAAAAAAAAAAAAAACTTCCATGATCTCTTTTTAACCACCCATGTGGTGGGCCGTTTGCCCAAAAATATGTGGGCTCTAAATGTTAATCTGGCCTAATCTCATTCTGCAAACTATATAACTCCATCTTCTTCTAATTGCAATGGATAAGAGACCCTTAGAGCATCTGCAGCGGGGATGCTATCCCCGCATGCATACATTAAATAATGATATTTTACCTTTTATTTTGCTATTTTGATGCTGCAAGGGGGATGCCATTTACATATGTAAAATTGGCATCCCCGTCCCGAGCTGCTATTTGTAGCAGCTCGGGACATGAAGCTAAAAAAGGTGGCCCCACCTTGGGGCCACCTTTTTTTTATATATTATAATATATTTATATTAAAAAATAATATAATTATATAAAAATATTTATTTTTATTTACAAATAACTTAATAATAGAATAAAAATTTATATATAAAATTAATAATTATATTATTGTAGGGTTTTTTAAAAACATTCATTTAATTATATAATTTATTCTTATTAATTATATAATCAATGACATAATTAAACTACATACAAAATAATTTTACTATATTTAAAATAATAAAAAAAAAAAAGGCTCTCCAAAATGACTTTTACCATTAAAGCACACATCAATAGAAAAGCTATAAATACACTATTCAATGAGCTATTTTAAAGATTTGCCTCTTCAAAATGGCTTTTACCATTAAAGTTGCCCTTAGCCACGACCCATTAGAAATTTACAATCTGTTCATTTGCTGAATTCAGGATTCTTGTATAAATAGAGTCGAACTTTCTTCAGCTAGCCGAAGTTATTAAATTCTTGTCGTAGATGAATCAGGTTCTGCTCGTCTGAAATCGAATTTTCTTGCTGCTATGGTTTCATTTGTGACTAATACAGCCTTTGTTTAACGTTTTCTATTTCGCCCCTTTTCGACATCTTTCTTGGTGTAGGTACGGTGAGCTTGATAAAGTAGAATAAGTAATCATTGTTGGTTTTGTTGTAGAGGATGGATCAGGTGTAGAACTGAAGTCATTTTTCAATTGGCAAGTTATCGTTGTGACTCTACCAGTTTTTCTTATGATACTTGTATTTCTGGGGGTTGGCAGCCGTTGACAAACTTTGCGGAAATCTGTTCACACTTCGTGCCTTGCATATATATTTTGGTTTACAGAAACAAGTTGCAGGTATCGATCTTTGTACTGATAAATCCAGAAATATTTATAAGATGTATAGAGTTGATGACCCAGAAACATCATGCGCATATGTTTGTTGATCAAGTGTATTTCTTCTTGTTGAAGCTGCAAGGCAATACTTTGATTCAGACTCTGATGGTAGAATCATCAGTGGCACTCCCGCGTGGCATGGATCGAGCGGACATGAGATACCCACTTCAAACCAGGTATTAGACTAAATCAACTGAAGCCATTTCATTTCTCTAATTTTCTAAACAAGCAAAGTCTTGTCTTTTTTAAATAATATTATCTTAATTCAATATCATCAAGTGAAATAGTTTAATATTCTACTTCACTAAACATGCAAAGGCTTCTCTTTTTACAAATAGTTTATCCCTCTAGCTACGTCATTGATCTCCAGGAAAGTGTAGGAAAATCAAACAAATCAAGTGAATGTTTAGTATGCTCTGTTACTGATTTCTACCATGCGTATATAGATGCCTCGACTCTTTATGAATGGTGCCTTATATTGTTTCACGAATCTTCGTTTATCATAGCTTGCTTGAAATCTGATTGCTGTTTCAACATTGAAAATCTGATGCTCTGGTTTGGTATGTAAGATGGTGTTGGTCTTTGTGTCACAGTTATCTTCGAAGATAATAATATCCAGCATCCAGTTCGGCTCTGCCTCTGCATTCTATTGCAGTGGATTCATGCCTCCCAGTCGTCCCAGCACGTCACTGAATACTGGTCCTGCAAAAGTAAGCTTCAGATCTCTCCCATTCCCCCTGTTCCTTTTTTCTTTTTCTTTTAATGTTATTACTTATTTTGTTTTTTTATTTAACTGTTTATCCCATTTTGTTTTAATTCCTAAGGAGTTGTTCTTACAACTTATTGGCATAGGTAATTGTCATCGGCCAGATGTTTGACAGAGCTGAAAAGGTTATTGACGTTGGTCTCACTGTAGATGATCGAAAAGGGCGATCTGCAGAACAAGATAGTTGTGCATATTGATAGAACAACAAGTATAACTTGTTTAATTTGGATCTATAATTTTAATTCCTTCTTCTTTTGCTTTATGGAGTTTAAGACAATTTTTTGTTGCTGAAAATTGTGTCCCTGAAATTAGGTGACGAACTGGAAACTTGTTGACGCACCAGTTCAAATTTGGGGTTTCTTTTTTGATGGGAAAATTGTCGACTTGTTTTAACATCTGTAGATTGGACACATGAGATCTTTAAACCAATAAGTTGAAGTTTTTGATCTATTATGACCTCTTCCAAACAAAGATGGAGAGATTATTTATCGTTTTTTACTCTGAATCTTGAATGGCGGTCATGGTTACCGAGATATCATTTTCTGAACATCATGTCCATCAAATGTCTCTTAAAATGCCCTAGAGGGTTCCCATTAGAAGTTATAAATCATTTCTTCAAGATCAAAAGGTTTAAACACCTTTTTTTTATCCCTGAGATTTCTACAAAACCATTTAAACTGGAAACCATAAATTTTAAGAAAAAACAAAGAGGTATTCGCTTGCTAAAACCCTAACAAACACCGGGTTGGACATATAAAAGGAGAGGCGATCAGCAGCAGGAGGAGGAGAAAACAAAAGTAAAAGGAACTGGAGATTGGTGAAAGAGGCGGTCAATTCAAAGGAGTGCAAAGTAGGAAAGGTATACCTTCTGAAACCATTGAAGGTGGAGTCTGTGATTTGCCTAACGATTTTAGTTCATTGTTTAATGATGTTTTAGCTGTAGTATGCTATCTTTGATTAATTTGAAGATTAGTGTTGTTGGTTAAAATTTGTAGATGCACCAATCATAACAAGTAATAAAATGATGAGTACAATATCGTTTCATGAGGATTTTCAAAAATTATCAATAAATACTAAAATTATTAAATCCCTATCTATTTAACGATTCAACTATAAAGGTTTTTTAAACTAAAAACAATTAAAACAAAGAAGCAAATAATTAAATGGTGTTGGAATCAAGCTTAACGGATCCTAGGATTTCTGATTTCACCGTAACTAATCCTATGTGAATTTTCTCAATTGAATTAATCCTCTTAAATTTACTTATTATTATTATTGATAATCAGGTTTTACTAATTTAATCTCCAATCTCTTTCAAGTATCAATAAATTATTTTAACAAGCAAACTTCTTATATTTCAGTGAAAATTCTAAACTTGTCAAAATGCATTAGGAACAGTAAGACCTTGTACCATTACACAAGCTCCATAAATATTTATATCCTATAGTTTTCTTATGGTATTTCAAACAATGACTGAAATAATTATCACTTCTCAGCTTCAAATTGAATCTCAAATCATGCAAATAGTTATCAAGCATCAACAAGCATTAAGTATAGAATGAAACATTCAACAAGTATTAGATTAATTTAAATAAAGAAATTGTTCATATATTCATAGCTAAGCTGTATTAAAAATCCTAAAATAATAAAACTACTCCATAGCAAAATTTAAAACAAACAAACTTGATACGATGAACATCACTCAAGAGTATTGAAAAATTCGAGAGCTGAATGTCTTAAAGGGGATGTTGTTTCTCGACTTCTTCTTTCATATTTGATTGTCTCTTCTCCTAGATGTTGCCTCCTTCTTCTTTTTTTTCTTTTTTTTTAATGTGTTCAGGGTTTTTTGCTCTCAAAAAAGCATGTTTTAGCTACTGCTTTATGAGATATATATATTCTGGCTCTTTCCTCCGAAGGAAAGGAAGTTAATTTCCTTTTCTGACATAGATTCTTCTTCACCTTGATATTGTAGGTCAATTTAAGGATAGTAAACGCGTGAATTAAGACTTTTCTATTTCTGGGAATTTTATCTAATAACTGAGGTATTGAGGTTCAATTTGTTCTTCGACAATTGTTTAACTAAACAACTTCTCCTAGTCCCTTCTGCCAAAGCTATCTGTATGGAACTATGAGAATCCTTTCTTGATTGCAGTGGACAAGACAAGGACATGGATATTGGACTTTGCAAACAGCAGAAACATCCCATGGAGAAGATCAACTGATCAAGTACTGTCTCTCCCTCCTCCACTACGGGAACCAATTTGATCAGCACTTGAAGTTCTGATATACTCTGCAATGGATGAATTTCATTACAAATAAATCTTCATGTACAGTTTATTTCCAATATCGTAGACAAAATATATCACAGTGCTCGGATCTCACATGAGTTTTTTTCCCATCCAAGCACATGTAACATGCTCGAGCAACCTCAAAGCACTCATTTTCAACCTTGACCTCGAGACATATTTTAGTTCACCCAAAAGAGATACGTGCATAGAAGTTCCAGCCTATACCACCAATTGACAAATACAAAAGCAAAGTGGTCTAAAAGGAGACAAAAGAGTTTACTCATTATTAACATTTAGGGTAGCCTAGCTAATGCTATTTTAGGCTAGCTAAAAGATATTCAGCTACAGATTACGTTGCAATTGATTGTCGAAACAGTTCTAGTCTTTCTCCAATCAATACATGGTGTCTGCAGCACTGCTCAAGAACGTGGGAAGTACATTGAAATCCCTTGTTTTATTCCATGTAGCCGAAAGATTGACAGGCTGCCTTGTCTTACACTCGATTTTTTTATATATATATAAAGTAGTTGCCTTTCTGTTTTTAAAGCTATGACCAGATCAGGAGTAAGATTATTACCCAGAAATCATCTAGGTTAGAAAGTGTAAGCGACTTTTACTCTTTCACCCCCTCAGTAATGGGGTGAGTTAAATTTGACAGACTTCCTTGGAAAGGAACATTATGACGAGGCTCGATTAGTGAAGATTGAGCGAATGCATGAATTTAATCTACTGACAAGCAGCCTCGAATTCCTGTTGAGAAGATAAGTTATCTTCTGAACGTATCCCCAAGAAATTAAACTCATTGAAGGTGTTGCCTTTTGAACTTTGAACACTGCAAATAATTGT